>JAXRVH010000005.1:0-218658 GCA_034640345.1 Drechslera avenae
TTCTACTAATTCTACTATTAAGTTTAGAAGTTTTCTATACTCTCTATAACTCTTCTAATCTATATTTATACTATTATTTCTCTTTTTCTCTATTAGAAGTTTTTATTATACTTTACTATTTTTTCTATCTCTATTCTATCTAACTATCTTTTAGTTTACTCTTTTATCTAGGTATCTATACTATAAGACTCTCTTAGCTATTTTCTATAGATAACTTATTTTATAAATATATCTTATATTTCTTCTAGTATCTCTTACTACTATCTTATAATATAGTTATATAAAGAGTCTTTAGCTCTCTTCTTCTTCTTATTATATTCTAAACTTTCTAGATATTACTATTATAAAAGCTTATTAAAAGATATATATTAGGTGCGCTTAGCTCTTCTAAAAAGAAGAGCTAGGAGTTAAGTCCTTTAATTAGTTACTATATATAGTAGTAAGGTTCTATAGAAATATATACTTAATATAGTATTTAAGATAGTATTATTTTTTTATATATTAGTTATTATTATCTAAGTAATATTTATCGCGACCTCTTTATTACAATCTCTATTTATCTTACCTATCTAAGTGCTCTTTAGCCTATATCTTATACCTAATCTCTATATCTCTATTTACTCTACTATAATTTAAGCGCTTTATAAAGAACTTAGTAAAAAGTTAATAGTAGCTTCTTATTCTTAATAGCTATAGTAGCTACTTTATAAGTAACTTTATATCTTTTTATAATACTAGAAAGATACTTCTTACTATCTTTTCTCTATATATAACTTATAGCCTCTAGCTACTTAATATTATACTATTTATACTACTTATAGTAAACTACTTACGTAAACTTAATTAGTATTTTTCTTAATTACTAGATATTACTAGTATTAAAAAAGGTAACTTCTTCTTAATTTTTTAGCCTATATAGAGCTCTATAATAATACTAGATAATATAAAGAAGAGTTTTTAGGCTATAGGCGTATAGCTAATAGATACTAAGGTTATACTTAAACGCTTTAATAATAAGGTATCTAAGTAAGCTAATACTCTAGAAATTAGTAAGTATAGTAATAGTAATAGCTAGTATTAGCTATAAAAAATTTTTAATACTATAGTTATAGATAAGGCTAAAGTTAAAGCTAAATAGCTATTAGCTTTATTATACTCTCTATAGACGTAAAATAAGCTTCTCTATTATAAAAATAATAGCCTACGCGCTACGCTTAATACTAAAAAGAAATACTAGAAGCTAGGCTATAAGCTAGATCTATAATAGCGTAAGAAGTATTATAGTAGTACTATTTTCTAGAGTCTATATAAGATCTAAGAAGCGCGCGCGTATAAGATAGAAAAATAATATAAAGCTAAGAAGGTATAACTCTAAAAAGCTAAGGTAAAAGAGCTAAAGGTAGCCTTAATATTATTTAATAAAGGGATAGTAGAGAAGGTAAAGTTATAGTAGTAGCGTAAGAAGGAGAAGAAGTAGAAGAAGAAGAAAGTATACGCTAATAAGCTTACTACTACGTGCGCGCTTAAAAAGTAGTAATATAATACTAAAACCTTATAAAAATCTTATAATATACTAAAAAAAGGTAAGTAAATAGCTTTATAAGGCGCTAATAAAAAAAATATAAAGCGCTATTATATTATAGTTACTTAAAATAGTGTTAAGCCTACGCTACTACTACTATAGCCTCTAGCTAAAATAACGTCGCGCGGGCGTATAATTAAGATACTAGAAAAATTTAAATAGTATAAATTAATTATAGCTATCTAATTACTATAACACTATAAAATATTATGATAATATTAATTACTTATTGTTATATAGCCTTATTTTTGAAATATCCAAATATTGGTGGGGTGGCTCGACCCGAGACCTGGCTCGACCCGCGCACGGGCACTGTAGCGTCAGCCGAGGCGGGGCTGATTACCATGACGTACCTGCCAGACAAAGACCATGCCCACAACGGTCATGAAGAGAGCTGCAATATGCTGCTCCTCAGCTTTCCACGCTCCCAAGCACCCGCTGGCCCTGCGGCTATATGTATTCTCGCATGCGTGTTGATCGTGCGTCTTGTCAGGAAAGGGCCATGCCATGTCGCGTGAGTTGGCAAACCCACAACAGTTGAAGGCATCTTGAATTTGGCGGATGGCAGCTGCGTCTTTTTTCCTGAACAGCGTCTGCCAGCGCTCCCGCAGGCCGCAGTCTAGGCCAGATGGAGGCGCAGCATGTGTGCCCACCAGGGTAATGACGACGCTCGAGTAGATGAAGATGAGCGTGTTGGCGATGATGACGAGAGGCGGACGCTGGATCCCGCCGCGGCTTAGGCGCTGGCGACGCTCCTGGCGACGTGTGAAGTCATAGCCACATTCCAGCAGCAGGCCGGAGACAATGGGCAGGGCCGTGGTGAAGCCGGCCAGGGTGTCGGAGATGGGTACAGAGCGGGCGTTTGCGCGGGAGGCAGCGTATCTGGACTCAATTAGTGCGAGGCTAAGATGGCTGGCGACAAGCGGGCGAGTACCCTGCGAGCGCTATCGCAATGACGAGATACTAGAGACGGTTAGCCTTTGCAAAGTCAAAGACGAGGCGCAATGGAGTCGTGTCTTACTAGCACACTGATGCATGTGACGACCTGCTTCCTGGTGTACGTCATGCTTGTTGGTGTAGCTGGGTAGGCACAAGGCAGTGGGTAGAGCAGTACCGGAAGTACTAGGCACGGCGGGCAGCAAGCAAGAAACAAGTCGTGGTATAAAACGGGCAGGAGGAGATGCGTGGTGAAGGAGTCGATCGGGGGCACCTCACGTGGACAGCAGCTCCGCAATTCAATTCCAGGCGAATGGTTCAGTGCGGTACTGTATCCAAGTACTTACTGTATCTACTCGTTGCTTATGCCGCATCATCACACTCGGCAATGTTTCGTCTCAGCCAACCATGACATGACTGCCTCGGGCCCGCTTCGTGTGCCTGTGTGTCTACCTAAAACCCATTCACCTCGTGCATGTCGTTGGGTGGGCAGAAGGCCGCGGAGCATCATGGACAACGCACAGCCGGGGGTGACGTGACTTGTTGTTATTCTCCCTTCATCTTCTTCGTCTTGTTCCCCCTCTTATCCGCACCTCAACCTGCAATGCGCTGCTTCAGGTGGCTGCACCACGCCGGCGTATCATTCCGAGCCATGTGGTGACGGCAAGAAATGGTGGTGTGAAGAGACAGGCGGCGTCTGACATGTGATTGGGCGATGGGGCTAGCACTGCTAGCACCCTTGGCGGCTGCTACTCCGGTCGCTGTAAGTTCTCGATCTCGCCATCTCGCGATCCCAAACCTTTTCCCCATCGCAACGTCATGGCCTGCCGGGAACCGCACAAAGCCAAAGCGGGGAATCTCTCCTCTCGTTTTTTTTTGCTTTGCGTCTTCTCGAGCCCTCGAGCCAGAGTCGATCAACCGCCCTTCCAAGCCTCCGCTCGTTACCAGCTCGTGTGACGAGAAAGCGCGGCTTGACGGCCACATTGTCTCAGCGACAAACGTGTCCGTCCATACAAGCACCGTCATCAGCATGATCAGATCGCTGGGCTCCAGAGCCTAGTGCCCACATCCTCCTGCGAGGGCGGGGCTGATTGTTTACCTACCCGACTAATTCTTGCGTCCGCCCAGCCATATTACGGCTGCCAGCCGCCCGCGGGTTTCCTTTGTTTTCTTGAATTGCTACCTGACCTCGCCCAACCGCCCAAAAGCTCTTCCAGCGTCACACTTGTTCGACATGCTCGTGTTTTCATCCTCACGATGCGATTCACTGCTGCCTCGCGGCTCAGCGAAGCAAGCAAGCTTCCTCTCCACCCGTTTCTCGCTCCCGTTCTGGCCCACTCCCACCCCTGCTTCCATTCCTCTCTCACAACGCTCGCCTAACCGGAAACCCTCTCGACCCTCGCCACCGAAAAGAGCCAGACAATCACCACCAAAGGCTTCAAACACTCCCGCCCCTTCAACCACCGACATGTCTCACCACCCTGCCATCCCGCGCTCGGCAACCTTCTCGCCAACACTGGGAAGCATTCCAGAGGTCTTCGAATACGATTCCCTCGATGCCCAATTCACCCCTGCCTCTCTCAACGACGCCTCGGAAACACCAGAGGCCTTCTTGCCCGAGGCTTCAAGCATGAGTCCACCAACACTCACGCGCGCTACTTCATGGCCCGCAATCATTCAATCGCCTTCCCGGAGAGTCGCTTCACCTTTTGCAGTCTCCAAAGCACTGCGCAAGATTCTCGACGCGGACCGCGCCCGGCGAAGGCGCATTATGAAGGTCTACTTGAAAGCAATCGTCTTTCTCAAGTACCTCTGGCGCGCAAACGAGCGCTATGGAAACGTCATGGTGACTACCGGCATGTACATGCAACGGTGAAGATGACGGTCAGATGACGCAAGGTTTGGGATTTTAAATCAGGAGTTTGGGATTAGCAAAAGCATGGAAATGCTATGACACGAATATACATGATAAAACGGGTTACGACAGTGATGCATGGACGATGCATAGCGACGGGCGTTTTTTGTTTTTTTGCATTGACATGGGCGCATGGATTTGAACGGTGTCGACTTTCCTTCAGATACCACATTTTGAGCCCTTTACGCGTACGGAGCGCGGTAATCAATGAATGCAACTTGTTCGAGCACAATGTACATTAGCGTGTTTTCATACTTGAATAGTCCTGACACTACTTCCCACTCATCTCAATTCCACACTGTTGTCAGCCACTGATACAGCATCGTAGACCGTAAACACAGAAGCATCAAGAGATTCCCCATTACTCCAGGTTTTGGAACGAATCGAAGATTGCTGAAGCAGGCAAGTTCCGAGTTACTCTAAGCGGGTCGCCCTGGGACCGGATGGGGCTGCTAGTATAGGGAAGTTGAATGAGAATAGTGTTGGTGTAGAGATTGAGCCGAGTGGTCAGTCTAGAGAGGGGAGAAGGAGATTTTGGCCTTTTTCTTTTTTTATAAATGTAGGGTTGTATAAACGGGAGGATAGTGGGAAGAGGTATACCAACACAAAAAAAAAAGGTTTATCAATATGCACTCTCATCTACTCTATATCAACCACACCCGTGACACACCAATTTCCATCAGTAAAACCTCTTCATCAACGGCACACTCGCCACCTCCTCCTCATCCAACGTTTGCATCCGAACCTCGCGCTTCCCCAAACCTACCTCCTCACCCAACTCACCTTGCCATGTCAAACTATGCTTCAACCAACTCTCATCATCTCTCGTTTTAAAGTCGTCTCTTGCATGCGCACCTCTGCTCTCTGTCCTCGCCAACGCCGCAGCACACGTCTGCTCTGCATTCGTAAGCAGGTTGCGCAGTTCCAGGGCCTCGATGAGATCAGAGTTCCAGATCAAACTGCGGTCGGTGAGCTTGAGAGACGAGGCGAACGAGGATGAGAGCGAGGAGAGCGTCGTGGTTCCTTTGTGCAGCGAGGTGTGGGTACGGAAGACGGAGGCGGTAGATTGCATGGCTCGTTGCATCGAGTCTCGCAGGGAGAATGGGGTTATGGTGCCGGTGGAGGACAAGAGTGTTTTGACACTAGAGATGGAGGCGAGGCCGATTGTCGGGGGAGAGGCCTGGTGTGGGGATGAAGGGGTGTGGTTCGAAGATATGTGGAGAGCGACCGCACGGCCCTTTTTTTGGTCGGAGTGGTTAGTAAAAGTCGTAGCAGAGAAGGAGGAGAGTAGGTGAACATACGAATACCACAATGTCAAGAAGTGAATTCGCACCGAGCCGGTTCGCTCCATGCACACTGACACATGCCGTCTCCCCTGCTGCATATAACCCCTCCACCACGGTCTCGTTTCCCTCCTCCCCCTTGTCCACATTCAAAACTTGTCCGTGGTAGTTTGTTGGTATGCCACCCATGCAGTAATGTACTGTAGGTATTACGGGAATCGCTTGTCTCGTGATGTCAATTCCTGCAAAGATGGCTGCCGTTTCCGCGATCCCTGGCAAGCGCTCCATGATAACCTCTCGGGGAATATGGGAGAGTTGGAGGTTAAGATGATCTTTGTTGGGACCGCAGCCGCGTCCTTGTAGTATTTCAAGGTTCATACTACGCGAGACTACGTCGCGAGATGCGAGGTCTTTGGCTATTGGTGCGTAGCGGTGCATAAAGTTTTCGCCTTCGCCGTTGAGGAGGTAGCCGCCTTCGCCACGAGCACCTTCTGTGATGAGAACCTGAAGAATTGCGTTAGCTGCAAGGACCAACTGATTGAAAGGAAAAGGTACACGTACCCCTGCTCCATATATTCCAGTCGGGTGGAATTGCACAAACTCCATGTCTTGAAGTGGTAGTCCTGCACGAGATACCATGGCATTACCGTCTCCGGTACTCGTATGAGCGCTGGTTGCACTGAAGTATGCTCGGCCATACCCTTTGATAGCCTGTTAGTACACAAAACTCCCATTGTCACGTGACTATAACCTACCTCCTGTAGCCAGCACCGTATTCCTAGCAAATACCCTATGAAACGTCCCATCCTCCATATTCATCGCCGTAATACCTACACACTTGCCCTCACACATCATCAAATCCAGCGCGAACCATTCGATAAAGAACTGAACGCCCTCCTTCAAACTCTGCCCATATAACGTATGCAACATCGCATGCCCCGTCCGATCCGCCGCACACGCTGTCCTATATGCCTGGCCCCCTTTTCCATATCTCAGACTCTGACCACCAAGCGCTCGCTGGTAGATGGTACCCTGACTGGTCCGGCTAAACGGCATACCGTAGTTTTCTAGCTCGACGACTGCAGGCACGGCTTCGCGCGTCATGTAGTGTATGGCGTCCTGGTCGCCGAGCCAGTCGGAACCTTTGACCGTATCGTACATGTGCCAGCGCCAGTCGTCTTTACACATGTTGCCGAGCGCCGCATTGATTCCGCCTTGCGCTGCGACGGTGTGGGAGCGCGTAGGAAAGAGCTTGGATACACATGCCGTTTTCAGTCCTTGTTCTGTGAGACCGACGGCGGCGCGGAGACCTGCTCCTCCTGCTCCAATGACGATGGCGCTGGGGAGGTGTCGCGTTAACTGGAGTTTGGCTTGCTATTGGCTCTTCTCCGGAGTCGGCAATGACAACTTCAACTTACTCATAGTGGTGATCGATGACTGTGAAGTCTTTGACATCGAGACTTTTCACTGATGCAAAGCCTCGGTCTAGCCGTGAGGTATGGAGGACACCACGGCACGTGTTAGGACGGACGCGATGGATACCTCGCACCCAAGTACGCATCGTAAGGGAAGATGTTTGGGCTAGAACGCTACCTAGATAGTTTACAACCAAGAACAAGTTTCATCTGGAATTATACAGAGGGCCAGGCTGGTGTATTCAGTCAGCAGTAGTGTAGTGTTAGCTGTTCGCTACCCAGCAATGCGCAACCCCCTCTTTCATTAAAGTTGATCCTCGGCAAGTGTAGGGTACAAGCCACCTCGTACATGTCATCGTCATCGTGCGATGTATGCCTTAGAGAATTCTGCTAAATGATCAATATCGCCAAAAAAAAGAGTGGCTTGTAAATCATGGAATAGTCACCGATATATCGTTGTCATGTAGGCATGTTGATCTTCAAGGCATTTGCAGGCTTAGAGCACGATATTTGCGGGGTACCTGTGGACTCCACTTTAGATAGTGCCAACACCTAACGTTCCTCGAATTGATCGTAGTTATGTGGAATCGAAATAATTACATTTTTTTTTTAGTTTAGTACGTGAAACAAAAGCGAATTCAGAATCAGGGGAGAATGAAGCCGGCGTAGGGAACATCTGCCTATGATTACTGGGGCGTCATCTGATATCAACCTATGTTGGTTAGCCTTGCGATAGCAAGGCTGTCGTCTCCCGTTGGCCACGGTCCCTCCATCTCCAATGCTCTAATTATCCACTACAAGACCAGGCAACGAGAACGAGACGCGTGATTCTGATGTATCATCGGCTCCTTATCATCAAGTGGCATGTGGTAAGACGTCACCGAGATACATTTCGTTTAGAGTAGTAAATAGTGCATAAAGATAACAAAGTGACACAACCAGGCAGAAGCGATTGGTATGAGAGGATATGTCGGCGCATACAACCTTAGAGTTCTGCTTGCGGTGTATATTCTCACAGCTACTATGGAGGCTGTCCGAGATTTCCTTTTCCTTGCCTCCTCCTTACAAAATCCACATCATTGTCCGCACAGTCCCGACCGCTTCGAATTTCTCATAAGAAGATGTCAGACATTGTCTTCTACCCTAACTTGTTTGAGATAGCTGGGTAGATGCTATGACTGAACAAGAAAGTTCGCATGTTAATTCGAGTTCCTTGCTCGACGACGTGGACAGCGCATCTTGTACCTCGATGCTTCTCCCAAACCGCGTCTGCTCAAGAGGAGAACAACATTATACCCCTTGCGATCATGTCTGTAGATCACGTCAAAGTCTCACACGGATGGGAAATGTCACGTCTGCCAGAAGATTCAAAGTCAAATACTGCACAAGATATTGCGCAAATATCTCATACCCGTCACACTGAAAGACTATGGCCCTGATGACCGCGTTTCTCTTTATTGGTAAGTCTCTCTCCCGTAAGAGTTTAACATGGCTGAGATCTACAAGCTTTCTTCTCTGCGTTGGGACACGCAAGCGGTCTGGACAGAAAGCTGGTCGATGCTACCTGCCTCAAGCAGCCCCAAGTCTCTGCAGTATTCGTACTACCGACTTCGAGATGAGTTGAAGAGTTTGGAGACTGGATATGGTGAATTGGTTGGACCGGGATTGGAGAAGCCGGGGGTTTGGAAGTGTGGAAGAGACTTTGTTTCTGAAGAACAAGAGGAGATAGTGAAAAGTCGTTTGTCCTTGTTGAGGAAATGTGGCGATGTAATAATAATCATGTTTGGCTATTAGAGAGAACTTGGGTGAAATGATATCAGCAGAATATAAATTTTAGCATGAACAGAGTCATACTGCACCTCTCCCTCTCCCTCTACTCTCCTCTCTTCTCTTCTCTTCCATCTCTACAGTACCTAGCGAAGAACATGTTAACGTGAATAGTTGCAAAACGACGAGTTTTAGACCGTCTCTACGCATTCTTACCATGCTATACCTACATACATAGTTGCATATCTATACGACTTTTTTCTCCTTCTTGTTCTTGTTTAGAAGCCTACAGCAAGCATCAAGCCATACCCGACGGTAATAATAACAACAAAAGTAATCAAACTTGCGGGTACACCTCTAGTTAAGAAGTGTTTGACTTCAAGATAGCGTTGGCCTGTCCGACTATCTTCCATCATAATCGCCGCTGGTTATCAAATCATTAGCTTTCTGTATTCTCCAACCAGCAACCAGCGACCAACCCCCTGAAAACGAGGAGAAGAGTTGGAAAGAGGAGAGGATGACAACTTACTCATATTAGGAAACCCACTTGTCGGCAACCCCATAGCCCCACTAGCCATCAGCACAGCGCCCATGACCAGAAGATTCGGATGTGGCTCCGGCATCTGCTGCCCCACAGTCTTGACCAGCGGTAAAACAATAAGTGCCGCAACGGTATGACTGATAAATGTGGCCACTACCAGAATCAAGGCACAAAAGACAATCAGTACACCATACAAGCTCATGCCTTCCACACCCGCGGTAATAGATTCGGCAATCGTATGTAGTAAGCCCGATGAATTGACCGATTTACCGAGACTGAGACCACCGGCGGCGAGGATGATGATTGTCCAGAGAAAATTATTGAAATCTTCCTTTGTAAGGATGCCGGTGCCGAAGAAGAGGACGATGGGGATGATGGCTACGACGCCCATGTCACCAAAGGCAAATTCAAGCTGGTGACTCACGCACCACAGCACAATCGTTGCAACAGTAACTATGCTGATGAACCACTGTACGCCTGTGAACTTGTCTTTGAGGGGGCGGATCGGCACAATACTGGTGCCACGGCCGGGCTGGAAGGTGACGAGGAGCAAGATCCAGATTAGCAGGATAGAAATTATGCAGACGGGCAAGGCGACGAAGAACCATACGCCCCAGGAAGGTTCCGGTGCCATGTTTTGGAGCGCAATGAGGTTTTGGGGGGAGGCAATGGGGGAAGCGGCACCGCCGATGTTAGAAGAGAGAGCGATGCCTAGGAGGAGGGCTTTGGTCATGTCGGAGTCGGCGGGGAGATTGCGGAGGATGGGCTAGAAAGGTGGTTAGAAGTCAAACTTGATGCTTGTTTGTGAGGGGGTAGATTACCTGAATGATTGAAAAGCAAAGAACGGGCGCAGCCACATTGCTGATCCACATGCTCGCAAACATGGCGACAAACATGTTGACGAGGAGAACGGTTCTGGGCTTCGTTCCTGCCTTGCTGAGAACGAGCGTGGCCATCATTTTGGCAATGTTGTATTTGGATAGCGCGGCGGCGATTGTGAAGCCGCCTAGCAGTAGCATGATGACCGGCGTCCACATGGCCGAGAAGACGTACGAGGCCGCCGCCTTTGATTCTAGTCGTCGATGGGGCTCTACATCGCTTCTGACCACTTTTAATGTGACTGCGAGGAATGGAACCAGCAATGAAGTGACGAAAAGCGGGATTGCCTGTGATGATTAGCTTTGAGCGCAGACGAGACCCGTCCTTTACATACCTCTGTGGCCCACAACAAACTAACAAACACCACCATGGCCAGGCAATTCTGCTGCTCCGGCACCTCCATAATCGGCACCACGAGCAAGACAATGAAAACGGCTATGCAGGCAATCAGAATCCAGAATGTCCGACTGATCAACCACTGCGGACACCGATATCTCCCAATCGGCGTGTCCACCTCCTTCATGTCCGATTCGACCTCGTCGCCCTGGCGGCGCACCTTGCCGCCAGTAGTATCGCGACCTAGCAATGTTTGTGTAATGCCAATGTTGGCTGCCTGGGCCTTGCGCTCGATACCAATCATCTCACGCCAAACGGTGTTCCGCTCCCAAACGACATGTTCTCGGAGATGTAGCCTGAGCTCGCGCTTTGCTTCAGCAATATCGCCCTTTGTGCCAATCTGCGCATACGCAGCCTCGATGCGCTCAAGATTTCGCGTGAGCTCGTCCATTGTGGATTGCTGAAAGGGATAGGCCGGGTAGACATGCTTGTTGAGGTATGTCTTCTTGAGCTTGCGGTCCATGATCTTGTCGTACTTTTTCAACACCTTTTCAAACCCAGTCTTGTTCAGCTGGATAAAGGATCGTAGCTCGCAAAGCAAAACATATACGCTGACGGCCCTCTTCTTCAATGACAGGCCTTCGTCGTATAGGGCAGAAAAGGCCATGTCGTTGTAGTCCTCAAACACGGTGCTGGCCTTTCGTCTCGACGAGGCGTGTGAAGCGGCCATGTCCTCTTCGGTATGTCGGCGTCGTCGGCGGCCATCCGGGCTCTTCTTACGCAGCCGCGTTGTCTCATCCAGATCCTCGTCTGATTCGTCGTCGTCTTCGCCGTGGTCGGTTGACCGTCCACTGGCTCCGCTGAGGGCTCGCGGCCTATTGAATCCAATGGCTTTGAAGACGCTCCCGCTGCGCATCTTCTTCCCTGGCGGCGCATTCTCATTCTCTTCATTGTAATCGTCCTGGTGCTCCTCGAACAGCTCCTCGTCCTTTAGCAGCGCATTCATCTCGCCGTAGATTTCATTCTCCTTGAGGGCGTAGAAGGAGGTGACGCGTTCGAGTTCGGCATCGAGCGTATTCGTAAAGACTTTGTCGGGGTCGTCGGCGTCTCCGTTGAGGAGTGGTGACGACTCGGCGTCGACATGCGCATTCTTCTGGTGGAGCTGGGTCTCGAGGCTATATATTCTATAGACGTCACATGTCAGCAGGCGTCGGGCGGGACGATGGGCGGGAAGGGGGTTGGGTGCATACTGCTTCTTGAGGTTGCTGTATGCTATGTAGTGGTTGCTCCAGTCCGGTACTGCATTAAACTGCAGGCTATGCGAGAACTTCATCTCGTCGGCCTCACGCAGCTGCTCGAGCTTGTCGCGCCGCTTCTTTGCTCTTCTTGCTTCGTGCGCCCGTGATGGGGGCTTGTTTGTAGAAAGTCCAAGTTCCTGGAGCTCAAAGGCTTGGTCAGGCGCAGCGTCACGGTAGGCAGGGAAGACGTCCAGGGTGGGCGGCGGGTTGAGTGTGGACTTCACTCAAACGGCGACAGCACGCTATGACGGACAAGCTAGGGCATGTATTCTCCCAGGGCGGTCACTGGGCAGGTGGCGGCAGAATAGGCGAGGCGGCATAGATCAAGTCAAGTCCCAGCATGTGTGCGATTAGCGCGGGATGGCGGGATGGCGGGATGTTTCGTGGGACGACCTCGTGCTTTTGCCCGTCGAGTTGTGGATGTGCATTCGTCACCCCAGGCCCAAGACGTAGCCAAGCAGCCCTGCGCCCACAACCACATGGGCAGCCCATTGGCCCTGCATCCATCCCCCTTCACCACCATACCCTAGCTCACCCATGGCACCTGGGGGAGAAGCATTATCCTGTGCTCTCATCATGTGTCTGCAGCCCATTTCGCGTACCATGGTTGTGGTGGTAGCGGTGCTTGTGGCTGTGGCTGTGGCTGTGTGGCACAGCGTCACCTCCAGTCTCTGGTAACCAAGTTGCCCGCAGCCATCCTTGCCAAAACACTTTGCCCTGCATCACTGTCGCACAGCCTGGCCAAGATTGTCAATTAAAACGTGTCGGGCAATTTGAACCTCACGTTGCTATTGCGATTTAACCTCTCACTTCTTGATTCACAACTGGGCGAGCATAAACAGTCGCTTGGCATTTTCATGTCCCACTACATACAACCATCTACATCATACCGACTTGAGACATCATTACTTGGGCTTAGACTGGCAAGAGGGTTAGCAACGGCAGTTTGCAGTTTCAGAAGCATCAGATGGACTTACACCTCAGGTCCCAGCCAATCTTGGGTCCCAGCTTAGGCAGCTCCTCAGCTACGCTCTGCACGTCCTTGTCTCCGCGACCAGAGACACAAATGACAATGTCCTGCTCCTTTTCCATTGTCTTGGCCAGCTCAATCGCACCAAAGACAGCGTGCGAAGTTTCAAGCGCGGGGATAATGCCCTCGAGTTGGGACATCAGACGGAAGCCGATAAAGGCTTCAGCATCTGTGCACGCGATGAATTTGGCCCGCTCGCTGTCCTTCCAGCTAGATAGCTCAGGCCCAACACCGGGATAGTCCAGCCCCGCAGAGACCGAGTGAGTCTCGTTAATCTGTCCGTGCTTGTTCTGGAGAACGTAGGTGCGCACACCGTGGAGCACACCCTTGGTGCCGGCCGAGAGTGTTGCACTGTGCCGATCCGTGTCAATGCCGTCTCCGCCCGCTTCAATGCCGAGAAGCTTCACAGACGGGTCCTTGGAGAAGGGGTAGAACATGCCCACGGCGTTGCTGCCGCCACCAACACACGCAACCACTGCGTCGGGGAGCTTACCGCGCTTCTCCTGCATCTGTTGCTTGGTCTCGTTTCCAATGATGGACTGGAAAGTACGGACAATGGTAGGGAAGGGATGGGGGCCAATCGCAGATCCGATGATGTAATGAGTCGTATCGAGGTGGACGACCCAAGACCGCATAGCTTCGTTGACCGCATCACGCAGCGTCTTTGCACCAGCCTCGACGGCCACTACCTGCGCACCGAGCAACTTGATGCGGAAGACGTTCAAAGCCTGGCGTCTCACATCTTCCGCGCCCATGTAGATGGTGCATTTCATGTTGAACTTTGCGCAAACCGTAGCAGTTGCAACACCGTGCTGCCCAGCTCCCGTCTCGGCGATAATCTCAGTCTTTCCCAGTCTTCTAGCCACAAGCACCTGCCCGAGAGCATTGTTGATCTTGTGACTTCCAGTGTGATTCAGATCCTCTCGCTTCAACCAAATGTTCGCGCCTCCAGCATGCTCCGTCAGGCGCTCGGCAAGGTGCAAGTGCCCGGGTCGACCCATCCAGTCATAGTAGGAGCGGTACTCTTCCCAGAACTTGGGGTCTTCAATCGCCGAATTGAAGCCTTCCTCAAGCTCAGAAAGACAATCCATCAGTGACTCAGGGACGTATTGCCCTCCGAACTCGCCAAACCGGGCGGGGAACTTGTGCTTTTCGTCGAGCCCGTTCTGCTCGTGTGTGCCGTTGCCATCATCCGTATTCAACATCTCTAATTGATCAGCCAGACCAGGACCGTCGGGTGTGTCGGCGTCCGTAATAACCTTGTCGACGTGCACGCCAGTCGGCTCCTTGGCCTCACTCAAAGTCTCGACAATGCCGACCTCGCGCGTCGTCTCCCTGCTGCTCTTACCGCAGATCTCGTCGCAGTACTTCTCAACTGCCTTTGCGCCCTCACCAGGCGCAGCCTTGATGAGCGTGTTGATGATTTGACTGCCAATGACAACACCTTCGGCAATCTTTCCTACGCTGACAAAATGATCGCGCGTGCTGACACCGAAACCGACGGCTGCGGGGACATTGCCAGAGTATTTGTGAACGCGGTCAAGCAGTTGGGGCAGAGCAGCGTTCATTGTTCCTGTGGCGCCGGTGACGCCCATGCGGGACACGACGTAGATGAACGAGTCGGCAATCTTGCAGAGGACACGCATGCGGTGCTCAGAGGTCGCAGGTGCAATCAGTGGGACGTACGAGAGACTACACAGGCTGTTAACATTGTGCCAAATGTGAAGAAACGACAAACTCACCCGTAGCTGCGGCAGAAATTCCTGAAGCGCAGAGCCTCCTCTGGGGGCAGGTCAACCATAATGAAGCCGTTAGCACCTGCCTCCTTTGCATCCTGAAGCATCTTCTCCTCGCCATAGCTCAGCAGAGGGTTGTAGTATCCCATAAGTAAGACAGGCGCCTTGAGGCCCCGTTTCCTTGCATCGCGGATCATTTGGAGGACATCGGTAATGGTAACGCCATTCTTGAGCGCTTGCTATACACACATGCTGTCAGATTCGCTTGCAGGTCAAGTGTGGTGAGTGAGTCAACGTACAGTGTTCGCCGTCTGGATGACTGGGCCGTCGGCAATGGGGTCGGTAAAGGGCATGCCGAGTTCAATAATGTCTGTCCATGTCAGCTGTCTGTCCCGTCTGTCCTAATACATATGAGCGACAACTGCGCCCTGTGCCTACCTGCACCGCCCGCCTCCATGGCCATCATGATGTCGGGCGTCTCCTGTATCGTGGGAAACCCCGCAGTCACATATGTGACCAGAGCAGACTATCCATAAAGTCAGCCCTGACTCTGTCCGAAGAGAGTGTGACAGCCTACCCTGCCCTCCTTCTTGCATTGCGCAAACGTCTTCTTAATGCCATCCATGATGCTGAATAGACAACTTTTCCTATCGAGTGTGTGAGGAAAGAAAAAGAAAGGAAAATGTCAAGAACTGGTGTCCTTATCAGTCCAAGTCCCCAAGTGAGTCACAGGTTATTCCGGCCGTAACAAGGGTTGCGGAGAAATTGAGGTGTTGCCGTATGAGTCGTGTTCACAATTTATTGAGGCCGATGCGGCGGTCCGGCGAGGGGTACGCTTGAAGTAAGCCTAGACTGTTTGGGCAAGGCGCCGGAACATCATTCCTTCTAGAAGCTGGGCTGCGGGCTTAACAAAGTATTCATATTTTTTTACACTACGTCACCATTCGTGTGACTCAGTTGGCGATTAGTATCTGTTCAGTTTGTATTACCCATTAATTGGGAATTTATCTTGTCATGCCCAAGAGGTTTGTAGAGTGTCTAGGTATGTTTGGATTCTACCAAACTGAGAACTAGGTATCACGCAACGCTAGGCAATGCACTTCACATGACTGTGTACACACATACTCGAAGTTGAGTCGATTGACATTGCATGGTATCGTAGAGAATCATTGTGAAAACGCCCAACTTCGAGCTCTAACAATTCTATGATTCAACATCTTCTGCCAGATTGCGATACGCATTGGAAACGCGATTGAATACTTGATCACTGTTACATCCATGTCATGTTACCACCAAAGAAATGTAAGTCCCTTCAAAGTGCTCTTAGCTGCTAGCAGTCAGAAGGAGCTTTCTTTGCCGATCTTGGCCAAAGTGATCATCGATAACGTCTCTCTCCCATTCCTTGCTCCTGTAATAAGCGTAGCAACTCCGGCAAATCGAACCCTCAACACATACGCGCTCACAAAGACCAAACTGAGCCTTTCCCCGTGGCACGCTACCCGATCCCCAGCCGTTCATCGGTGCATCGATGCTTAGGCCGGTGTATATGTTCTCGGGTGTCAATATCTCCTCGAATCGTCCCTCCTCCCATACTAAAGCGAGTTGAAAATCCGATACCTAGTCGGGTCTGGTTTGCATAGCGCATTCGAACGTCAGAAGTCCGTCGTATGTAAATGGTTTCGTCTGTCGGATAGAGCTTTGATTCTCGATCATTTCAGGAGCTGAATCATGCAAGGCCGAGAAGCATGGGGTGCAGAGAAGCTCTCCTTTTGCTACGTTCAAGCATGTGATGTGGCTACTGCGGAAATCGCCGCGCCCATCACTAGTTATTCTCGCCACCATCAGCTTGTTGAGCCACCCCGGTAACTGTTCATGACGGACGTCATATCGAGAGTTGCGTGAGAGACAGATGTATTTATCGGTCATGACAGTCTGGTGTTGATGCTTGATGATGGTGAGGATGCACCGCGTTTGTTGTGTTATCCCAACCATGTATCATTCGCAAAATGCGAGGATGTGTTGTGTAACAGAGCATACATGGCTCGTCGTTTGTGCTCCTACATGTCGCGGCCCCAATGCATTTGCCTGCGTAAACAAATGCAGAATGACAGGAAGTAGTCTTCAATTTCGATTGTAAAGACATCCTGATATCGACCGTAGGTTTATTGTGGTGAATTGTGGTTAAGGCTGTCGTAGAAAAGATGAGATCGAGCTGAGAGAGTTGGTTGTTTTGGAGAAGATCGCCAACAGTAAGTGTCTGGCGGTAGAAGCAGCTGCATACATAATATGGAAGGACCGTATGTCGATATTCTAGTTTATTAGTCATTACGGCAGGTACGGCCAGCTCATGGTGAGACTTCGCACCTGCTCAGTACTCCCAAAGTATGCTCTTGTAGCATCCTCGGGGCGTGTCTTTCAGACTACTGAAACGTATTACAATTATCGAATTCCACCAGAGCTCTCTTGGTTTTCAATCTAGCGCACTCTCCCTCTCTTTCGGCGACCATCTCCGTAAGTGAGTACCTGTCGCTCTTGGACATTGTCCAAGTATTTTGTTCTCTTTTCCCAGTCTATCACCGTGCTCGAACAGAATAGGATATAGTTAGTGTATAGCTCCGCTCTGCCCTCAACATCCTCGCACGGGATGTAATTCCGTTGTCGTAGACCTCGCTACCAACCACGCATTTGGATTGTGTAGGTGTCCGCATTGTACAAGCAAGACTCTGCGATTTCTTTGAGCGGCTCGTCTTCGATTCGGTGCTAGGTCATACGATAATAGAAATATAATTGGTACCTAATCGTTTATGAAAGCCGTAAAATGACATTGGTATGATAGTTAACTCGAAACGGTCCATCTCCTAAAGCCTGATTGTGGTTGTGCGAGCAAAGTTACGAGGCTACGCAAATCTATGCAGACTGTAGCCTTTGTGCTCTTGATTGGAATGTTAGACACGCAGATAACTGCCATTCAGTGGGTGCCATGTAACTCACCGAACGATCAGATCGGCAAGTGGCACTTTCGGTGTATCTCTTCTCACCCAAAGTCTCTCCCCCATCAACAGGTCAATTTCATGCTACTTCTTGCTTCACTCCTTTGCTTCGTGGATGTAGTGATGACTGTGCATGGATAAGGACACTGGTAAACATATCCTTGCGATTATATTTGACCATGTAGTGTCCCTCATTCCTGACTTGATACTCTCCATGGAGCATCGGCTATAAGCTGATCCGTGTTGCTTTCCAAGGCGATGCGTTGGAGACGGGTATACGGGCGGAGTGGTAGCTTTTTGACGTGCAGATGTTCCAGGACCAATCTACCAGAGCTCCAACAGGTGTGTTGCAGCAGGAGATATTCTAGACACCAACATGTTGGTGTCTCAGTCCTACTTCTCGTATATCCAACCAAGTCGGGGCCACATCGGGTTGTCGACAGGACTGTTGCCGGTTAAACGCCGTAACCTGCACGCAATATGCCCCACTCTGTATCGAAGTACCTCCCAAAGCCACGTATCTCGCACATGCGATTGAAACACTTCTGACAAAGCTGTTGCTTAAACCTTGCTCTTTCACACCGCCCATCTCTTCTAGGATCCTTCTCCCAGCTGGGATCAGGCCGCCGTCCTGAATCCAATGGGCCCATCTTCCAGTTTGTGTCGACCGGTCTTCTCAATCGCGGGTCTTCGAATGCGCAGGGGAAACCAAAGCGATCACCATCGAACTGCTCAAGCCATGAGCATTCCTGATCTTGTGCTTTGCGAAAACATCGCGCGCAGAGTTGGCCACGGTGGCGCACAGTGCCACAGATACGGGAGTCTTTGGGGTTGAAATCGGTGCGCCAGGCTTGAGAGCGGTACTCCGGGTCTTTGCAGGCGCACAAAAACGACCAACCTTTCCTGACACGCTCAGTGTGCTCTCGCTCGAGTTGCCGCATGTACTCGTTGATGAGACGCTCCAGCGACCGATTGTCCGAAAGCGTCTCGGCCTGCTTGTACAGCGCCTCAAAGCTCATGTTCTTACACCATGAACATATCTCTGGTCCTTGTTCTTGTCCCTCGAGACGTGAATTACAAGCAGGACCAAAGGCGCAGTGAGGTTTTGGAGGGGGTGCTAGCATGGCAACTAAGTCGTGCATGAGTTAAGCTATTGGTGTCAGCAGGAACGCTGACCCGAAAGCAGCCACTTACTGGGTCAACCTTCCTAGGTTTGTTCGAATTCGGCTTCAACCTAGTAACACGTTGTAACCCTCCACGTCATCATCCGACCCTTCACTGCCCTCCTCCGAACCTTCCAACCTAGTCACTACCCTGTCTGCTTCTTCATGGCAGAGCCCGGCCGGCGTAAAGTGCTGTACGATTCCAATCTTCCTCAGACGTCTCCTCCAACACTTGGAGCAAGCAGCACCCTTTTTGCGGACGGAAGGGCAGTCCAGTCGGGTACCACGAAGGCTCAGATCAAGTAATCGCCACCGAGAAAGCTGGAAATCTGGATCTTCGAAAGCGCAGAGATAGCGGCCGCGGGCTTCGATATTCCTCTTCAGAACTTGCTTGCGTGTAGTTTCTTCGTTAATAAGCAGTAGAGCAGCAATGTTGGAATCTGCCCAGATACGAAGTTGCTGTGGGTCGTGTCGTTGAAGACAGTCGGAGCAGACCCGATATGGGACGTGGATCTTCTTGCCGATGCCGAGACAGTGAGTTCCAGAAACGCATTCGACGATCGGTGGGGGCTTAAACGGCGACTCGGAGGATGAAGACATGGAACAGTGGCCGGTAGTACAATAGTGTGGACTCCCACGATGCTGCTTTGCGTTTAGTTCAACGTCCTTGCATCTCGGCTTCGGCTTATGTGACGTGCTATTTCCGGTACGGGATGGTATGACGTCGAATTCTGGTTTCTTGCGGGCTGTGAGACATGATGAGAAGACTTGTGGCAGGAATACTTGTGTGTGGTTTGGGGTTACATTTGCATGCAACGAAAAAAGTATGGGGGACGAAAACGGGTTCGCCGTGTCCGGGACAGCAGCAGCCAATGCAATGGAGCGAAGGCTTTACGACAAGGGAAAGCTATGGTCACTTCCATGGAAGCTTTTTGTGGCGTAGAATGTCTCCGACATGTTGGTTCATGACTACTGGCTAAGCGGTGAAGACAGGATCAGCTCGCTTGGCGAACATCATCACCCATGAAGCCGCGCCATGAAGCCGCGCCTATTGGGTACCATTCGTGACGAGATGCTCATGTATCAGATGTTCCTGTGGATTCCGCTATGATCACTCGGAGGCGTTAGGCCCGACAGAGTGGTGAGGCCAAAGCGGAAGCTAAAATGCCGGTTGTCTCCTAGATTTATGTCACTGGATCGGATCTCGCAAATCACTCGTCGGAAACGAAATGACAGCGGTCTTATTCGTCAGCGCTTGAGTAGACGTAGTGGCGTTTGTGAAAACTCACCACTCCGACTACTGGACATTCGAGGTCTGAAACTCGTCACGATTCGATGGTGCGGTGATAAAGTTTCGCTTGCAGCATCCCAAACGTTGTTGGAGATCATCGTGCACGGCCTAGAGGTCCATGCTAATGAGGCCCAATACCCTGACTCGTTCCGGTTCATCCGCCTAAACAATGCCCACGAGCTGTCTTTCTTTGACTCTTACCAACGTTGTGTGACCGCATCCATGCCGTCCATTCGGCCGGCTGGCATGACTCGAGCACACAGAGAGGGTCTTTGTGGCGCCATGTCGCGATCATCTCACCCTCCCCCCTCCCAAAAAAAAAACTTCCTATCTCTGCAGGTAACTCCGAACTACGTGTGTGCATATATGCGCCCCCCGGATGTGATTCTCTTTGATACAAGGTCTCAAATGCCATGTTCACAATGCTCCGGCAGCTGGGGCATGGGGTCAAAGTATGATAACGTTCAGTCTTGCTTATACCAGGTTCTGCCGATGAGATTGTGAAGCTGTCTTGGAACAGAGTCGCGTCAACGTAGGGTTGCATGGTCGCATGCCGGCCAGGACATGTTGAAATGATTCATTTTAACGCCACTCTACGCAGCACCACCGAACACTTGAGTGCGAGTGAATTGACCCCCAACATTTGGTTTGTGCAATTCGCACTGATCGTGTCCATCACATGCTCAGTTTCGATTGGGCTCGGTGACCTTTCCCAAAATCAGCATTCGCTTTACTTCGGCAACGCCATACTGGGGAGGGCCTGTCCATAATCAAAACTATAGCAAAGGACGCATCACCTGAGCGAGTCTTTGGTACAAGGGGTGCCGTGGATAAGCGCTTCGCACATGACCAAGGCTGTCTATGTGTTGCATGTACCTGTGGGAAGCGGGTCGCATGCATGCACACGTGTTGCAGATGAGCCATCATAGACGGTATCCGCTCCAGGGCTTGTAAAAGCGATATCCCGTGGCTACGGAGAAGGCCGCCCGCGGGGTTATCTGTCGAGGGCGACGTCGATCGCACATGGAGGTTGAGTTGGGGTACATGTCGCTAGCTAATCCTACTTGGGACCTGTTCACAACGCCAGGAGCTGTTCCAGTACAGGGGTTAAGGATGCTGTGGCGCTGACGTTTCGCACTTCAAAACTTGGTACCAGACCTGTTGTACCATGTGCGAGCTCCCGAGAGTCGCACACAATACAAATGTCGTACACTCGGCATCAATACTGTGTGCTGCTGTCCGGCTTGGGCGTGGAGATTAGCCTTGCTGTGAGAGTCCCGGAGTGCGGCCAGGACTCGGCGAGCCTCATGTTACAGAGTGGGTAGGCCCTCTACCGGTACACTGTCATGGTTGCCTCAGGAATTGGCACTGCGCAGAGATGGGCACTGCAGTGTTTTGGTGGCGGTGGACCGAATACGCAGACAACGCTCTGATTATTCTCTGCGCTCAAAAAACAAGATGCCGACCTTTCCTGCTAGGGCCTTAGCGCGTGCACGTGTTCTAGCACGGACCACCAACCCCTGGCTAACACAGCGTGCCGCACTCGCACTGCGTTCAAGCCACACAAGCGGACATTTCACGCTGGGCGCCCTAGCACGCTCCCCGCTGCTTTCATTTTGCTAGATTGACGCCAGGACGGGCGAGCCTCGTGGCTTCAGCTTGCTTTTTGGGAGTGACCCTGTGATTCCAAGGATATCGATGCAGCCACGGACGTCAATCCCCCAACCCACCTGCAACTTCTGTAAAGTACAGCGTGGCAGGCGAAGATACGGTGAAGGATGCAGGAAAAGCACAAGTAGCCACAGCTCCGGAAAGCCATCAGGCCGACGCTGGAGACCCGCAGCGGGTCATCACCCCCAACAACAGCGGAGATGCCCTTTTGATGCTCGGAACGGGTGCGGGCATCCAGGTAGTCCGGGTGTCAAAGATAGCCATGACTCTTGCTAGCCCGGTCTGGAAAGCAATGTTCAAACGGCATTAGAAAGTGAACAAGGCCACCAAGATACTGTTTCCAGATGATGACGTAGGCGTGATGCTCATAGTACTTTGTGTTCCTCACTTACGCTTCCATGAGCTGCCAAAGAAGAATGGCCTCACTAGAGATGCCCTTCTTGCACTTGCAGTAGTGTGTGATCAGTACGACATTGTTCCATTGGTACGCCCATTCCTAGACTTATATGGTTGGGCTTAGTGTTACGTTCCTGATACGATTTCCGGAGAAAGATGCAACCCGGCCTGGTTATTTGTAACCTAGACTTTTAGATACAGAGAAAGCTTCACAGAGCTTGCCGAGTTCGTCATGAAGAGAACTGGTCTAGACGAAAATGGGAACCTGACCACAAATGATGAACCAGGGTTTCCCAGGGCTTGTCGGTAAGCGGTGTCTGCGTCTTCGACATATTGATCCTCCCCCAAAGCGAACACACTGTAGAGCTCATGGCGGACGTTCGAAAAACGATCCTCGCCTCTATGCTCGAAGTACTATAAAACGTTCTTGATAGAATCATGAAGGGACCCGGGTGCGAGGTTAAAGGATCGCGCGAGACCAAGTGTGGTGCTATGGTCTTGGGATCATACATTAGCTTTCTACTGGCAAAAGACCTCTACCCAGTGCGCCGTGCTGCTGCCGAAACTTTGCTCAGCATCTAGGAGCTTTAAGATACAGTAAAAAAAGCTGAGATCACTATAAGCGGAGCCATGTCCAAACACAGCAACAGTGTCTACTTGCATCGTGGGTGTTTCAAGGAGTATGGCTTGTTAAGATTCAAGAAGGTTTATCAGATGAAAACACCGACAGTGTTGGAATCGCACATGCGAGACATGGTCAACTGTAGAGCATTTCGACAAACCATCTATTAAGGGTACTTATCCGATGCACTCTTTCAATCGTTCAACCTTCTAGTCACGCATCGGCCCGCGGGTCGGTGTGCTGTCCGCACCCCTCACCACTCGATTCCTTTTTTGTTTCATTTCCATCTTGCGCAATGAAACCAGTTCTTTTCCGCAGGTCTTTCACTTTATGTCATCACGTATCGAATGAAATTCCATGAAACATGACCGTGAGAGGGTCTTACTTTTTGACCGGTAAAGGGGCTTCGTTCGCGTTCTCAGGCATCGCAACAACACTTCGCTCGAGCATGACTGGGTAATTCGCAAAGCGTTCTCCGGCCTTCTCGATAAAGCCTGCCAAACTTTATCGTACCCACTTCTAACGCACTCTGAGCCGTTCCCGAAATGTGCAGGATAATCCTGTCTAGTTATGGCCAAAACAACGAATAATCCCCGCAGCTGATGGTGCCATTTTCGTATTGTCGGCGTCTGAATAAGGGAAAAGTGGAGCAGAAGGTCTGAGAAAGCTCATAGCGAGTCAGCTGGGCGGAGTTCGTACAGGGCCTGCCGAGATGATGACCGTGTCAGTGCCGTGAGAATGTAGCAAGTAGACATATCCTGACGGGCTCACGATGCTTGTTGAATTATGAAACACCAGTCTTATGGCATTTCCTGCAAAGTCAGTAACTGTAGCGTTGCTAACATCAGTAATGCCTAGTATGAGTCCAAACACCCTGATTTAGTGAGGGTGCTACATGACATATAAGCAGGTATATGAGATATAGAACCTGATGGGATTATGATCATGCTTTCTTACTATTACAATCAGTTCTCGCTTTTTGAAACAACCCCCGCTGTCAAGTCCTACCCTGGCCATGTCTACCTACCCTCCGGTACTACAGACTTGGGGCTAGGTCGAGATTACCCGATCAATACCAGAAGCCTCGACCTTCCTCAACAAGTCAAATTGCATCTGACGCGTACACCTGGTCCTTTTAGTATTTCGAAGCACCTGAAGATCCGAATGGAAAACTGTTCAATATTGGTTGAATTACGGAGGATGATCATTCCTCATTTACACTATTCCTGAAAGAAAGGGCTCATGCTCTGTAATCCATGTTCGAAACTCTCTACGAGTAGTGAGTCGAGTCAGAATGGAATGTCAAATATGCACCCCCTTAAGGTTGACTTGTAAGCACGAGAAGATATTGTACACAAAGGTTCTGTTTTACTGATACTGATTTCAGTTTTTGTAATACTCTGTGGAGTTATGCTGGGAATCTTTATCTTCCAAAGATGATGTGGGTAATGGGTAAGGCACTTGTTCCCGCACGGAAGAAGAGGTTCCTCACCAGGGCATATAGCTGGGGTGGGGCCAGCAAACCGCCTCTCGGAGCTTGAAACGGGCAGCAGTAGCATGTGAGTCTGGTTAAGCCCAATTCCAAGAGTTCCCCATTATTTTTCCAACAGTATCTGCATGAGACTCGCTACCACTCCCGTGGCGGGCTTTACGGCCCCGCTACAATGCCTCGCTGGGAGGAACTGAACCAGCGCATCAAGGATGCGACTCAAATGAAGGGGGTTGCGTTCTGCATCTCGACACACTGTTATTCGTCTCAGAATTCGTTGGTAATCGCGTGCAATGTATGCACTAACCATCTTCACCAAACTTCCAATCCACATGGATACGGCATGGAAGCCATCGACGAAATGGCTCACAATGCTACGGTCGACTCAGAATCCCCGAGCTGTCAGGTTGCAGCTGCTAGACTAGTCAAGAGAACCTTTGAATTGACGCCGCAGTCTGTGAAGCTGTCGAGGCCTTTTCTCATGCGCATATTATCGGCCCGTCAATCAATATGCCGGTCCAGATTACCATGATATTTCAACTTCCTAAACCTCCTCCATTCCCACCGCCCTTTCGTGAAGGCTATCTCAGCCAATGGTGGGTACATGCTGAGCATGGCGTCCCAACTAATAGGACTGAAAAGACGCCTAAGCTTTTGGACCATACCGCAATACTGGAGACTGCTCATAGGACGACTCGCTCGATCCTTACGGACTTCTTCTCAACAAGGATACCAAAGCCTCCGTTGTCTTCGCCGACCTTAGCTTTACTCATGCGATAGCTTTTTCTGCACCTTCCGTACCCTTGCATGGATATGGCTAATACATAACTCATCCGGTAAACCTTCAGCGACACCGTAGCAAAAGTGACACCCTAGGCAGGTACCGCCGCCTACGCCGCCGTGCAATATGTCGGCGTAAAAACAAATCCTTTCTACAGTAGCGTCCTAGCCAGCCGATACATGAGCTTTGCCTACATCCGTACCGACTATATAGGCCACTTGATCCCCGCTTACCCGCCCCGAAAGCGCGCCTCGGATCTTCGCCTGTTCTCCGCCTAACTTCGACATGGCTATTATTCGGTATCAAACCGCCGGCAGGAAACGTGAACAAACACTCACAAGAGCAGCGACCGCGTGGACCTTTAAGCCTCCACCAGTGACATCTGCATATTCATACCTAGATGCCGAAACACTTCAATCCCTTATCGGGGAACAACAAAACCATCATGACACACTAATATTTCCCGGACAAGAGAGCCCAGTATCACAGTGGCAATGTACCTGCAGGAAACCCTACTACCTCCTCGTTCGGGATGTGGAGATGCGGCTGCGGCTGCTCAACTCTAGGTTCGAAAGAAAATTCGTGGTACCAGCGCTTTTGCCACAATATATGCAACTGTTTGAAGTAAGAAATTTAAGAAAAAGCTACCTGCAGCAAGACTGTTGTTGAGTAATCGCTCGCAGATGTGGTGCAGTTGTACGTAAGCCGCCTACGCCTGTATCTGCTTGGCCGAACGCCATGCCATGCGTCTTCCCAAACGCCGGAGCGTCCAGCTTCTATTTAGCCTGATCGGTGAAGACATGCAAGGCTTTTGCGTTTGTTTGCAGAAGAAAAAAAGGAAAAACGCCACGTGGATTTGCGTGTGGAAGGTGCTTTTTTCGTTTCCCTTTGTTTTCAATTCCAGTTTCAACGTTGATCGCCGACGTAGGTGGGCGCAATCGGCTGTATGATGTCAAGGATGCTCTTATGTTCATTATTGTGTTTTCTGTTATCAGGGCACCCCACTCAATCTGACAACAGGTTTGTCTTTGGGGAATGTAGGAATTGTATGGAGACAGCGGAAATGTTAATCAGGGACTAAGGATAATAATGATGTGCCAGAACCCTGTAAGAAGAGCGATTAAATATTCCCCTCCAAGTTAACACCAAACTTCTCTGCGTTTTTCCTCTGAATCATGTCCCCTAGATTGCCATGATTATTCGTCACGGGATCTGTTCCCTTACTTTGTTCACCATCATGTTCCTTTCCTTTCCCTTGCTTGTTACCCTTTACGTGACTGTCAATCACATTACCACTATTGACTTTAGTCTCCATGTTCCTGGTAGCATTCGCCTGCTCATCGTTGGCCTTACTGTCCTCTTTCTTGCCACTTTTGCTCTCTCCGGGTTTCCCCTTGCTATCCATACCATGTATGCCATCCACGCCATTATCGTTCTTCCCTCCTATATTACTAATACCATTCCTCTTGCTGTTGGCATGACTTGTAACGCCCTCTTCTCCCAAGTTCCCATGATTCATCGTCATTAGATCGTCCCCTTTGCCCTGCTCTTTTTCTGCACCGCTATCATTCGTACCACTCCTGAAATCGTGGCCCTTCCACCCAGTAACATTGTGAGTTTTTTGGCTTGCATCACCCACGACAGTTTGGATCATCTCATCTACAGCCTTCACACCATCGTGACTCTCCTCGCTTGCATCTTTGTCACCGTCTTGACTCTTTCCACCAGCACCATTCGCGTCACCGTTCCTATTAGCAACAACCCCAGCCACCGCTCCAACCGCCGCCCCGGCAGCAGCCCCGGCAGCAGCCCCAACCGCAGCACCACCCGGCCCAGCAGGAATGCCGGCAACTGCCCCGACCACCGTGCCCGCTGCTCCGCCAACAGCAGCCCCATCCTCAACCGCACTCACACTTCCCTGTTCTAGCTCGACGCCAAGATTCTCTGCTGTTTTCTTCTCAATCTCATCGCCCAGATTATCATGGTGGTTTTGATGCATTGTATCGTTTTTCTTTGCACCATCTTGCTTTCTGGTACCAGTACTAGCACTAGCTCCGTTCTTTGTAATGTTCGTATCGGTAGCTCCGTGTAGTTCCTCAACATCAGCGTGTCCACCTTCTTTTTCTATCTCGTCGTATCCTCTTCCTTTACTCTGCTCCAGTGCATCGGCGCGGCGCTTGGCTCTGGCTTCTTTTCCGTCATGAGTGCTGGTAGCCGTGGATATGTCGACTTCGTCATAGTCTAGTTTGTGTTGTTTTTGGGTAAGGTGAGATTCTTCTTCTCCATTATCGCCGTCGTTGTTGTTGTCGTTAGAGGAAGAGGATAGGACGGGGGGTGACGCCGATGTTGTTGCTGCGACACCGCCAGCTGACATGCCAAGGAGTGCATCACCGTGTTCGGTGGCGGGAAGGGGGGCTACAGTTTTGGTGTGCTGCGGGGCCTGGAGATGTTAGTAACATAGATGCAACAACAAAGGAAAAGGAAAACAAGGTAGAACAAAAGGTAATAAAACATACATTACCTGTCGCTTCCGTCCCATGTAAAATCTCGTGCTCCTGCTTCTTCATTTCTTGGTCTGCATGAGGCATCTGTACGTATCGTTTATGTTTAAGTTTAAGTTTATAAATCGTTCTTTAAACCCTTCGAAAATATGGTATAATATGTACAATAGATTTGTCTGTTTTGTTTGGGAAGAAATCAAGGCAAAGATAAGTTTATAAATTTTACTTCATGGTAAAAGGCAACTTGAATATGACCAATATCCTTTCTAAATACAATCATTCCACTCACCCCTACCACACTTCCCACCGTCTTCGCCAAACAGGATTCAAGTTGGCATGATGATGCTCAGGATCAAAGCATACGTCATAGCGGCGCCCTTCGCATGTCACTTGTTTCGATGGCGCGGATGCCAAAAGTTGGTTCAACACTAAAGTGTAGGGCCAGTAGAGCGCGACGGATGGCATCCGGTGGCGGATTTTCGCACCCACCAACGCGTCGACAACTTGGTCATGCGGGCGAGCAAACGTCGATAATAATCAAGATTGAGGTATAATATCACTGCGTAGTATAGGTAAGACAGGTGGATAGGGGGTGATGTAATTGTTTACATGGATTTTTGAGGTGACGACAGTGACTACTGATACAGTCCATGACGCGAGAATCAATAAGATAAGAGGGAAACAAGGTACTCTATATTAGCACATAAAAGTACCCATCATAACGAAAACACTGCAATACTAAACAACCCCAGAACACAAAAACCCTCCAAAGCTAGTACCTCACCCTCCCCTCCCAAAGCGGCGCCTCCCTCACACACCCTTCATCCCAAACCACCTTCCCCTTCTCACTCAATACCGCATCGCTATCTGTGACTCTCACGCCCAAACCTCCAAACCACTCCTCCAGCTCCGTAACCTGAGTTCTACTAACCCCCGCTTTATCCCTTACTAACCAAATCACCTCTTCCCTCTGCGCCAATACAGGATGTAGGTAAGCTTCCGTGGCATCTTGTTCGCTGTACTGCTGGACTTGTTGACGGAAACTCGGAATCAGAGATGCGGATATTTGGCTTGCGGAGGGTGTCTGGGGGGAGAAGCATTGTTTGAGCAAGGAGCGGTGGGGTGGAGGTGAGTTTGAAAGAGATGAGAGGCCGAGAACTGCGGCGCCGGGGTTGCGGATGGTTGTCGTGTTGAATTTTGATACGAGAGCAGGGTGGGACCGAGAGGAGTGTCGTTTAGTTCGATGAGTGTCACGAGTGTGTGTATCGTTGTTGCTGTTGGGGTAGCCTGGATGATCTTTCTCCTGTCTCGTGGCTTCGACATCGCTGTTGTGCTCATAAAGGTGCCGGTCGTCGCCAAGGAGATTCATATGTTTGAGCTTCTTCTTCATGAACATGTGGAAGACGATTGTTGCGACAATTAGAGCCATTTGAAGCACGGTGGGTCCAATGGAAACCAAGGTGTTACCAATTCCAATACCAAAGAGGCCGAGAAGACAAAGTTCGCCGAGATACACACCAACCATTAGTTGTTCGAGGGCCCGGGCGTAGAAACCGCCTTTGGAGTCAATATGTGTGTCGTGCACGTACAGCATGTTGTACCTATACGCCAGGTAGATAAGGCCTAAACCAATAGTCGCGAAGCCTAGAACAAGTGGCGCAATGACGGCGTAAGACAACGCGATGACACCCAAGTTAGTCCATTTAGGGTATTCGGAGCCCCAAGATGGTTCTGTGAAGGAGACATAGCGCCTGTACTTCTTCCTGGGCGTCCTTGCAAACTTGCTCAGAACAAAAACCCCGAGCAGGCCTGTCACATTGAATAGATACCGCGAAGCATTCGCCAGGCCGTAGAGAATAAAGTAGGAAATGTAGAAGTTGGAAGCCTTGGGTAGGTTCTTAGACAGGAGTGTAACGGCTTGTGTGGGTTCGCTGACGATCTGGCTGACTACTGCAGTTGCACCAGAGGTGAAAGTCGTAACGAGGAATACTTGGATTACTTGGAATGCAAAATACCATGACTGTGTCTGTTGTTCAACTTCTGACAACGTGACTGCGCCGGCAAACTTCGCCAGGACTGTCTTCATTAGCTAGGACTGAGAAAACGATGTGCGTAGGACGTACAGCGACAGATGATAGGTACTAGTGCCATTAAAAGAACGAGGAGAATAGTTGGTAGAAGTCCTGTAACCACTCCAAGAATGACCGGAGGAATAGAGTCGATCCACGCCAGAAACGGTACGTTGGTGGTAAGGTAATTGACATTGGTAATAATACCAACAACTGCCACAGGGATCGACCAGAATATGATTAATGCCGAGATGACAATGGGTGCAAGGATATTCCGCATTAACCTGTTCTTCGAGCCTATTCCCAGATTCTTCCAGATGATTTCTTCAGGCAAGACGCCCATCTGCCTCGACTCGAACTTGGCTGGCCTTGCATGAAGTTTACCGTTCAAGGCGGCTTCAGCAGCTGATATGGCGTCAAAATCGATAAAGACAGCACTCGCAAGCTTCTCTTTGCCAGCAAGGTGCAAACGCTGCGCTGCATCAATCTTGGGCAGCAGTTCTTTGATCTGGTCGCGGTAGTGCCTAATGGAGTCGACCTTGTGTCCGAGGAGAGGCTTCGATCGATGTGTTGGTCGCAAAGCCTTCTCCTCGATCGGTTTGTTCTTCTGCATTTGCTTATTAACAGCCATTAAGTACTTGATCTCGGTAGCCTCGAGTTTCCGAATCATCTTCTCAAGCTCTTCGGTATCGTCTTCCAAGTCGTCAATGACTGGTACCAGCCATATTTGCGCCACCTTCGGGAACATGCCGTGCAACTTCTCGAACGAGAGGTCTTCCTCTGCTACATCGGTGAAGAGGACTGTTCGTTGCGAGATTCGACTCGCGTTCCAAGTCGACAGGAGGTACGCTTTTTGCAGCTTTGCAAGGTAAATCATCTCTTGAGCGATGAGGAACATGACCTAACCGAAGAAGACCCATGCCATCAGTACATGGGCAAAATACCGGGCCTGGTTCTGGACGTTTGAGAAACTGAGGATATCCAGTCCAGATTGACCGCCTCCGCCCGTAGCATTGACGGGAAAGAGGATTGGCCATGTGATGATGGCGCCGACAAAAGCCATCCAGGTAAGTACTTTGAGGAAGCGTATATACAAGTATGCATCGAGGGAATGATGGTTAAGCACAAATTCATCGCTAGTCGCCATAAACTTTTTGATCCAGCCCAGGAAGCTCTTTCCAGCTGACGGCGTCTTCTCACTACAAAAGATATTGTTATCAGTCATAACCGCTCCAACAGACGCAAACAACATACTTTTCTAGAAGGGCATCATGGTATGTTCTCGGCGCATATAGACGCTTCTGTTTCGCCCTCAGCAAAAGGAACGCTCCCACCAGAACTCCCGCAACGATGGCGCTCGGTACCAACGTCGACACGAGCGCAGACAGCGACGACGACCCATTCCGATGGCTGCCCGCTCTCGAAGACGCACTTGGCAAAGAAGACATGGCGGGGTTGGAAAGCGTGAATTAAGAGGGTAAAGAAGAAGAAAAGAGGTCGCGTCGCAGGTAAAGCGCAGCCTGACTGTATGTAGCCTCCTTCTCTAATCCCACAAAACCTCGCTCCTGCTAAGTAGCAGCGCTGCCCCTACCAGTTGTTTGGCATAGTGGTGCTTGCATCATCGGGTCAAACTACTCTCCCAAGCCTTTCCGTCCCAGCTGTCATTGTACATGACCGGCACATTCGATCCGACTAGATCGCCTGTGCTCGAGTCGTAGCCCCGAGGCCAGAAGAAACAGGAGAAAGTAGGGCGAGGGCGGACTCTTGGACGCAGTATCACAAGAGGTGGCTCTGTTTGACATTGGACAGGTTAGGCTGGCCGGTTACGTCGATCCAAGGCGGTAGTAGCTGTGGGCTTGCGGGGACATGTGTCTTGGCAGAGATCGAGGTCCTCCGGTGTCGTCATTACCATGTGCCAAAGCACCCATGGAATTTCTGCCAGCAGGGCAGACGTCAGATGGCAGACGCAATCAACAACGTCTAGTATGACAGAGAAAAGTAGCTGGACTAGAGTACGTCTCGTGCTAATCCAGTGGAACGAAGAGCCCATGTTTGCCAAAATGATATCATGATACAACAATAATCAGCCCGTACCGGTAAAACCTAAAATACAAAAATATAACTGTTTCACCAAGCCCCAATGATATTACTCAACTCATAAGAAGTCTAGTGACAGCGCTGACGTTCAATGTCCTCAAATCGCTGTAATGCTGTCCAGTGCCCAAAAATACCACTGGAATACCCGTCGCATGGACCATAGACACCAGCGTGCCCACCATATCCCCCACAGTATCGCACTTGGAAATGATGAATCCATCCAGCGTCCTTCCCACACCAAATGAAGCGTTGAAGTTTCGCGCCTGGGCTACCGAGTCGGTGCCCACGAGGGCTTCACCAACCATGAGAATCTTGTCTGGGTTTGCCAATTTGCCGAACTTCTCGAGCGAAGACATGAGACGTTGGTCGTTATGGCGGCGGCCGGCAGTGTCGATGAGGACGATGTTGAAGTTGTTCTTAGATGCAAATGTTACGGCGTCTGCCGCAATATTTGCAGCATCTTTGCCATAGCCTCTCTCAAACAGTTCAACCTGGCCTCCCTCTCTTTGAGACAGCTCCTTTAGCCGATCGACGTGTACACGTAGCTGCTCGACCGCACCGGAACGGAAGGTATCTGCGGCTGCGATGAGGACACGGTGATGGTTTTGTAGCAGGAAAAATGCTATCTTGGAGAGGTTTGTAGATTTTCCCACGCCGTTTACACCTACTATCGAGAGCACGTATGGGCGCGACGTGGTAGAGTTTGTGTGTTGAATTTCACGGAGCAAATCGAGGGACGAGGTAGGGGTAAGGATCTTGGTCAGGGCCTTCTCCATGGACGCCTTGAGCGTCTTTTCAATAGCTGCAACCACCCTGTTAGTACTGAGTTAGGGAGATGGATGGGAGCAATGACTGACTGGTGAAACTGGGTGTCTTTATGCCTACAAGATCGCGCTCCACGCTTTCGCATAACCGGACTGCAGCTTCGCGTGCCACGTTCTTGCGCAATAGATGCTCTTCCATGCCCTTGAGTGGCTTCGCCAAGTCTTCCTTGGTGAGCGTCTTCCCACCCACCACGTTCCTGAAGAGTCCGCCAATAGCACCTAAGCTAGACCCTACAAGCCCACTAGGGGCAGCAGGCGCGTCCTTGTCCTTGTTCGCACTCTGCTCGGCAATTATGGCGTCCATCTCATCGTCCAAGTCCTTCAAAACAAACTCACCCTTATTCGTCTTGCGGCCCCACGTCTCCTGCTTGATTTCTTCCAATGCTTCGTTACCTGAGGCGTCACCCTGGACATCTGACCGGGAATAGTCGAGCACCGAGTCATCTACCTCTTCAGCACCAAAATCTCCCCATACCCTACCCTTCTTTGAGCCTTTGCCCTTTTTCTTGGCTGATGCTTCATCGCCCGATGATACCGGCGCCGAACTAAAAGCCGAGGCCTTCTTCTTATCCCTCCGTGACATCTTTCCACCAAGAGGCCTCGCCTTACCGGTCAAGAGCTGGCTTTGCGCGGGGGTAGTAGGCCGTGAAGTGTCGGGCGTGGGCATGGGTGTGGAGTCTGCACTCGTATCGTACAAGGATGGTTGGGTCTTTTGTAGCCTTGGTAGCTTGAGGGCAGTTTCGTCGGCGCTATCGTTATCGATACTCGATTCGGGTGTAGTGAGCTTGATGCTTGGAGTACCAGAGTCGCTCGCGCCTTCCAATTCCTGCATCTGCCGGTCGAAGTATGTGCCGAACCTGTCGCATTTCACCACGCTGCTGTTCTCCGTCTTGATTTGCTCACCATAGAGGCCCACAAACAGCGCACGCACGTTGTCGAGGAGTTTGTCTATCCATGTGAGGTGAACTAGGCTCTGGTATACTGCCTGCAGGCAAGTTAGCCACTGTGCAACTTGGCCGCCAATGCGCCATGCTCCGTCCCAGCCCAGGACTCCATATGATGTTTTGAGGCGTACCACAAATATAAGGCCCAAGTCCTTTGCCGCCGTCCACTTCAGAGTATATCCCTCCTTTTTGTACGTCGGCTTGGAGCCGGCGTCCTCAGACTGGGGCTGTATGCGCTCCTCGATGAAGACGTCTCGAATTAAGCTGTTGATAACATTTGCGCCAACGGGGACATATGTGCGCGACCAGAGGACGACGCCCGAGGTTGTCAATACCTCGAAAGTGTCGAGCATGGCGAAGGGTAACAATGGAGGGCCTGGGGGAAGTGTGGACGGAGAAAGGCTTCGTGGTGCGGGCGCATGTGGGCAGATGGCCGGATGACGAAGGCCGTGCGTGCGCCCTCTTGCCAGATGGTCGGAATTGGAGACAGCAGGTAGAAATTCGACAACAACAACGACAACGACAACGACAGCAACAGCAACACGACGCATCCAATTGTTCTACACCACCAGGCTAGCTGACCCCTCCGTTTGTCTTGGTATCCCGTCCATCGCCCACTCGCAAAAAGATGCAACGCCCCAACTACAGCAACCCGCCCCCGGCGCATTCACCACCGCGTATGTAGCCCACCACTAGCCATACAGCACCCTATGGCCTTTGCATATTGGACGTTGAATGTTGAACCCGCCATGTCGCGCACCCGGACAAACCCCCTGATGGGCTAACACACGCCAGTGCACCACCCCGTCCCTCAACACGTCTCTACCGTTCCCCAATTACGGTCACCACCTCCCCCACAGCCCCCATCGCAACCTCAGAGCGGATATGGCTACGGCCAGCAAGGCGGCGGCATGCCCCCGCAACAAGGCGGCTACAATATGCACCCCTCATTTGGCGGCTTCATAAATGATCCCACAGCCCAGCTCGGTTTCCAAATAAGCAAGAGCGCCGTAGACGCTGGACAGCAATATGTAGAACAAAACGTACGTTCTACATCACCCCCAGGATAACACGCCCTTGAAGCAGACTACTGACTCAACTCCTAGCTAGGTCGCTTCGTCTCTGTCTCCGCCCTAAAACACTACTTCAACGTCACAAACTCGTACGTCCTGACCAAACTACGCATAATCCTCATCCCGTGGTGGCACCGCCCGTGGTCGCGCCAACAACGCCATGTCCCCGACCCATCACCCTCTGCCGCTCTGCTCTATCAGCCCCCGCGCGAAGACGTCAATTCCCCAGACATGTACATCCCGACCATGGCTCTGGTCACGTATATCCTGCTGTCAACCCTCTTAGCTGGCTTAAGAGGCGCTTTTCACCCCGAGCTGTTAGGCTACACAGCCACAGTTGCCATCTCTGTCACACTCCTCGAAATCCTGATTATACGGACCGGTACCTTTCTGCTTGCCATCAGCAGTTCTTCCCAACTCCTCGACCTAGTCGCATACAGCGGATACAAGTTCGTCCACGTAATCGTCTCGCTCCTGCTTTCACACTTGGCCACATGGATTGGCTTTGGCAGCGCCTGGGTTAGCTGGGTGATTTTTCTCTACTGTTTCGGCGCAAACGCCTTTTTCTTGCTGCGTAGCTTGCGATACGTCCTGCTTCCTGACCAGAGCGGTCAGGGCAATATCGGCGGTAATGTGGCGGCGGGGTATAGCGGCAAGAGCCAGAAGAATCGGCGGACGCAGTTTTTGTTCGTGTATAGCTATGTGGTGCAGTTTGGATTTATGATGTGGTTGAGCAAGGTATGAGAGGAGACATGCGAAGATGCGCATCCTAACACCTTGTCTGTGTACATGCTAGCGCTGGGCTCCGAGACTCCGACACCGTCACCTACCCGGTACACACAATTGACTTGGAAGAGCATACGAGGCCGCTCCGGATATACAATCGCCTCCTATTTTCCAAAATTAGAAAGTACTATCTATAAAGTGACCTGCCCTTGAACCTTCCATGGCAATCCCAAGTTTTCGTTTTCGTGGCACGTTTCTGAACACCACGTTTTTGATTTCAGAAAACTGCTCTCCCTTCGATTCTCCAGAACGCATGATACCCATGACTGCAAACTTGCAGACCCATTCATGCCCCACCTATCCCATAACCGGCACAACCCTCCCACCACCCCTCTTCTCCCCTTCGCACACCCTCTGAAAATCCATGACTGTATCCCCAAACTGCTCAATTTGATCCTGCGCCCTGGGCGCACCAATCAGCACAATGCCCTTCGGAACACGTACATCATTAACGCCAAAGCAGCCAAACGTCACCACCTTTTTAAGTTCTGGACAAGACCGAAAGATACCTGCAATAACTTGCTCGTCTACAACCGGACAAAAAGAAACGTTGATCTCGTGCAGATGGAGGTATCGGTTGTTTCCGTCAAAGACATCTGTGAAAGTAGCGTGGGAGATGTGGCGACAAGACGAGATGTCCAGGAACTCGAGACTTGAGCCTGAATGCTGCATGAGTGCTTTGAACCCCTTATCTGCGACACCGACAGGCTCGTCATCAGGGCCATCTGGGTTGGTATTGTCGAGGTCGCGCGTCGAGTTTACGTCGATGTAGCGGAGTGGAGGGTTATCCCAGTTCGAGAAGAGATTTACGTAGCCGGCGTCTGTGCATTCATTGTTTTCTGTGAAGCGGAATTTACGCAGGTAATGGCAATGGTTGTGAATAGCATCTAGGACGTCATTTGTAGGATCTGAGGTGTTGTCGAGAAAGTGCTCCAGACACAAGGTTTGCAAATTTGCGCCTACGGATGTGATGAGGTGGATGAGCTTTTCGCGTGCAATGGGATCGTAGAAGCGGAGCGTGAGGTGTCTGAGGTGCTTCAGGTGGGCGATGGCGTCGATGCTGTCTGACCCGATTTTCTTGCATCGCTCGATTTTGAGTCGGTCGAGGTTTGGGCAGAAGGTGGTGAGTGCTTCTACGGCTTGGTCGTCGAATGCTGCATCTAGCCATTCGACTTTTAATGTCTTGAGGTCCTGGCCACGGGCGATGAAGAGCTCGACCCATTTGTCATTGGAGACTAGGTTGGCGCCTAGCAATTGGATATGTTGCAGTGCTTTGGCCTTTTCATTCATGTAATCAATGTTGCTATCCTTGAACTGGCAGCAGTTGCGAAGGGATAGACTCTTGACGTAAGGACACACGGCGAAGATCTGGTCGTAGTCTTCGGTTTCCAGATACGCTGCCTCGTGGATCGCGACGCGGTCCATATCAGGCTGAAGGAACAGCTTCATGGTTGTAGAGTTCATGTGCCGCTTCTTTGAGAAGATCTCACTGATCCGATTCATGATTGCTTCTGGCATCTCACCAAGTTCTTCAATGTCTTCCGAGTGCTGCGCCAACTTCTCTATACAAAGCTGTTGCAGAGACTTGGGACCACCTACAGCCATGCCATCGAGACGGTTGCTCTCAATCTTCCTCCTTCCTTTGCGTACCACTGGATTGCTGGCCTTCTTCTCTGCCTTTGCATCCTTGACCATCTCTTTCCCGCACGGTGTACAAAGCAGGCCACCATCTGGACCAGCCTTGCTGTATGGTGTAACAGTAAACCGTTTATTGCAGATCTCGCAATGATCCAGCTGACCAGGCAGAGGCTTGACCTTTTTGTACATGTCCATGACACCCTCAAACTCTGAATCGTCATCTGAGCCCTTCTTTTTCTTCTGTACTTTCTTCGCAGCCCTGCTCTTCTTGATCTTTGCTATAGCATCTTCCTGGTTACGCTTGCGCTTGCGGGTCCTATCAGCTGCCATGGCGGATGACTCTGCCTGTAGGTCTTCTTCAACATCTTCCTCGTCTTCACCAGTATTCGAGGGTCCTTCGCCGTTGCCTTCCGATTGTGCAACTTGCTCGGCTTCCCGGAGACGGTTTTGGTACGAATCGCGAATTTCTTGCGCGGAGATGTTGTTCGCCTACCATAATCAAATTAGCACATGCTAATAGTACAGACTTCTGGCGCTGCTCTTTCTTAGGACTCGCTTGTTAATGCTACTGTTTGCACCCCTTCGAAGAGTATGGCAATTCGTTTTATCTTTTATTTGGGTGATGTTACATCATGATAAAACTGCAAGATTTACTTACAGCCAGAAAGTCTGTCAGCGCCGAGTGTGGACCACGAATGCCCGCACCTCGTCCAGCACCTCTAGCTCGTCGCCCGCTCCTGTCGCCACTCGTTAGGATCAGTCGTTTAAGCTGAGGTAGTGATGATTTACATTGTGCAGCTTTTGTCTAGTATATCTTAATTCTGCAAAGTAGCTCTTGCCTGGTTAATTACAAGTGATAAAAGTTGTGTTGGTGGCAACGTTGGAGTTGGAGAGTGGGGGTGAGACATTCAGCGAGGGAGGCGCGTTTCCAAGTCACGTGTCGAGCGCGTAGTCACGTGGTGGCAATTTCTCATTTGATTGAGCATAAGTTTGCCCCTGACAGTGGCTTGTTACCCATTGAAAAGAAAACATTTTCCGTTCATTTGCTAAGATCAGGCTGCTACCCATAACACCTTTCAATGATGCAAAGCCACTTTTATGAGACTGGCCGTCCCCGATAACTCGGAAGGCGTGAGAAAACTGCCATGTTGCCTTGTAATCAGATAAGCCAAGTAGAGATAGATGGCAGATGCCAATCCGGCACAGATACATCAAAGCCATCATCAATCCCAAGCCACAACCATGATCCTCGTGTGTACACCGTTTCCATAATCATTTCTGTACCGTCGCCAAAGCTGAGGGCCAGGATCTAGATGACTGTATCGTCATCTTCGTCACTGTCGTTGTCGCTGTCATCCTCATTTGCTTCATCGTCGTCGTCATCGTCCGAATGCCACGCGTCGACGGCAGGAACGCGAGGTGCAGCCTTGATTTTGGCCCAGCCGCTGGGGCGCATGTCAGTAATATCGGATCGCTCAGCCACGCTGGAGGCAAATGAATGAGATGAGCCGGTGACAGAAGGCGTGGAACGACGGCCGTATGCGTGAGAATCAAAGCCTGAGCTCGCGTTGGATAGCTCAATAGAGTTTGTGTGCCATGAATTTGTGCGCACCTTACTCCATCCGTCGCTATCACCATTGCCACCGGCAGGGTAGGCGTACTCCGTACCGATCAAGCTCTTATCTGCAGACCCAGATATGGACACTGCCCTCTGAAAGCCAGCCGACAAGGCAACGCCGCCATCTTCTGGTCCTTTATGCTGAGAGCGAGAGTTGCTATCATCTCCTAGTTCTTTGCGCCGGCGGTTGCCCTCATTGACTGAATTCCAGTCATCATCGCCCTATCAGTGTCAGTAAATTGTAACCTGAAGCTATTCGTGGTTGACAACGCATCCGTAGTATATATACATACATAGGCGGAGGAAGTATCTGTAGTAGCCGCGGAAAAGTACTCGGGAAACTGGCCATTGGAGTGATCCGGGGTGACGAACGCTTTGCCAGGCTCTTCGTACTTGTGCTCCTCATAGGCCTCGTCTGCAAGCTGAGCCTCGATACACTTGAAGCATTTTGCAGTGTCGGTCTTGCGGCGTTGAGACTTGGCAAAGGCAGCAACACCCTTCGTCTTTCCGCACATTGTGCACTCAATCTCGACTACCGGCTTTCCGACGCAGTCGCGGCAGTTGATAGGGTGGTGGGTATTGCTATTGTTTTTGACATGCCAGCGGGCATCCGTGAGTTGTTTGGTAGAAAACTTGATTTGGGCCAGGTTCTTGCGGCAGAGACCACACTTGATCTTCTGAGGAAGCGGAACGCCCTTGAGTCTAAATCAATGTTAGCTAAGGTGCTTGAGCTGTGAACTTGGAGGCGGCCCAATTGAGTTGGCATTGTCCATTGCACATACCTGTCGATCTCGTCTTGGTCATACACGTGAGCTTGGCGGCGGCCGGGCATGGTGAAGTTGGTGCAAGCTAGAGCCGAGTCTGGACAACTCCTGCTACTTGATTCCAAAGAGAGTGTTGGGGGTTGGAGGGGAGAAATAGGCTTGATAGCTCTTTTGAAGACCGATGGCGGTGAAGATGTGATATAGGAGTGGGAATTGGGGAGTGCTGGCCTACGAGAGCGTTTGTTTGGGCTGAGGCAAGGGTAAAGGCAGGCCCAACTGCACACGGACGCAGCTGCCTGAAAGAACGAAAAAAAGCTAAGAGACAGAGACGAGCTATATGAATAGCGAGACTAAAGATACTGGCAAAACCAGTGGTTTGTATTAGACAAAGGCAATAGTTTGGCTCAAGATACTGCCGCTACCCAGGACCGTGATATGAAGGGCAAACAGTTGTACAGCGGGGAAAAGGTGTGAGCTTGCAACCCGAGCAAGCTCTGTGAAATGAGAAACCAAGGATGAATCCATATTAAAAGTAATAGAAGGCTCTACTTGGGGGGGGGGGGGGGGGACTTGACACGATCAACATTTTGGTGGTAACAATATAGCACGGATAGAAGCAGTGACAACAGAGGTGATTATCGCCGCAAACTGTAATGCTGTGGCTGGAAGTTGAAGAGGTGATATCTTGCAGCACATGTAATCGCAGGGTGGCGACATTGATTCTTATATTAGTTTCCCGTGGAGTGATGGATCCATGTTTGGGCCGATCGGAGGTGGCGGTGCAAAAACGTTTCTGCATTACCTACGCCACAGCCGAGGAGCCAAAATTGCTATCGCTAATCGATTGCGATAACAAAATTATTGCGTCCCGCACTTGACTCCACCAAATTCCGCGTAACCTCGCTGGCACTCGACCGTCACAGTGGCGTCTATTCCCTTTCGATTCAAAGCAGGCGGAAGCGCCAATATGGCTCCCATGGCTGCATCGTCGCATCACCATCGCAGCACGACCAAAAAGGACAAGAAGGGTTTCAAGTCCCGCCATGCCACCAAGGGCGCGCTGAAGGAGCAGAGCAAGGGTGAGTGGTGCGCCCTCGCATGGGGATGACTATTCTGACTCTCCTCGTACAGGCAAGGTGAACTCGCTTTCATTCGAGTTTGGCAGTCGCAAGACGCCACATCAGCAAGTCATGTCCAAATTCGACCGCCGCAACCGCGCGAAGCAGATGCGCCTCAACAAGGATCACGAACACGCAAAGTCGACCAACGTTTTCGCCGGAAAGGATGGTGCCCCGAGAATCGCTGCCATTGTCCCACTGTGTGCCGATGTTTCTACGGCTGACGCTGTACGTAGGCTGAATGCGAGTGTGGACGTCGAAGACGAGGTTCCCGAGGCCGGCTGGATGCGCGCAACAGTCGATCGCTTCAAGCAGAAAGTGCAATACATTATAGTCAAGAGAGACCTGTTAGCGGCTCTCGATGCTTGCCGTGTTGCCGACTTCGTAGTCTTTGTACTATCGGCAAATGAAGAGGTGGATGCCGAGGGCGAGTCGATACTCAAATCGGTCGAGAGCCAGGGCATTTCCAATACCTTTACAGTCTGCCAGGGACTCGACAAAGTGGAGCCCGCCAAGCAAAGGCCTTCGGTCATTTCATCTCTCAAGTCCTACATCACCCACTGGCTGCCATCCACTGAGCGCGTCTACTCGCTCGACAACCGCCAAGAAGCTGCTAATCTTGTTCGGTCTTTATGCACAACTACTACGAAAGGTGTTCGATGGAGGGACCAGAGGAGTTACATGTTCATCGAAGACATTGCATGGCCTAGCGGGAAGTCGGCAGTCAATGAGGACGGCACTGGAGAAGTCGTCATAACTGGTGTTGTTCGAGGCCTCGGACTCAAGGCGGACAGGCTGGTACAGGTTGGAGACTGGGGTGACTTTCAAGTTGACAAGATTGTTGACGCCCCATTGGAGATGAGAAAGAAGGCAAGGGAAGAGGAAATGGCAGTCGACTCAGAAGGTGGCACCACCCTAGAGTGCCCCACTGAGGACCAAGACGATCTCGCTGAACTGGCGCCTGAGGAGACGCTCATGGACGACGTGACTAACTATGCCACATCTGTCGCCCCATCTGAACGCAAGGGTGTTCTGCTAGATGACCATCACTACTTCTCCGACGAGGAAGAGGAGGTTGCTCCTACAAAGCGGAGACGATTGCCTAAGGGCACCAGTGATTATCAAGCCGCATGGTATCTTGATGGCATGTCCGATTCTGGATCTGATTTTGAAGATTTTGACATGGAGGACCAAGAAGACAACCAGAGTCAACCTGCGCATCCTGCCGACGGCGAGGAGGGCATGGATATCGACGGCAGAGCGATAACAGAGGGTGCACCTTCAGAATACCCACAGTCGGAAATGTTCTTCGACCCTTCTCCAGAAGACGAGGCCGAACAGATTGAAGCATACCGAAAGTCTAGAAAAACGGAAGAGGATGATGATTTGGAGTTCCCTGATGAGATCGAGTTGCCACCAAACGTTAATGCACGGGAGCGTCTCCTTCGTTACCGAGGACTAAAGAGTTTGAAGATGAGCAAATGGGAGACAGAGGAAGATCGACCATATGAACCAGAAGAGTGGCAACGGTTACTTGAAATTGCAGACTACAAGCGCACAGCCACCAAATTCATGCGCGAAGCATGGGCTGGCGGTGTCAAGCCCGGTACTCGGGTTAGTGTACACATTCGTGGTGTCCCGCTCCAATTTCAAGAGAGCCAGTCGCGGCCGATTGCCATGTTCTCGCTACTCAGACACGAGCACAAGAGAGCAGCTTGCAATTATAGCATCTTGCTGAGTTCTGAACACGAGTCTCCAATAAAATCAAAGACTGAGCTGATCGTACAATGCGGCCCAAGAAGATTCGTTATTAACCCTGTAAGTCATCCACCACCCTGTCCATCTTACCTGACCGCAGCTAACCACTACCAAAAGCTCTTTTCAAATGCAGGCAACACGCCTAACAACGTCCACAAATTCACCCGCTTCCTGCACCCAGGCCAATCAGCAATCGCTTCCTTCATCGGCCCCTTAACATGGGGCAACGTGCCCCTCCTCTACTTCACCCGCACAGCACCTTCTCTAGACCAGTCCTCCCCTCTTCGTCTAGTCGCAACAGGCACATCCCTGCCCCCCTCTAGAAACCGTATTATAGCCAAGCGCATCATCCTCACCGGCCATCCCTACAAGATCAATAAGCGCGTCGTCACTGTGCGCTACATGTTCTTCAACGATGCCGATGTCAAGTGGTTCAAGGGTCTGCCGTTATGGACGAAGCGCGGTAGGAGCGGCTTTATCAAGGAGAGTCTGGGTACGCATGGGTACTTCAAGGCCATGTTTGATGCCAAGATCAGTCCGATGGATTCCGTGGCTGTGAGTCTTTATAAGCGGGTATGGCCGAGGGGCGCGAGGGCTTGGAGGGGTGAGTTGGATGGCTAGAGCCAATTTAGGGGTATGGATTGGTAGAATTATGAGATTACGAGTGTTTTAGATAGGCGAATCTTATGGCGTTTCATTTAGGATGATTCTTGTTGAGTAAAAAGAAAAAGGTTGATTGCGAAGGTAGGTATCTAATAACCTTGATTCTGAGAACGCCCTGAAATGCTGATAGTTTTTGGCCCCCCAATGCCATTTCCGCTAGGATCGAATCGAATAATCGAATCCTCATCACTTCCTCGCAAATCTCTCCAACGCAGGCCCATACTCCTTTTTCAACTTCTCCTTTCTCTCAACTTGCCTCTTCTGCATATTCTTCATCGCCTCCCTCGCCCTCTCCTTCTCCTCATCAATCACATTCCTGTTCCCGCTCTTCCTTAGATACCTTCTGAGTGCACTATTCCTTCCTTTACCCCTCTTCTTTAGCATATCCACCTTGTCCGGTTCCTTCTCGCCACGATACGCTTTGTATTCCTTCTGGCGCTCCTCGTGCGACGCCAGGTCCAGGTTACCAACGAAATTAGGATCGAGAGCAATCATCTCGGGTTGAATCTTCTCGAGTAGGGCGTGGACCTCAGTTTCGCGTCGCTGTTTCGAGGTTTCGTAGGGGTTTGTGCCAGGTTCGAGGGTGTCAGGGTTGGGCTCGCCGGCACCGGGGACGATGATGGAGGAGAAGCCTTTTTCGTGCGAGATGCCAAGAATATCTTCGTAGGGGCAGAAGCGCACACGGCTAACGTTTAGGCCGTCGCCGCCCCAGCCCATATACGGCATTGTGGGCGCTGCTTGGTCCATAGGGTTCTTGCGGAAAATGTCGTCTTTGTAAATGGCGGCTTGCGTGCCGAAGCCGACGGCTGTGAGGTTGCGGTCTGAGATTGATAGTGTGGTTCCTGGGACGCGCAGGTGGTGTTGGTGGAGTTCTTTGAACATGCGAATGTCCCAGATGGACATGCGTCGATCTTGTGATGTACTGACCATGTAGGTACCTGACCGGTCGATGGCGATGCTTCGTACGGGCCCCCGATGTGGGAGGAGCTTTACAAGAGGTGAAGCGCTATTGGGTGACCATAGTGTTACGAGGCCCTTTTGATGGCCAACGTGGAGGATTGCATTGTGTGGGTTTTGTGCAAGAGCTGTGGCAGGACCAAGTTTTGTGTACAGTTGCGGAAGCGATTGACCAGTCGAGACGTCTGTATATCGTATTATGCCAGCAGTCGAGACTGAGGCTAGAAGAAAGTGGTAAGGGAGGTATTCAAGATGTGTGGCTTCCGCATGGTTCTTGAGCTGGTGCATTTCCACGCCGTCGCCCGAGTAGATGTAGACGCACTTCTTCTGCGCGACGGCAAAGTTCTTCTGGTTGCTGGTATGTAACCACCGCGCATCTCGCACTGTCTCGTTGAGTTGTAGCTCACATCCCAGCTTGCCATCCCGCCAGTCAAAGGTGGCGACATGTCCCTTTCTACCAGCGATCAGAAGATCTCGCCCGTTCCGACTGTACTCACAAACGTCATATGGCCCTAAACCTTCCAAGCGCAGCTCAAAGCCCTTCTTTGCCGTCTCGATGCCAACCTCGCGCTTGATCTCATCTTGTCGTACCCTGTACGTCCTTTCCAGCTCAGTCTCGGGCTCCAGCAATCCCGCGTTGTTCTCGAGAAGGACCTCGACATTCTTTGCTTCTAGCGCCGCCTGCTTGTTCTTCGCCTCGAGCGATTTGATATTCGCGCGGAGTTTCTTGTCCTTGACTGACTTGGGTCGTATCCGTTCGCCGCGACCGTATTGTCGTGTAGCCTTCTCGGTGAATTCTGCGAGTGCGCGAGCGTCGTCATCTTCAGCAGGTGCGCCGCTTTGCGACTTGCGCTGCAGTGCAGTGCTAGGCTTCTCTCCTCGTGCGGTCGCCATGTTCGAATCAGCTGCCGAAGTTCCCGTAGCTTGTGCCTAGGCAATTTGAAGCTATGGTATTGTGACTCTAAATTCTTTTAGTATCATAGTAGACGATACATGCGAAAGAGCCTTTGCTTGCACGCAGTCCTAGAATTATTTCTGCCATGACCGACCGCCTCGACATCTTGGCACCCTAGTGGTTACGCTAACCTCAAGACCGTCGTGACTCTCGTGATTCGCACCTCTACTCAGTTGCAACATATCAGTGGCCCGTCCAGAGGCTACAGTGACGCGCTTGGCAACTTCTTCTTTGTCGTAATTCTCTTTTCTTTTTATATGTACGTTTCATCCACAAGTACCTAGATGCAGCAGTGTGGAAAATCGTGTGGACATTTTCTCGTCGTCGCCCTACATGCAGCCTGCATGCTCATTCCCAAGATCCCATCGGACTAGAAAAATTCTAGTAGTATTCGCCGGAAAGCGCTTTTATCAATATGTATACGACAGGAAACAAAAAGCTTACTGTCTTCAATCACGAATGCAGACAATGTCTAGCATCAATACAGCAGTATCATGACAGATTCACAGGTGATCCCTAGGTAGCTATGCAACGAAATCAGCGGCTCCACTTCGGATCTTCACCAGGCATATCCTCGACCAGACTTCCGAGTGTTGTCGTAAGTTTGATCGCCAGCATTCAGCTTGGACCCACATACATACATGTGGGCGTTTCCCTCGTTCCTCGCCCTCTTCTCAATTGACATCACACATTGATGTGAGCGTAACAGAGCGTCTGGCGCATTGCCCAATAATCTTGGCCGCAGTCACAATAGCAGCTATTCGATATCCATACCCGATGGAGATCCGTCCCAAATCGTCAAACCGGGCATTGCTGAGAGACACTGCGGAGGAGCCACTTGCAGAACCTGCAGAACCCAACTCCTATATGCAAACCCATATAGCAGCTTTACAACAGCCTTGTGAACGGGTAGACCCCATCAATCCCTCACCACCGGTCAATTATGATACGGATATCGCCCAAGAATCATGGCCATTGGGTCCGAGGGAGTTTGTGACTCGGGGTCACGACTACCAACTTCCTCCCGATCTGCCGACGTGCAGCGGTCTCATCGCTCGCATGATTCTCGACATACTCATATTCAGCTATACTATTGAAGACTACAACCTACAACAAGGATTACAAGAATGCACGCCTCCTCTACTCATCAAAGGCATCCACGCTGGACGCGCAAGTCTCCTGTCTACTCGCGAGTTGCACACCGTGCACAAGTACGCTGAGGCTGTCAACAACGTCTGCGAAAACGTCGCGAGAAATTCGCAGAGCTTGCTGAGCGACTATGACCGCGCCTTCATAGTCAGCTTCGTCATGCAGCCAGCACGGCAACTCGGCATTGACCCGGCATACCTCCTTGAACAGTTGCTCGCGTTCCGAGTACACATGTGTCGAGTAGAGAATCGGAAAAAGACACTACTGCATACGAAGAACACCTCTATTTGGGCGCGTGGGCTTGGCTTACTACACAGTAAATGGACAATTGGGAAGAACCACAAGCTGCTTGCCAGTCGACTTGTCTCGGATGATATTGCAGTCACACAGTTTGAAGAAAGAATTTGTGAACGTCTTCGTCTAGTCTTAGGACAGGCTATCAAGAACTATAGCGACAAGAATTGCAGGTATGGGATGGGAAATGTCAAAAGAGAAGTCTATGCCGACCCTATTCCTAGAGCACTTGTGCAGGAGCTCAATTCTTGGGAGCCCTCTTACCGAAAGAAGAACAAGGCTGCAAGAGACAAGTTCCCGAGGATGTTTGCGCCACCTGAATCCGAACTTCCGCGTCGTAATAGCCCAGTGATGGAAAGAGCAAAGTCCACTCGTAATCTGTACAGCATATACGAGCATGAGGAGGTTCCTCAGCGGCCACGGTCCTCACTTGGTATACGCACAAGTAGTGTACCACTTCCGGACTTTTCTCAACGGTTCAAAAGCGCTGAGCTTGGGCTAGATCCGCTGTCTCGCCTATCCGGTTGGAGAATACCAGCTAACCCCGAGCCTGAGGTAATTGAACAACACACCAACGTTATTTCATAGTGGAGATACATGTTTTATAATCGGGGGGTTGGAGACGAGACGGCATATCCGCCATCGCTTTGTGCTCATGGAGACTTGTTTATAGCTACAAATCACCTTCATCAGAACTTTTTTGAATATCACGGAAGTGCGAAATCGTTCAGTGCCATTCCGCTTAGTTTTAGTTAGTCACTTGGTCTATGCAAGGCCCAATACTATTTTCCTCTTATCAATGTTTGTTTGCATTGTGGTACTATTCCGTCCAGTGCTTTGCGGATCAGCCGGCAATGAGTGTATGACCGATGCCAATCCCGCTATTTCTCAAGTCTCTAGCGAAGATGAAAGTCTTGTCCGATGCTGTTTCCTAGCTTCTGTCCATGGCCTTAACTAGTGAGCAGATATCTTGTCCAATCTTTTGATATAGAGACGTCACGTCAAGCTTTTGTTGGTGCAAGCTTCTTTTCTTATTCAGATACTATGCACTGCAGTGGCGATGTCTGTATTCACAAAATTTCAGTCATGTACAACAGATTAATTGGCCCTTCAACCACCATATACCTGAGCACCATGAAAGGAGATTTATATCATAACTAAACTACAACCCAAAGGTTGGGCTAAACCAAGTTGACGTACGTCAACCCAATGCCTGCCGTTCTTACGGCAGCGGATACTTCTTTCTACAATTGGGAGGGATATGCCATCGATGGCTTTTCTGTCTAGTCTGCATCACGAATAGCGTTGGATACTACTCTATTCCATTTATCTAAACTCCCAACATTATCCGTGCGGGGCGCGAACGGATCCATTTCCCTCGGGCTTGCTGGTGCTCAAATCGCCGCACCTATCGTTGGAATTGCAAGTCACGTCGTCGGCTCCGATGACACTCATCTCAAGATAAATTAGCATATAAAACTGCCGTAACTACGGCTACGGTTATAGTACTATCGAAATCTAGCCGTACTTATACCCTACAGTAATCACAACTCAAAACTAGATTTAGTATCGTACCTGTGATAGCCTCACCGTAGTACGGTTGCGACTCGATGGACGCGCTGTCGTTGGCATGGTTTTGACTTTTTGAATCTAAGCATTTTACGAAGTGAGATGTCATTCTTTCGAAGACGAGTTTACGAACCCAAGTCGAGTTTACCTTATTTTCAGCTCTTCAATGCATCGGTTTAATGCACCAAAATGGTCCCGGGATACAATAACGAATGCCTAAGTAGCGCTCGACGATAAGGCCAAGCGTAGGAGTCTGACAACTCTCGCATTTGATTATTCGAGGGGCTTCTGACAGATTGTCTCGCTTGAGTACAGGACGAAGAATCAGAGTGAGGGGCCGAGCGAAGCTTGTGCCCACACGAAGATCGAGCTCAATACGAGAAGCTACTGCATCTTCTTGCGCTTCGTCAAGATTGGAGAGATGATTTGCGACGCGATTAGTATGCACTCCTTCTATATTAGAAAAAACATGCTCTTACTGTGCCGCCAGTGCGATCCAGAGCCTGGTTGCTTTGTACTGCCACCGACCTAATCTCAGTGCCTATATGCTCAGCGATAACATCGAAGTCGCCATCGCGAAGATACGGCATCATTTTACAGGAACTCTAGGCTAAACCCAAACAGAAGGCCGCCATACCAGCTTAAGACAAATCGCCTGCACTACCGGCTATAGACGCCATTACTAGTAGCCCAATGACATTGAATAAAGCTAGTACAAGTGAACCCGACCTACCCGATGCGACGTTGCAGATGTGGCAGCCTTTGGCAGTCCGATGGATGCAACTACGCGAGGTTTGCAAAAATTCCTGGGTCACTGGCAAATGACAGATTGGCTTGATTTCGACTCTTCGGCATTTGGCTCTTTCCCCGATATGGATGATGAAGGGGCTACCTCGGGTGGATGAGTGAGTTATCTTGTATAAGACGGTGAGATGAGAAACTGCCTAATTAGGTAAGAGAACTGTAGTCACATCGGTCAAGATTTGTATTCCTTCTCACGGAAACTTCGTTGAATGTTACCATATTCATCTCTCACCAGTTTATCCCGACGTGCTGCCTACTCTACCTGCTGGCAGCTGCCGGGACTATATAAAGAGGCCATTTCCCCATCATTATGCTCTTTCCTCTCTCTGTAACGAACGCTTGAGCCTCGAAACATCATGAATAGGAACAGAGGCATAACCACCATGTATCAAGCCTTCCTTTAGAAAAGATCATCAGCTTTCACCTGTCCCTAGTAGCTCAATCGTGCAGCATTTGCTCCGTCCGCACTACACAGGACAGCTTTGGCTGTTGTTGATTTACTCTACTGAAACAAAGACCATTAGTGGTTGGAGGATTGTGACTGGCTCAACAAAGTCGATAACTGGCCTCCAGTCATCACAAGGGTTTTATTATAAACTAAAACTCTTGCTAAAAACCCCTCGTAGTCGACACTACCCACTCCTTTCTCACGAAGATTACATGATGGGCTTGATCAACTTGTTGCTGTGCGACAATCACCTAGACTTTTACATAAAATACGGCATCTTTTAGCATTAACCGTTAGACCTCATGCCACTAAGCCCACCTCAACTTGGTATGCTCACTGCTTCGCAAGAAGATGCCGCGCTAAGTTAAGTTAGCACTTACGTGGCTTCAATCAGACTAAACTAGCTGTAAAATAGTTGCACTAAATCCACCCCTTTGTGAATAGTGGTTACTCTGCTTAGTTGAAGTGCCTTAAACAAGGCCGTCTTTTAGGGGCCCTATTGCTTCTTGTACACGGAAATGTGTAGATTTCAGCAAGATACTATTTTAAAGCTTCGGCTGTCTGATAGTACTGAGGACTAGACCTGGGAGTTGTTACTTCTTCCGGATTGCCGGTTGAGTGAAGGCCTTGCTTGAGGCTTCTATAGTTGACAGCGCTGAGGAATGGAGGGAGAGTCGATCTCCACTCACGTAATGCTGCCACTAAACAATGAGAGGTGGGAAACTCGAGGGTGATCCGGGATCAGGATGATACTAGCATTGTGTTTAGTATGTAGACTTACTAGCTTGATTGAGTAAACCTTGCGCGAAATTCTTTCTGCAATCTGCGCAAGTCATGCGTGGCACACTAGGGACTCTATGTGGCAGTCCTCTGAAGGTACGCTTCGTGACCCGGTATTACTCATATCCTCGTCGTTGAGTACACCTAAAAATTCTTGATCAATATTGTCGTCGTGACAATGTCTTGGCCTCCCAAAAATGGCGCCTAGTTTTTGTCCAGGGTATGGGCTACCCAGGATCTTCTTTTGAGACACTGCTCATCAATGTAATCAAGTTTCGGGCCATATATTGGTCGCTTTCGGTAGCCTTTCCGGTGTAGGCCCAAGGCTGATATGATCTGCAGAACATGACAAGAGTAGGTATAGGACCTGAAGAAGCAGGCAGCTCAAGCTGTGGAAAGTCAGCCTCATTATGGGCAAGCCGTAAAGATTTGATAAACAGGACATCGCTCTGTGACTCCGCATTGGACTCGCTTCGGGAGAGGACCCAAAGTCTCCTTTTGTTATCTCTTCATGGGAAGATGCTATGGCCAGTACAGACTACCGCAGCTTTCGCGCGACCAATATCTCATTAAAGCAACCATGTTTGTGGGAAAGCGCCAATTGCAATCGCTTACATGGTAATGTACTATTGTACAGTGTCTTTTTACTTTGTGCGTTTCCAGTGACGCTCGCTAATCAAGCTATGGGAAGTTGGAAGTCTTCTGCAGACCCAAGTTGGCCACTCACGACTTGGCTGATCTCTTTGCTTGAAATGCGTCGCCAAGGTTGATGTAGGAACGAGGTAATACGTCGTGTCAGAGTATTGACCAGCTACCTTCATGGCCCCATGAAGCACGCGACGGTGGGTCCGCATAGTTCACACGTTGAGTGATAGTATTGTCCATGCTTGTTACGGCTTAAGTGGACACTCCATGAGTATCACTCAAAATCAGCTGAGGGTAGGCTGGCGTGGTAGTACTTTTTAGAGTGGATAAAAACCAGAGGCGAGAAGAGCAGCCGTCTTGACCCGGAGATGACGACTGCACACATCGGCACGCCTTCGGCTCGGCATCTGGTCGATCGTACCTGCCGAGCTGTCCCTCCGGTATTTCCGATATTAGTTTCCTCCGCCTTTTGAATACTTCTACAAGTACATTGAATGAGAGAATGGAACTGGTGATATATCTCGCCCAATTCAGGAAATATGAGCATCCATGGATCCAGCCACCAGTAGATTTCCTTTTGTGTATGTTTTTTGCGCATGAATTGGTACACTGGCTATCTCTCGCTATTCTAGTCATTTGTCTTGCTGTACCCGAAAAACTGAAAAAGATGGCCCCTTTTTAAGGGCCGAAAGAGAGCTTCGACCACAGACCCCATTTAACTATGAACATAGACGCTCTAGTCAAGCTTTAATCTTAATCACTTGATTCAAATACGAGCTTTCTTTAACTAAGTTTTCCGACATCATCTATCTACCACTACCACTCTTGTGCCATGGCTCCTAGCCTGTCGCTAAATAGCGATGCTGCTAGCTTTTCTCAACTCGTTATTTGTGTTACTACACCCTTCAACAACAATTCTACACAAAAACCAGCCACGTTTATTATATGCCGCACTTGTCATGTTATTCTTACCTTTCCACGTGTAAAGAATCATTTCCGAGAAGGCCATTCTTTGATCGACACTCGGCTGCTTCAACGTGCCTTCCAGGCGTGGCAACACTCGGCTGCTTCTACTCATCTCACAATAACTACTGAAGAAGAGCTTAACGGGTTTTCAACACCACCAAATGTCGCTGTTCCACCTATACCCTACCTGCCTACCGAGGAAGCATATTGGTGTAACCAGACACTACCTTCAGGCGACCGCTGTGGCTGTCTTTCTCGTCAACTTCAGCGGATGCGCAATCACTGTAGGGAGAAGCACGGTTGGATCACTCCACGAAATGGACTAGGCGCTAAGGGGCGATTGCCACATGCTCTGGAGAAAGAGCTCAAAGCATATCCTTTACCTTACGACAGTATGGTACCTGCCCAACAGCTAGCAAGAACTGGCACGGCTGGTGCCTACTTCCCTGTTTTACAATCTACGGTGATTGCCTCATCGCCAAGTACCCAACCCAACCCATCAGCCCCCTTGTACGACTATTCAGAATTTGAGACGGCTAGTGATAGCGCAAAGGAAGGCACTGAGGGATTCACTACGCTTAGCCGGCGATACCCTGCTCTCATGTCACCGTGGATTGATCACACTGGCTGGGTCAGAATTCTAGAGGGCGTAGATCTCCGCGCTGCCGCAGCGCTGCTTAATCCGCCTACTAGCAAGGATCGTGGTCTACAAGCGTTACTTCAGGCCTTTGACCAGGTTATAGTGGACACATTACTCATTATTGAAAACAACAGTGTGAATGAGTTTGTCTTGAAAGCAATAAATGCATACTGGGACGGGCCTAAAGCTGGGAGGCGGCCGTTACACTACAAGCTACTCCCAAGTACTTGGAGGATTTACCAAAGCCATTGGCACAAGCTACTCACCTATGTCTGGCGGGTCGCAATTCAGCATAGTGCTACGAATCTTCCTGAATATAAGCTGAATGATGACCAATCAGCTAGTATTAGGCGGGTTCTAAGCGCTATAGAGACATCAGACTCACCCCTGTTATCGCCTACCCAACCTTCCCACAGCTCCCCAAGTGCATTGTGGTCATCATCACCAACTACATCCACCACCTTACGCCCACGACACAAGCGTCGCTCTGCAGATAGGTCCTTGGCTGAAGTAGAGGAATCAGAGGAATCAGACTGTGATTCTCTCTACAATTCCCCATCAGAATACTCCGTCCGAAACACCTCTCCACCTCTCCACCTCCTACGCCTGAAATACTTCGAGCACCTGATTCATCGATTCCAATAACAAAGGAACTGAAGTCGGCCTGCATACAGCTCTGTTGTTCACTGCTAAACCACCGCTTACCAGGCCGGCTCACGGAAAGTCTTGTTATTACCTTCCTAGCAGTACTTGGGATAAGTCCTGACTGTCAGAGCCTGTTGGAAGCCAATGGGTATACTCCTAAGCTCTCAGGCCTGGTAAAATGTGGGCAGTTGGTAGTGCTTGCCCAGGCAATCAATGAGCAAAATGATGGAGGGGATACTAGTACTGACCTACTCATGTTGGTTAAGAAATCTGTAGCTGAATACTTCAGCTATAAAACTGCTACCCCTGTGGACAAGATTCTTTCTATGCGTGCCTACGGCGAGGTCCTACGCCGTTACGCTACTGCAGACGGTGATCTTGTCTGGAGCGCTGATCACCAACGTCTTACAATGAAGGAAATGTCATTTACTATGACCTCCCTACGTTGGTGGGTTCAGGATCTGACCCAGAAAGCAAGAGAGTTACTTTTCAACTTGCTCTTCATTCCCTCAGGCGATAAACCAGATACCCGCTACAAGATGCTTCCACCTCTAGATCTGCACGCAATCTCCGACAACTTCAAGAACGAGAAGCCAATGTACAGTTTTGTACAAGATAGTAGGAACAAGGCTATGTTTTCAGACACCTATCGACTAAACCGGCGGGTGGGTGATCACCCTGAATTTCATGGTATGTTCGATCCGTTGGCAAAGACCTGGTGTCAGAAAGGTACAGAAGCATACTGTAAGACTCGCTACGAATTCCTCTGTCAGTTGTTACTACTATTTCATATCACGGGTGGGCAGCCAGCGCGTGGCACTGAGCTACTTTCAATCTCCTGGTGCAACCCTAGACGACATGGAGATACCTTGAGAAACATCTTCATTGAAGAAGGGAAGGTGGTTTTTATGACCAAGTACCACAAGAGTTACTCTCTTACCTCTACTCCCAAGGTAATTCAGCGGTATCTGCCTAAGGAAGTTGGTGAACTTTATGTTTACTACGTTTGGTTGGTAATGCCTTTTCTTGATGGCCTGAGAAAAGACTTCATGAAACGTGGAAAAAGGGTAGATATGCTAGAGGAAAGCAGTTGTTACCTCTGGTCTATATCTACCCTTCCAAACGCACGCAAACGCTTTCCTGACCGTGACAAGTCCGCCAATCAAGTCAACCAGTCTTCCTCTTCTACTGCCCGGCTAGAGCGACCACCAACTAGGCTGCAAGCGCCATGGCCCTCGACATGCTTGGAAAGGGTAATCGAAGAAGGAGGAAGACAAGGTCTACACACAAAAGTCAATATCCGGTATTGGCGCAGTGGTGCTGTTGGTATCGCGTGCGTTCACCTACCTGTGCACTTGGTACAGCAGCACTACAACTACAGAGGCAGTAACGCTGTAGATGCTCAGGCTGGCCATACAACAGAGACTGCGGGTAGGCACTACGCACGCGGCAAGAATGAGCATGCATTTTCTACACGTCATGAGCGCTCGCATTTTGGTGAAGTCAGTCATCACTGGCACAAAGATGTGTTGGCAATTGGTAGGACTTTACCGCCGCGAGAGCTTCAGCCTCATCAGTCCGAGAGTAAGGGTAAAAGGAAGCGCGCCTATGCTAATGAGCTTGGCGAGGATGAGCCCCCCTTGTCATTGCGCAAGATCCCCAGGCGTATGGCGACAAAGAGTAGGGTTGCGAAAAAGAGCAGTGTAGTAATACAGAGTAGTGTGACAACACGGAGTAGGGTTGCGAAAAAGAGCAATGTGGCAACACGGAGTAGTGTGACAACACGGAGTAGCATGGCTAAGAGATGAATACTCCCAAGACGTCAAGGAGTCAAGCCAACATTCTACCAAATTTTCCTTTTTTTTCCCACTGTTCTCATCCCACTCCTTTTTAATTACCTTTGTTCTCACCTAGATTGATATTAATAACAACTTTATATACCATCACCGACCTCACATTTGACTTAATTGCCCGCCCCTGATCTCATCGGTCCTTCCATACCCACAAACACGCATAACTCATCGTCGTTTCAAGGTCCTATTTACTTGCCTTCTCTCTCTTTACTGCTCTTTGCTGGAGGGGGGGCGGGGAGGAAGAGCAAATTACTCCTGGAAGTAAATACTCTCGCACGTGACAGGGGGTTCTCTTATGGCGATACTATAATTGGGAGGTCACCTTTAGGGAGTCCACAAGTTCTAGAATGGAATTACAAACTTGCATATGATTCACATATCTACCAAAAACAAAAGCTTTCCATCAAGTCTTAGAAATGACGCCGTTGTGTCTTACTCGGTAAGATATCCACTCATCTAGCGTTGTGTACAAGGGTAACAAGATGCAATTCAAATATTCGCAAACTTGATGGAAGTGACCAAAAAGACCCCCTTATTTCCGAGTGCAAGATTTGGTCACCTAGCATTAAGGTTTCTAGTTCGTGAGTCTATCAAGTAGAGCATTGTCAACTCCCAACATGACTCTAGTAGATGCACAAAGTCAAGTGTCGAGAGATGCATTGCATGTGACTTTAGGCCACCGGAGTAGACTCGTAGCGAACCGAACAACGAGTATTGTTGAGGCGCGATGTTGGAGTAGCTTCATGGTCGCTTCGAAGTCGGTCTGGATGGAAAGGGTTACCCGGTTAGCGACCTGCAACTAGCAGACTGGCCTAGTTCGTGAAACGGTGCCCGGGAATTAGATTCTTTTTGGCTGGTGATACATGTACATGACAATGTATGTCCGTCCGGACATGACGTCTATCCGCGAGACCTGCCGTGCAAGTACATGACAAGATGTGGTGTCATTGTACATGATGGTGAATGCCGTGAGCCGGATTCTAGTTTCGCCACCTTGCATACCATGTCGATGAGAGCCGATCCCTGAATATCTAATCGTGGTCCGCGGCTGCAGGGACTTTCGAATCGAGGTGGCGCGGGGCGGAGGCGAAGATTGGAGATTCGTGCGGTGGAAAAAATAGGAATGGCGAAGATTGCCGTCGCAATAACAGCGATCCGCGGAGTGAGATGAAAAGCCGCATCTGTATTTATCCAGGCTGCTAGCATTGGTAGATGATGCATGGCAAATTTTAATAAAGTTGCGCAACTCGGGACAATCACGTCGGCGTCGTTTATCGGATACCACCACAAGGTATTGCTCGCTAACTCCTCAAGGGTAGTACAAAGTTTGGACTGATGGTCGCGAGGAGAGCAGGGTGGTGCAGGAGGACCGAAATGAGGTCGCCAACATCAGCCGGCTCACAGCTTGGAGCACCGAGAGAAAGTCTCAGTAGGCTCCGATGCTCTGTTGCTTGTGGTGACGGCATCGTTTAAGAAGTGTAGATAATCGGACCTGCAAATCTTTCTTGAACACAATGGCCCGTCTTGGATATGTCCATATTATCTTCCATGCGTACCAGAAGGGGCCGACTCTTTGTTGGTTCCCGCAAATGTAACGAAGCGTGAAAGCTGTCTGGTATCAATTCTTTCCCTTCCACCTCATCTCCTCATCTGCTCTTCCTCTTTAGCCCTTCTCTTTTCCAGGATTCCTGCAATTTTTCTCTCCATCTCGGTCTTTTTAAGCACTAGTTCGGCGCGTGTTGCTTCGAGTTGGGCGATTCGTTCCTCGGGGGTAGCTTCAAGCAGTTGTCGCTTTTGCTGTGGGACTCAACATCAGCAAGACTATTTCTTGGAAGGGCAAAACATGTTACCCTCACAGTCACACGTAGAGGTACGCATGCGATGGAGAGGGTTGCTTGCGTAGAAAGAGCGTGCCAACATACCTGCTTGGCATCCTGGTACCCCTTCAAGTCAGCGCCGTAGATAGTTCCGGTGACGGTAATGGCAGCGACAGCGCCCGTCATGATCCACCGACGCACGGCTTGGTGAGTCGACATGGCTTCCAGACTCTGGTGGTGGTGGCGATGCCCAACCGTGTTGCGATATACTGCCGTCACAATGGGCAATGGCCGAAAAGTCGAACTCTTGGTGGGAAAGCACCGAAACTGCCAAGCCCTTTCGCCGCGGGAGTCCCACCAAGATATATGCTGCGACGCGTCCCCCACACTCACCCGCACACCAAACAAGTCGACCAGCTTCGGAATTGCAAACCCGGACCAACATCGAATGGTCATAAGCGCGACATTTACGACTAGATAGCCACCATGTCGAACCTACCACGCTCCAACGCCCCGGCCAACTCGCGCCTCAGCACCGTCCCCTCGCAGAAACCGCGCCAGCTCTCCCACCTACAAGCCCAGCTTGCACAATTGACGGCGAATATGGCGGATCTCGAGAGCTTGGTGCGCATGACAGCTGGTCAAGCGCAGGATATGCGCGGCCTAGGAGGATATACTGGTGCCATGTGAGTTGCGACGCTCATGCTTCATTCATGTAGTATGGCACGAGCTCCATCTGGGAAGCCAGGGTCGTGGTTGCTAATGCCGAGTGTGCAGGTTCATGGCAGCGAGTAAAGTTCTAGGGGAGGAGACTGTCAAGGGCGGAGGGGGGGCAGATGATAAGAAGGAGGGAGATAAGTGAGGCCGCATAGCGATAATGCAGTACATCCCCACCAACGCTCGAGTGCCACGATGATGGTATACCAAACCCCCGGACAATGCGAAGCGAAAGACAATCGGCAATGTCTACATACGGCAGGCAGCTAGGGTAGTAGTGATAGGGGGGGGAGTGAATACCCAGGTCCCACAGAAAAGCCGAACATACCTGTAGGCAAGCTTGGACTTGGGACCATAGCAAGAGACATGTAGAAGTCGGCGCACTCAGAAGCTTTCAACATAGTAAGCTGGACGAGCTCTGTCAAGTGCAGCGCGTTGGCCGTGGTCAGGTACATGATGGACTGTAGACATCCAGCATGGTCCTCAAATGCGAAAGTTGAAATACGCCAAACTTCCCCATATTCTCCTTGTGCTGCTGTGGGGGTCTCGTTCCCAAGTCCCCAGTCGACCCATCATGTTGATCGCTCAACACATCTTTGCTGGCCGACGGCGAGCCCAGGTATCGTCGCACGCGGTGCGTGTGCCAAAAGCACAGATGTTTCCAACCCGCAAAACCACCCCTTCGGATAATTCAGCAGGTAGATCACCCGGCTTCAGCCCCTTCCATTGCCCTCCTATTCGCTAGCCCTGTATCTGGTTATCCAGCGGGAGACGAATGGTCCCTACCGTACTGCCGCAGATGCTCGCCTGCATTAGATAAGCCTATCTCTTGATAAACTATCTTTGTTTCACGTCCGCGATAGGAAGCTCACGCTGCTGCGCTGACCCAAACAAACCACGTTTCTCCACGATCGGCAGTGTCATTGGCTTAGAGAATGCAAGATTGGAAGCTTTCTGAGGCTGAAAGGGGGTGCGCGAGCACCACTAAGAATGTCGCTATCAATCGCGCAATGATAACGAATAATGGTCTCACCGCGTCCTTGTTGTCTCCGCGTCCCTGCCGCACATAAGTAGTTTGACGGCTCCGCCCATTGCACCTGAGGGATGGAGAAGAGAAATCCTTCGTGCATCTCCGTCGACGACCCAACCCGATTCCACTCCGATTCTGCTGCACCATTCCGTTGAGATGCCAAGACTGGACAACACCTAGGATACGGTACATACGTCCATACCGAGGGGGACCATGAACCATGAATGATGAACGCCATTCCAACGACTATTGACCTAGCATGAGAGGACCATTGAAGCCGAGTGAAAAAGATCGCCGCCGACAGCCTCCGATTCTTGATTGACGCGAATACGGAGGCCACATCATTCGCACCCTTGGCGGTGTTGAGGAAGCTGCGCACTGTCCTTCTCATGCATGCTCAATAGCTGCAAGAGAGAGAGAAAGAGAGAAAAAGAGAGAGAGAGAGAGAGAAAAAGTACCGCCGACCCAGCGTCATTCCAGCACCACAAGGTCAAAAAATGTTCGATCGCTACAACACCCTGCAGTGACATGTAGCCAGACCAATGTCGGCCAATCAAGCGCCTTAGCCCGGAACCAGAGAGCACGCGAGCCTCGTCAGCATGGATAACAAGTACACGACCAAGACGCCTTCAAGGCCCTTTGAGGACCCTTTTCCCGCCGTAACCCACAGCGACCCCGTCGATGGTCAGCCGCTGCGAACCCAATTGTGAATCGGCGAATGTGGTCTTGACGATCAAGGCAATATCCCCCGATGTCTCTTATAGGGCCTATTTGACCTCTAAACGAATCACGTACTCGAACCCCCACGATCATCCCGCGCCTCGTATCAGAGCATGCGACCTCGAAACTTTCCCCACCGCAACAAGGTGTTGCGACCCAATGCGCAAGAAGTTGCATGTGCTTGGGGGCTGTGTATGGATTGTTGGCGTTTGGAGCGGGTGTGCGGTTCCGGAGGTGGAGTTCGGCAGTGCGCAAGCATCGGACATTGTCTACACCACCGGATAATTCCGCCCTTCTCCGGGGACACTACATCTTATTGCAGGATCCGACGGCATGGAAGGTATTTTCTGCAATCAAGATTGGAGAGGCAAAGTGGGAGATAGCACAGGAAAAATTTGGAGAGTGTTGAACGACTTCTGCGTCTGTAGCGTGTGCTCGTCAGCAACACGGCGACAAGCGAAGTTAAAGCGGATTGTGTCGGGTTCAGCAAATGGATCTAGGCCCAATATCCCTGCCGATACATGCAAGTAAGATGTGTGTGGCTTTTCAAGGCTCGCATGAGCAGGGTATGCACCTGGGCCGCTTACTTGTCTGGGGCAGGCAGCGTGGGGGCGTGCCGCTCAATATCGACCGAACCCTGTCTATGCAATAGCTATGCTGGGGGATCAGTAAACAAGAGCCGACATTCCACCCTTTGGGATGACTTGGGAAATTAGTCGTACTGTCGAGCTTCTGCACTGAATGTCAACTTGTACCTCTCCTTGTGTTGCCATGGCGCGCATTGACATGTGAAACTCGACTGCACTGGTAGCAGGGATGTAGACGACCGATCCCAAGTTAGCGGAGGCGCGACGTCAAATAGTCGAGCGCATGGGTTTTTAGATGAATGGCGGCCGAAGTAATGCCACTCTCGCGATTTGCTTGTAGATCCTATAACGCTGGACCCTTGGGACGGTTGGTATGCTGGTAGACTTTGGTGGGCCATACCAGAAAAGCAATATCTCGCATGCTGCAACCCCACCAATGATTGCCACTACTTGCTCTGTTCACTAGATCCGCTTGCGCGGCTAAACAGTCGCTGGGCGAGACGGAGAAATGGATTCAAGCAAAGGGGAGCAAAGCTGTTCGCTCTAGACGGGCGGTGTGGGATAGGGTAGAGAATGGTAGTTGAGGCATGTGCCTGCGTCAGTTGTCAATTGTCCAGCTCAGCGTGATGTGATGATGGTAGGCAGGCGCAAGGAACCCTGTCTAGAAGGAGCGGCCGACGGGTCGTGGTTGCTTCATGTGTCTCCCATCGGTTTCAAGATGGCGAAAAGTAGAATGCATAGAAGGTTCCCAAAGAAGAGCGAGGTCCGGTGGCAGTAGCTGCAACCTGTGTCGTGTTCTTGACTTTACTGTTAGTCTCCACCGTTCCGCGTCACCGTTGGATGTTTGAGAAAGTTTGGGCATGTACCGCGCGTACGGGTGTTCCCACTCGGGAGGAGCTGGGAGACAGGATGACCCGGCATGGCGATGACAGACATGGAGATTGTCGTGGGAGTCAAGTCGTCAGCTGGTTTTGGCGCTTTTCTGGATGCCGGTAGGCCGTGGACACAGCCAACAAGTGTCGTGCTTGTGCTGATGTCGCTGGCGCAAAGGGCGTCGGGAAAGTCTAGAAGCGCAGTTCACTGGCTACCACGTGCTCTTGCGCCATGGGCTGTGGATCCAGCGTACAAACTAAGTAGGCGTCCTTGTGGGCCTCGTGGTCTGTTACCGTACACAGAGGACCCTGAGATGGTGAGGCTGCCGGGAAAACTAGGGATGAAAGTGCCGAATGCAGGACGTGTTCGGCACCATTCGGATGAGATGCTCCACACTCGGGTAAACAGTGGAAGCCAAGTTGTCGACTTGTCGACGGCCGTCCTGTTTGCAGGTGGCAGTCGCAAAGCGAGAGAGTGGCTATGGACGTCAGCCGCCCTGCAGTCTGGTGACAAAGCTGGTCGCGACAACTGTGACGGCTGCGACAGGGCAGACCCGGGCCGTGGACGTTGTAGATGAAGGCTATGCAGCCATCGTCTCGAGTGTCTCTAAGGTAGGCGTACAAGAGGCCGCTTGCTGCTAGAGGCTATTGGCGGTCAAGGGGAAGCAAGTAGGCGGCGTCTGCTGGTCGGCCAATGGGGTCGGCCATGGCACCGTTGTCTTTTTGCGTAAGCTTTGGAGCCGGCTGTGGTTGCAGTGGATCACGGCGGTGCTATGCTAGGCAAGTCAAGAGGGAACATTGACGAGCGGGCTGATGAAAGGTGACGTCCCGGGATCAACGTTGGTGCAGGTGCCCAGGCGTGTATGTGTGTATTTTTTTTCTTTGGTGTTGTGCGCGCACAGGGCGACGAGGTCAGGCGAAACACAGGCGGCGCATTCTCGTCCTTGTCCTTGTCCTTGTCCTCGCCCTCGCCCTCGCCCTCGTCGTCTTGTGATGGGTGTTCGATCTCGACAAAGCTTCCCGCGAGCGGTCTTGCTCGTGCCAGTAGTGCTGCTCGTGGTGTCTGCACACAGCACGGTTCACGTTCTCGCCGTCTCAAAGCGGTCAAGGGCGTGCATGCTAAGCGGACAAGGCAAGCATTCTCCCGTTCAGCCCACAGGCAGCCGATGATGACCTCAACCGCCGTGGGCTGCTGGGCTGCACACTGCACACTGCACCTGGTGCATCTCCAGCGGGCCCCTCCCCCCTCCCCCCTCCCACCCCAAATTCTGCTCAACGCGTCGGGTTAGCAGCCGTGTCGTGTGCAGCCGGAGATTGCTACGTCGAGACCCGCGTTTGACGACTACTGTGGAGAGTCAGTGCCGCATTTCGAGGGTAGAGAACGGCCCCAAACAGCACGCTCGGCTGCACGTCCAGCCATGGGCCAGGGAGGGTAGGCCAGCAGCACGTGTGATTGGTGTCCAGGAGTGAATGGTGGGGGCTGCGTGGGTGCCGAACGCTCCACCCTCTGCATCTCATTCTCCTCTCCCAGGCCCAGCGTCACGACTCACGACCCACGACCCACAGAGTGCCCCCGGCTGCCGTCGCACGCTTGCTGGAGCAGCCCGCGACGCAGCAATTGAATTATTGCGCCGCTCACTGGGTAGCCCAACCAGGGCAACCTTGAAAGCCTCGTTCCCCGTGGAGGACAAACACAAGCAATTCAATTCAATATCCACTGACCAGGCCGCCAGTCGCTGTGCGAGGCCGCCAACACACCGCACACAAGTCACCGACCTGGAGCCACACCGTCACCGTCCCAGCTGCTCCATCCCACTGCACGCAGCGCTCAGGGCCTACTTCGGCTGTGGTTGCAGCTGAGGTCCGCAGCTAACGTGGGGTGCGCCCGTCCGATTGAGAGCACGCGCCGACGCCGCTACATCATCGTCTTGTTCGCACAAGGCACGTTGAGTGACAAGACCACTGCTCCAAACAACAGGCCGCCCATACCACGTCCCCAGACACATGCACTCTGCTGTGCCAGAGGCCGCCATGGAGGTTTCGCCCCAGCAAGACAGTGCCCGCCGCGGCGTGCTTCAGGATGCCATCTTCCCGGCCTTTGGCAACGATGCGGGCACGCCCAATCCGGGCTCCCCAGAGGAAATGCAGAAGAACGACCCGCTCGGCACCCAGATCTGGAAACTCTACTCGCGGGCAAAGACGCAGCTGCCCAACGCAGAGCGCATGGAGAACTTGACCTGGCGGATGATGGCCATGAATATGCGCCGCGCCGACATGCATCGCAATAATAAAGGGTACGGATGCCCACCACTTGCTTTTGCGTCGCTACCAGCCCATGCTTCTCAACCAGCTGCTGACCATTGTAGGTCCGCCCAGGATTCACAAAGCAATCAAATGATGCCGCCACCCCCAGCATCCGCGAGTGCAGGCGCAGGAGCACCAGCACCAGTGAGCGCAAGACCACCGCCTCGATCCGCCCCCAGCGGCATCGCACAGCAGTTGAGGAAGTCGCAAGACCAGCAGGCGCAGGCTCCCCAGCCCTCGCAGGACGCCATGAATTTGGATGATTTTATATTTCCTTCGTCTGTCGGCAGTCCTGCAGGCCTATCGCCCGAATTGTCGAATGAGGATGCGGCTCCGTTTAATCCACCAGCCCCAGCGATACCGATAAGAAAGCCGCATCTGGCCAGCGACCACAATCTCTCCCTCGCCCGCGCATCCGCTCCCTCAGTACCTCCTACCATCAGCAGGGAGGATGAGTTTGGCTACGTGCCGCGACACGTCCGCAAGACCAGCATCGACGAGCGAAGAGTGAGTTTCTTATCAGCCCCAATACATGCCCCCCTCCACAGCCTCACTGACGCCTTATCAGCCCCCAAAGCGGCGCGCTGAAGCCTCGCCCCAAGTGCCTCCTGTCAACAGCGTCATGATACCGACCGATGCCCAGGCAGAGGCCGACCTGCACCAGTACTCGCTCGACCACAACACAATGCAGCCGCCCACCTTCCCAGCCTCACAGGCACAGAACCCCTTCTCCATGGACAACTTCCACATGCACGAGGACCCCGTCATACACTCGGCTGGCCCCTACCAGCAGACCTTTTCTGGCTTCTCCCCCGTCGGCTCGCCCCTCATGAGCCACAACGCCTTCGGCTCCAACATGTTCAACCACAACTCCATGGCCTCCTCACTCAACTCTACCGACTACTACTCTCCCCCAAGCTCCGCCTTTCCCTCCACCGTCTCAACACCACAGCCCATCCCCGAGGACAACCAAATGTATTTTGACCGGAACGGGATGGAGATGCGCAACACCCATGGCGCAACCTCGTATGGAACCCACCGACCCTCAAACCTGTCCACCTCAATGCAGCCACAATTCATCTTCAACCCGGGTGGCGGTGGCGCCGAATCTGTGTTTAGTCCGGTGACGAGTGCCAGCTCCTCTCTACCATTCTCAGCCTCATCCTTTGGCCACTCCAGCCACATAGATCCGTCTCAGGTCCATAGCCATCTGCCCCTGCGACAGCAGCATGAGATGCAAATGGGCCGTCAAGAAAACATGTTCACTTTCGGTGCTGACTCGGATGTCGAAGAGGACGAGGGAAGCGCGTTTGCAGATCGCACCATGCCATCGCAAGATTACTCACCAATGGAGGATGCATCTCTTGACTTCAATGGCGGCTATCAATGGGAGACGAATCTATCTAACCAGTTCAATCCCATGCAGGCGCGATATCCAGCCGGACCACCACGAAAGACTGTCACCATCGGCGGGACAGAAATGGTGCACTCACCCCAAGATCACTGGAGTCCTGGCGGTGGAAGTCTTGGCCGCACCCATGGTTCGGCTGCATCTGTCAGCGATATTCGCAATCGAGGCAACGATCCACGACGCCAGAAGATACCCCGCACCAGTTCGACTCCCAATGCTGCCGGGATGGTGCACCAGGGCATGCATGGCTTGGTGTCATCGCCGAATTCACCTCCAGAGTCTGGCTTCAATTCTGCGGCGCCATCACGTCCTCCAAGTCCTGGTGGCTCGAAGCAGGGCGAAGGCGGTGCACCCACAACATGTACAAACTGCTTTACCCAGACGACGCCCTTGTGGCGTCGCAACCCAGAGGGACATCCGCTTTGCAATGCCTGTGGCCTATTCTTGAAGCTGCACGGTGTGGTTAGGCCCTTGTCACTCAAGACCGATGTGATCAAGAAGCGCAATCGTGGGAGCGGGAATGCTCCTGTCGGCACAACCTCGACGCGATCGTCCAAGAAGTCATCTCGCAAGAATTCGATTGCCCATACGCCAGTGACAACGCCTACCTCTCACAAAGCGGCTGATTCCGAGTCTCCAAAATCCACTGGGTCTGGTGGTGGGGGTGGTTCCAGCAATTTATCCTCGGCTACAACACCAACATCGTCGAAGCCGAGCGGTGTAGTTCCAATTGCTCCAGGCCCACCAAAATCCAACAGCTCCGTCAACTTGGCTCAAACCCGGGGGGTAGCAGTTGCGCCCAAACGAGCCCGTGGCCAAAGCAAGAGTGAGCCACAGGAGCTGGAAATGGCAGACGCGGAGGATACGAATGGGAAGGCACCTCTACGCAGAAAGGATACCGCTACGGCGACTTCCAATCCGTTTCCAGGCCAGAGTCTTGGTGCCCTGCCAATGGGTGCTATGGGCCAGGGCTTGCAGTCGTCTGGTCCAGCTGAATGGGTAAGCATTGCCGTTTGATAAGGTGTGCCCAGGCATTTTGCTAATCAATGTCGCGCAGGAATGGCTAACCATGAGTTTGTAATCTCTGGCCACGCGCATAACTGGAGTCGAAATCTGATTCAGAGACCCCTCGGAGCTCGTTACGACGTGCACTTTTTTGCTTTCCCACCATGGGATCTGGTGTTTGGAGTTCTTAAGCATGGGCATGGCCTTTTGCTTGTCTTCCGAATGTCTTTTACACGCCTTTGATACCTCCACTTGCCACCATGCAATTTACTGCAACGATAGATACGGATTGGTTTTATTTGATTTCTGACATACCCTGCTTCTTTTTTTTTGGTTTTCTTCTTCACAAGCTAGTAGATGGAGGAGGCAGGCGCTCCATCATGCTGCACAGCGCTCTAATATCAGGCGAGGGAGATGACCACGTCGGTAGAAATTGGCGACGGTTGGCCTTTACATGTACAAGGGTTGTTCTTTTTGGAGGATTCGTTTTCATTGCATGAGCTTATGAGAGATATTCTGGGTCCGGCGATGCATGGATAGCTATGTTATCCTGCAAATTCTGGTATTGACGAAGCCGGGGTTTGATATGGGATGAATCCATGTGGATTCTGTACACGGGAAGCACACCCTCGCGGTTGTATATAGGAGACTATAGTGTGCTTCTGGCGATGTCCTTGATGACCCAGTGCACGCAACTCGGGGGAAACGAGCGAATACTATCCTTTAATGACTTGACCTGGACTGTTTCGCCTGTGAGCCATCCATCTGCTACAGGCCGGGGCGCGCACGAATGATAGCTAGGTAGTTGCCCGGCTTGTATTCCCGAGTCTTGGCACTGGCGAGCTCCACCATGTCACAGCAACTCACTCACTCACTCACTCACCACCACTACCACTACCACTACCACCATCACAATCAGCTTTTGAAGTATCTGAACTTCTCCTCCCACCAGCAAGGTAAACTCTGTGGCCTTTATCTGTTGAATACGACGCTCATCACAAATAGGATGCCGAAGGCGTTGATACTAATCGCGGATGGGTCTGAGGAGATTGAATTCGTCACTCCTTATGATGGTATGTGCTGCAGATGCAGAGGTTGGGCAAGAAGAAACAAAAGCGGGTACAGCGAAAATGTAAATACTGACATATTACCACAGTCCTGACTCGAGCTGGTTTTGAAGTCACTTCGGCGGGTGTATCACTCAAGAACGAAGCATATGCTCAGTCAGTAATAGGATGCTCCTAGTTAGACGTGAAGTCACAGTTGACGCATCCTTTTAGCATGTCGCGGAACATCCGCATCGTACCTGACCATTCGAAACTGTCACGTGTACCGTCCCAGACAGCTCACGAAGATTTCGACGTGCTCATCCTGCCGGGCGGGGCGGCGGGTGCAAAGGCCTTTTGCGAGAGCGACGAGGTGCTCGAACTAATCAGCAAGTTCCGCAAAGGTCAAAAGTGGGTTGCTGCCATCTGTGCAGCGACCACGGCTCTGGTTGCTTCGACGAACAAGTTCGAAGGGGCTAGAACGACAGTCACCAGCCATCCAAGTGTGGCGGGGGAGATCAAGCAAGCTGGGTGGGAGTATAGCGAGGATAGAATAGTGGTTGATGGGAAGATTGTCACGAGCCGAGGGTAGGTACGGACATGCCGGGAGTGGAGGCGGCACACTAACTGCATACAGGCCTGGCACCGCGATGCTGTTCGCGCTCACAATTGTTGAAGCCGTGTGTGGGAAAGAAAAGCGAGAGGAAGTTGGTGGACCTATGATGTTGGCCGAAAAGTTGTGAGGAATGTGATGCCTGCTAATGCGGCATCCTTACTACTGCTCTCTTGGGAAAACAACACCACTTCACTCGCACTGCACATGACAAACCGCTTGCTCTCGACCGCGAAAGGAGAGCTGTGGGACTCTCAGTGCAGTGTGGCAGTTGGAACATGTAGTAGCCACGAGACGGTTCGCTATTGAGGAATGGAATACGGGCAATACGTGCGGTTTCACATATGACTTGGTTCCCCGCTCTATCGAGCCAATGCAATGACGAAGCCTACCCTGTTGCAGCAGTTGCGGTGGGTAAAAGGAGAGCAGACGGCCCACAATAGCTGCACGGCTTTGTTGGGAGCAGGACGCATATTGCAATGTCGCATCTGTCCTGGAACGAACAAGGTTGCAGAGCTGAATCGGAAGCTGTCCAAGGAACAGTTGGGCGCCAAGGCCTCCTCCCTGGCCGCCGGCTGCGGAACGAATACAGACTTCAGCCGCAACAAGGCGATGTGATTACTTCGCTTGCATGCTCTCTCTCCCTCTATCTCTCTCTCTCTACCTCTCCCACTACCCTGTACACGCTGGGCCACGAACAACCGTTTCAGGAGCCGGCCGACATGCGTTCGTTTGCACCACACGCTGGTGTGGCTCCATAGTAGCAGTACTATGGTACAACAACGTGTAGTCGCCCTGGCCGTAATGCCAGACCTTCTATTGGGCCGTTTCCTTGCGCGCCACCGGCCAAGCCGCAACAGCGGTCAAGTTGCCTCAGCGATCGGCGAGCGCTATACATGTGACAATCTCGCTTTAGTCCAGTCGCTCCATATCCAAGCGGATGCGCACCGTATCCAGCGTATCGTGCTGATCGCTGATTCGCCGTCCCCACTCAAAGGCGCACCTGTTGTTAAATAGCGGTTTCCTCTCCCATCTTTGATGCAAACTCCAGCCCAAGTTCGTCGACTGGCAGTGCTTGTCTCTTCCATCGTTCCGGCCTCGACATGTCTAGTAAACAGTATCTCGACACGGCCACGGCCGTCCCCGCCCACGATGGTGGCCGCCACGCCACCATGGACACGCAGATGCTGGGAAATCTGTCGCAGACACTGTCAACGGCGGCGATAGCTGCACTCATTTTTGCAGTCTTTGTCTACATTCCCAAGGTCCAGCGCAAGATGCAGCTTTCCAAGTTGCCCCTCCTCACCATCAGCGACAAGTCGGGCGAGAAGCAGCGCCAAGAGTTTATCACGTCTGCGAGGAAAATCTACCAACAGGGATACGAAAAGGTAGGTATCGGGTTTACCTTGGCGAAATACCACTGCTCACAAACATGGCTAGTTCAAGGACTCTGTCTTCAGGGTCGAGACTGATGATCGTTCGTTTATCCCCGTCCGACACCACACATGATGGTCATCACTCACAACTTGCAGGCGAAGATACCATTGTGGTGCCCCTTAGTTTACTGCCCGAATTTCGAAGGCTCCCCGATGATACTCTCAGCTTCACCAAGTTTGCCGAATCAGTGAGCAGTCAACTCGCCTCACTCGACACACGGCACCGCTAATTGCCCGTAGGCCTTGGAGACCAAGTACACCAAGCTCAACGTGGAGGCGACCGTGACAACCCATTCAGTCAAATCTGATCTTACGCCTGCGCTACGTAAGTTTCCGACAAGTGCTAATGACTGGCCGAGTCGCTTACAGAACGTCAGCTCGGTTGAATGCCATGGTCTGCCAAGAGGTCGACGATGCGATAAGGGAGTACATGCCACCATGTGAGGACTGGACCGAAGTCTCCATCAACTCAAAGCTAGTCGATATAGTTGCCAAGGTCTCCGGCTCCATTTTTGTTGGGCCAGAACTGTCGAAGAATACCGAATACCTTGATGCTTCCAGGAACTACACTATAGATCTCATGATGGCAGTTTCAGCTGTCAAGAAATCTCGACCTTGGCTAAAGCCAATCATGGCACCTCGCATGCCGGAAATCATCAAACTTCGCGAGCGAGAGGCAAAAGCTATCCAGATGCTGCAGCCAATCATTGAAGAAAGAATAAAGCGCAAGGCAACTGACCCCAACTGGCAAGATCCAGACGATATGGTGCAATGGATGATCAACAGGGTGGATGGAAAAGCCACAGTTGAAAAGATTGCAATCTGGCAACTCGGTCTCATCTTTGCTGCCATCCATACAACGACCATGACTGTCACCAACATCTTGTACACTCTGGTTTCCACCCCAGAGTACATCAAGCCTCTTCGCGACGAGATTCGCCAGGCAATGGCCGACAATGGTGGCACCATTACATTCCCCGCACTGCAACAAATGCAAAGACTCGACAGTTACATGAAGGAAGCAATACGTTTCTACCCGACTGGTATCAGTAAGTCTTGCCCGTCCCGACACCACTCCCAAACTAACACAACTCCTCTCTTAGCATCTTTCGGCCGCCGCGTCCTCAAAGGCATCACTCTCAGCAACGGCCAATACATTCCTGCCGGCGTCCTGATCGAAGTCCCCGCCGCCGCCATCTACGCTGACGAACACTACTACCCAAACTCGGACACCTTTGACGGGAACCGCTCCTTCAACCTGCGCGCCACGGGCAAAGCAGCAGACATTGCCCGCAACCAATTCGTCACCACAAACGAAATGAACCTCAACTTTGGCTACGGTCGCCACGCCTGCCCAGGTCGCTTCTTTGCTACCAACGAAATCAAAATGGTGCTGGCGCGCTTGATCCTCGAGTACGATATCAAGATGCCCGATGGTCAGACAGAGAGGTATCCCCAGATTGAGATGGGCAGAATGACGCTTCCGAATCCACAAAAGACGTTGCTGTTCAAAAAGGTGGTTGCTTGAGCGGATAATTCTTGCTTGTTGTGTGTGTGTGTAAGAGATGGAGAGGAGGACAAATGGACTTTTCTAACAATGGCATGTTTCGCATGGGAATCTGTAAACCATGCCAAACAAACAAACAAAAAAAAGGGGGAGAGAGGCGGGAGAGAGAAGGAATCAAACATGAGCAATCCTATATATACAAAACTTCACAATTCAAAAGAAGAATAGAAGCACAAAAACTCCCTCTTGATCTCATCAACAATCACTACAAGTACAAACATGAAACAACAGCTATGTTGGTCAGTCATGACGTAAGTGAGGAAACAAAAAGAACCTAGAAAAGAATCAGACACAAAACACCTATAGCCATGCATATTTTTCTTCTTCTTCTTCTTCTTCTTCTCTTTCTTCTTTGCCCCCACCCCTCGCTTAAATCCAAGCTTGCCCAAATGTCAGAAGACAATGGAAACAAGTAAGCAAGCAAGCAAGCAAGCAGACAAGACAAGACAAGACACGATAAGATAAGATAAGATGACAGAAGCAAGCAAGTAGACAAGTAGATAAGAAAAGACGATAGAAACGAATTGAAACAAATCAAAACCAGGAAAAAAGTAAAAAAGAAGAAAAAGAGAAGGAATTACAGAGGCAAAGAAGGAAAGGAAAGGAAAGGAAGAAAAGGTAGCAAGAAAGAATGAAAGAATAAAAGAAGGAAAGAAAGAAAACACCCGTAACTAAGCTCAAACTCAAACCTAAACAAAATGGCCTAGGGCCAAACACAAGGAAGATTTAATAAAGCGGTGAAAAACGGTGAAACGGTGTAACGGAGACATGGGGCTGACTGTATTCCTTTTCTTCTTCTTCCTTTTCTCTCTCTTTCTCTCTCTCTTTCTCTATACCCTTTGAAGGCATCGGGGTTTATTGTAGTAGTAGGTGGGGGAAAACATCCTTGATGCATAAACGCTCTTCACGTGATTGTGCACTGCTACACTTGGTCAAAACATAGTGACAAACAAACTACGTGACAGATTCACATGACAAGACAGACGGGCAATTGGCAAGAATTTACAGTCTTTCAACAACTTGATTCAACAGGGTACTACTTCCTTTCCTCCCAGTGTACGTCTAGGAACGCCTTCTTGCGTTTAACCAACCGCCAACCCCACCATCTTCATCCCACCCCACCCCGCCCCGCCGCCCCGACCCTCTTCATCCCTCATCTGCTAAACATTAAAAAAAAAGGACGCCCCATTGCACACAAAGTTTCCCAAGACCTTTCATTCCATCGTTGCTTGTCCCCTCATAATACCCTTCCTCACCCATGCCATCGTCCTTCACCGAACACCCCAAAAGTACTCCAATTGTGCTTGTTGTTGCGATCCAAACGCGCTCATCTTCCTCTTTGCCATGGGCAAGCCGAACGAAAACAGAGAAAAAGAAAAGAACAGAAAAACCAAAAGGGTGATGTAACAATGCATTAAAAGCACAAAAAGGTATTGGTATGGTGTGAAAACAGCGCAGCGCAAACCCACAAAACCAAACCCCAGGATAAGTGAAAGAGATGCCGATCTTTATAAGTGACAGTATACTTTGTAGAGGCGATGCATAGAAGAACAAATGCCATGATATACAAAAGGCGCGCCGTTTATATGTGAAAAGGACTGGGTCGCAACGTTGGCTGAAGAGTGCCACCGAGAGGAAGGGCAAACCAGGTGTTGGCGCAGCGGCGGTTCAAACGTGCGGGTTTGCAAGTCCCAGTGCCATGATATGACGTGCGCGTGCCAGAAGGATTTCCGTCAACGGATAGGCGATGATATGAAATCCTAGATAAAACGCCCCAGGCTCCATGTAGATGCTGAATCAGCCTTCGAAAAGGACCAAAAGTAAAACAGTCTATAATTATGTGCTTTTGCGATGAATCCATTCTTGTGGGTATTGTCGTTTGCCGTGGCCACGTTAGGAAAAGTACAGAGACCGGAAGCCAGCAGTCTCCGTGTGAGATGGGCGCGAAGACTCATTCACTGCAATCGTCCATGAATGAGTTCTTTGGCCAATCGTATTTGGTTGATTTCCTGCCTGTTGTTAGTGACGTTTGAGTGAGAGGTACATGTTCTGGACTTACCAATCCGTGAGGTTGGGATTCGCATAGGGCTCTGGATGTTGCCTGATGTAGTCGGTGGTGGGGAAACCATCAGGATCGCACGTCATGATCTGATTGTCCTCTGGTTGGTAGATGCGGATATAGTCGATGCGCATGGTAGCTGGCAGATCTTTGGCGATTTCTTCAAGATTAATGGCCGCAAAACTGTTCGACATTCCAAAGTTGGCGATGATGGACATTGGCTCTTCGGGGATCTTTCGTGTGCCGAGGTTGCCGTTGGGACGAGTGGCTTTTTGGTGCATAGTCCAGGTCTTGTCTTCTCCAACATACCATGTAATGAAGCCGTCTTCGCCCGTCTTGTACTCGAACGAGTAGGTCTGGTATTGCTTGCCATCGTACCAGTTGTTGTTCAGGTTGGTCAGGCCAGAGATGGCCTGCTGGTAAGGTCCGCCCTTGTAAGCGTTCATGGTCGTGATTCGGGTATCGTAAACCTCCATGTATTCTGTTTGTTGTTAGTACGAAAACAAGTGTAGCAGGATTGGAAATATTTACCATAGTCGGGCATGTACCAGGTGTCAAAGGGTGCAGCTTGGAAAGACTGGGACACAACACCAATTGCGTTGCTTTCTCCAGGCCCCAAGAAATGAACGGAACCTTCAAGGGCATCGATTTCTGGGGCACTTCGGGACTTGCCTGGGCTGGGATGATCTTGGCCCTTGCAAGTGCAAGCGGGCAGCTTCATTCCAGGCAAGTAGCTGAGACCGTCGTACGAGCTTTGATTTGGTGTGATACCGATGTCGCACTCATCGTGGTAGCTGTACGGCCAGAGACCTTCGGTAGAAGCGAGATAACCGGGACGGGCAAGATTACCCATTGTCCAGAAACCGGGCCAGAAACCACTGACGTTGCCGCGACCGGGCAGCGAGATACTGGCCTCAAGATGGCCACCCTTGTAGCAGAGCTTGTTCCACGACTGAACCATACCGGAGCGATAATCAAGACCGTGACTTGGCTCGGCAGAGAACTTCAAGTTGAGAGAGCCATCCTTGGTAAAGGCCTGATCGGGATCGTACCACTGCGGAATGTCAGCGCTGTCAAGGCAGATGGGTATGCGCGTTGATGAAACTCACCTCCAAATCCATGGTAGCACCGTACCAGATGTCGACAGCCTGGAAAAAAGGATCGTCACCGTCGTAGAAGGTGCGACCGTCGACGTTGAATTCGTCTGAAAAGACTAGGACCTGTTTTGAGCCATCGGCAGAGGTTCGGGTCATGACTTCCTTGGGCGTGTCTGGATCGATGAGACCTCTGCGTACATTGGCGAGCAACGGCTCGCTTTGTTTGCCTTCTATGCAAAGCGGATTATTTGTACACGGCCCCCTTTCTGTTTTGGTGACATCTTGGACGAATGTGCTGTTGTGTGATTGTTAGTAGGGCGAGGACGTAGTTGGATGAGGAGAGAAAACGCACAGAATGGGGTAGCCGACAAAGAGCATGAGCAGACCGAGGGCCATTATAGCCAGACCTCCAAGATTGACCATACCTCTGCGGGTGAAGATGTCGCAATCTTTGGTGTCCTTGTCGTTGGGGTCGGGGTTGTGCAGGTAGTCGTCCTTTTCGACGTCTTCGGGGAAGAGCAGCAGGCCGGCCGAGGGTAATATGTTGAACTTTTCCGACACCGTCTGCGTGTTCAAGTCCTCTTCGCTGCCTGCGCGCGACGGCGCTCTTGAGTCGTCAAACGGCGAACCAAACGGGCCTCCAGTGTAGTCCGAACTCCAACTCGTGCGTCTCGAGGACAGGGCAGAGGGTGATTGCATGGGTGACTCGTCACGGTACGACCGTGTTGTTCTGAGCTTCTTGGGCGGCAGCAGCATTTCCGACGACTCTGCGATTGTGGCATTGCTGTAGATGTGGGAGTTGGTTGGCGACTGAAAGCCAGGAGCCGGGGCGGTCCCGGGGCGGATGGGCTGTGTCAACGAGCGCGCCGAGTTTGTTCGTGCAGATACGGGGCGTGTAGACGTTGCAGTCTCGTCGGTCAGCGGCTCTTGTGTGCCCGAGTTGAGGCGGAGATGGGGAGGGGCGTCTCCCCTGGGCGATTGCGGCATCATGGCGCAAAGGGAAGGTGTGGGCTAGCTAGCGAGTGTATAGGGTGAGGATTTGCGCTGGTAGAGCTGTCTGCTATTTCAGCAAGCCAAGCGGACGAGGCGCCGATGCTTCGTATTCGGTATGCGGGTAGAAACGAGTGTTGTGGTAAGCAATGACACGCAGCTGTCCGAAGATGGAGCCAGGCAGGGAGGGCGCGGTCCGGGCGAGTGGGAGATGTCCGAGCCGAGTACTGCGATGCCTTGTGGGCGAAAAGCTGCTCGGTGTCGCTGCCGGTGTCGAGAAGCAGGAAGGAGAGAGCGAGAGGGCAGAGACAGACAGAGGGAGGGAGGGGGAGGGGGAGAGAGAGAGGGAGAGAGCGAGAGGGAGAGAGGGCGAGCGGGCAACGGGTCGAGAACTGGACGGGCAGACGTCGGGGTCTAGGGGTGGGTGGGTGTGTATCGCTCCTGGCCCAAACGGGGGAGGCGGCCGGGATAAGGGAAATCGACCAGGAACGCGTGCCTGGCTGGGGCTTGGCACTCTGTCACAGCGGCAGGAGCGAGCGGCGCACGACTTGGGTTTGCCTGGATGCGGAAGCGTGTTCAGAGTCTGGGGGGGCGCAGATGGGCGAGGGTAGCAACAAGATGGCAAAAGACGTGGCAGCGGACGGTAATGAAGCAAGAAGCGACGGGCGGTGTGGCAAGCCGGGGCCTTGTTCGTCAGTCGAAGCTCTAGGGGAAGAGGGAAGATCGGTCGGTGGCAGGGCGGTGGCAGGGCGCTTGGATGCGGCGGGCATTGGAGGGCCGCTTACGCACTCGGCGGGAAGGCGTGTGCTTGCTAAATTTACTCGCACGTTTCAACACTTTGCACCTGTCGTGTGTCGTGTCTCCTATTGAGGGTGGAGCCCTGTCAAGCTGCAAAGAAGAATTGCCGTGCCTGGTCATGTGCCTGTTCGAAACCCTCACAGACTGTCGGTCATGCGTCGCAGCGACATTGTCGACAGCTTCACCCACACCCACCCGGCCTCGTGCGTGTTGCACGACGCTTGCTTTTCACCCTCCAGCCTCGCCATGCTCCCAGCTTGTGTTTCTACAGAAACGCGCCGTGTCTAGCTCTGCCCATCCCGTTCGCATGCCTTCTCAACAATTGCCAACCTTTTGCATACAAAGCCGGCTACTGTGTTTTTGCTGCTTTGGTGCCACTCAATAGCCCAAAGATCATCGCTTTGCTCTTACGCGTCGCACCACATATAATAAACGCGCTCCCCAACCTCACAAGCGCCATTTGGGTACCAGTGTTGCGAGCCCGTTGAGCCTGCACTTGCCATGTTATCCATCTAGCTAGAGCGCGTCGCTATATACACCTATCGTGACTATCGCGACTATCGTATCGCTGCCCGGGTACCGAGAATAGCGTGGCCATCTAACCCATTCTTTTTTTGTTGTGATCCATCCCCATGCGTCTCACATGCCCAACAGGTCGCAAGCAAGCCTCACAGAGAGAAAGAAAGAGAGAGAGAGAGAGAGAGAGAGAGAGAAAGAGATACATGTCGATAGTAGCGGATGAGGCCGATACGAGCCCGAGTGCCGGCACACAGGGCTAGGGACTACCCGACAATCATGGCGCAGCCAGTTCTGGAACATTGGCTTGTCCGCCCCGAAGCATGTCCGTAATTGGACGAGCTAGGCACAACCCCAATAAAAGACCCACATGATGCGGTAAGCCACAGGGCTGAGCGCAAACCATGCCCACGCAAAAAGTGTGAACGAGCAGCTTGCCAAAGTGCCGTTGTTGTTGTTGTTGTTGTTGTTGCTTTCGCTGTGCTGTCTGTTCGATTCTTCCGATACACAACGTCATGATAGGACGACTCGTGCCCAAGTGCATGTGCATAAACCACCTTGGCTGCTTGCTCGGATCAAGGAGATGCCATGACCATGACCATGCCCATACTCCAAGGCTTTGGCCAACGGAAATTGCCCGCATGCCGCCAATCTTCAACAAATAACAATCGTGATCGTCGCATCTTTCAACCCCCATGCTCCACCAATCTGGCTGCGAAAAAAAACCGTTGCGCAACCACCATATCCATGCCAGCGCAACGTTTCAAACGGCCTTGTTTTGGCGCCATCATCGTCATTACGCACACATCGACAACATGGCCCGTATACTGCCTGAAACCGCGCAAGACCGTACGCCTTCTTCACATGTCTTATATTGTCTTATTGCCAGAGAAATAAATCCACCCCATCTTTACGACTCCACCGCAAGAGCCTTGAGTCCCACCAATCTGCCTTCCTTCTCGTCCACCGTGACCACGTAGTACTCTGCCCTAGCCCCCTGGAGCTCGACCCGGAACACCTTGACCGTGCCGTCTCCTGCCTGCTTGACCGCGTCCACCACCTTTTTGTATTGGCTCTCGAAGCCGGTGCCCTCGACTTGCTCGACCTTGTCGCTGCCGATGACTTTCTTCAGATCGTCTGCGAGTACGTCAGCCTTCTGTTGTAAGCGAGATACAACCCTCCACCACCGCGCGTCTTGTCCAAGTGGGGGGTGGGCCCTTCTCTTACCAGCAGACACACTGCTTCCCTCGAACCTCAGTGCAACAGGCTCAAAAGGCTCGTCCGCATCGCTAACGTAGTATTCCTCCACCTGCTCCAGCATCTTGGGCACCGCCGTGTTCACGCTCTTGCTGCCATGGCCCTTCTTCTGTGACGCATCCCTGCTTTCCGCACATCCAATGTCTTGATTTGCTTTGTCCAAAAAGGCCGCGTACTCGGCGTCCGACGACATGTTGCGCAAATCTCCCCTTTGAATGCCAATGTGCAAATGGGGCGGAGACGATATCAATGCGCCCACGCTGGTCGACTCTGTTTTACCTGGTGCGAGACGCCCGAGTCCGAGTCCGAGTCCGAGTTTGGTGTTGGAGCTTGTATTGAGTGAAGAAGATGCCTTCCTGCTGCAGACGTTGCTACACTTGCTGATATGCACAATCCTACAACTTGTCCTTGTGATAGTGTGAGTCGCCATGTACGGTGCCATGACGCAACTGGCTCCGTCTTACGCTTGCGCAGCCAGGAAAAAAAACCGGGCCCCACCAGCCGTCACCTGGGCACTCTCCCCACCTGGGCACCCACTTACTACACGCGCTTACACGCTTGCACCGTTACGGTCAATATACCTTTGTATAAAAATTACATTCTTTCCTAGGCTTCCAAATTGCTATATCATTCTCGTTGGTGTTGACAAACTCACAACACCCGCACAAGCGCCAGTACAAGATAAAAGCGCAGGGTATCATCGCCATGCCGAGGGACGCTGCCACGTAACCTCCTGTTGTTTTGACTCCACTCAAATATCTCCCAGCAAACCGATCGTCCCAACCGTTGCTCTCAACCCTCAAACAAAAAAATAGTGTTTTTTTTTCTGCTGTATAAATGAAACAAACCCGACAGAAGAATGGCTGCTCGTCGTCTTAACTTGAACTGTACACTTTTCTCTCATCACGCTCCTTGCGCCTTCTGCTCGACAGCAGCAGGAGCATGAGAGACGCCGTTGGTGGGCGCGGTGCGCGGGCTGCTTCGCTCAGATTTGCCACCATTAGGCTTGACATCTTCACCCTCGTCGTCGTAGTTCTCATCCACGTCCATGTGACGAGCAGCCGGCTCATGGTGTTCTGGACGCTCTATTGGACGCTCTATTGGCCGCTCAGCCCGCTCCTGTTTTGGCGTTTCTGACATGCGAGACAATGGTCGCGTAGTTGTCATTGGCGGAAGCGATGGCGGATGATGAGCAGCCTCAGAGGGGTGGTAGCCATCGTTGAACCGTCGAGGGTCGGGTCCATCTTGCGGACTGTGACGCGGCACTTGCGGCGACGACATGCGATGAGGGGGGGTGGGACGGCGGCTGTGAGGCTCTTCCATCTTTTGTCGCTTTTCCTCGTTGCTCGGAGGCTTGGCGATATGCTCATTATCTTCCCATTCGCGGTGTCGCTTTGGCGGCGCGGTTGGTGGGCGCTCCTCACGATCACGAGCTGCTTGCTCCGCTGCTGCTTGAGCAGATGCTGGCGGAGGTGCGCCACTGGCGATACCACCAGTAGCAGACGGGTCAGCATGATGTTGATATGGTCCCTGGTATCCGTTGCGTGGAGATGCTGCTCGGTTCTCGACGATTGGTCGGACTTCTGGCGGGGGGCTGGCGGGACGAACAGCATAAGGAGGCAATGCGGTTGGGGCCGGGGCCGGAGCTGGAGCTGGTGGGCCCCCAAGACCTGTAGGTGGAGGAGGAGGTGGGGGTGGGACACTGCCAGCATGGGGGCCATAGTTAGGGTTCGAGATCCGGTTGGGCTGCGGCGGTACCTGGGGCTGCTGTTGCTGCTGCTGCGGCGGCAATTGCGGTTGTGCATGAGTCGCCTGTGGAGTGAGCTGTGGTGGTTGAGGGTGGTAGGGACTAGGTGCGACATGATGCGTCTTTGGGGAAGGCGACATGCCGCGACGCATTGGCCCTGGTCCAGGAGGCGGGGGACCAGCTGGGCCTTGAGGACCAGGCCCGTTGGTGGGAGGACGGGGTGGCTCTGCATATGACCTGGGTGCCTCCTGTCTTGGGCTGACAGGCCTTGGGGGTGCATGGGTAGGAGGACGAATAGCCTCACGCTGCTCATATGGGTTCAACTGCTGAGGTGGTAGTCCAGGCTCACGGATCTGAGCAAGCGGTCGGTCCCATCCAGGTGCAAGGGCTGGGGGAGCAGGACCTTGTGGAGGCTGCTGGGGCTGGGGAGCACCCCATTGTGGAGCAGTAGGACCATGGACCGATGCAGGTTGATACGCCTGGGGGTGTACGTCCTGCGGGATCGGGGCATTGCCCTGGTTCGGAGCACCGGCAGAAGTTTGGCCATTCTGCAGGAGCTGCAGGCGAGCCTTGATGTGAATGTTGGACGGGTCCAGGTCGGCTGCGCGCTGGTAGGCATCGAGGGCATCGGCCGTTTGGTTGTTGCAGGATTCATACTGGAACATGGTCAGTTGGGAAGCTTGGAGTGTAAGAAGAACAAAAGACATACCAGTGTGCCGAGATCGTACCAAACCTCGGAAATGTTGGGGTTTAGGCGAATTGCTCGGGAGTACGCGTCCAAGGCGTCGCGGTACTGGTTGATCTGGTAGTACAGAACACCAATGCTACACCAGAATGTTGGGTTCCGTCCGTCACGGTACACAGCTTGTTGATAGGCCTCATAGGCCTTGGGATACTTTTGCTGTGACATGTAACAGCGACCCAGCAAGTACCAACTCTGGGCATCAGTTTGATCTGGAACACGTCGTTAGACACGCGCATGGTGGCATGGGAGTACAGGGCTTACCTGAGTTGACAGACTTTTCGAGGTATTCGATGGCCTGTTCCTGGCTTGCGTAGTTTGTGCTTTGCTGGTGGTGTAACCATCCGAGCTGTTGCAGCACCTTGGCGTGATTAGGATCACGCTCAAGGACCCGACGGTAGGCGCCCTTGGCCGCTTCAAACTACTCTACGTGTTAGTGGTTGAGTGCTTATGGAGCTAGGTAGGACAAACCTCCTTCTGTTGCTCATACACGTGACCGATTTGGAACCAGATGTCCTCCTCGGTCAGCGGGCGAGGCGGGTTGGTAACAATGTATTTGAAGCACTGTGGAGTTTAGCTGGTTTCATGCGTCGTAGCTTGGGGAGGCTTACGTCTAGACTTTGGTTGAACTTTTGCTGTTGCTTGTAGATTATGCCAAGACGGAAGTAGATCTCGTTGGCCTTTTCGAACGTCGGCTCCATGCGCATGACCTGCGAGAAAGCCTCTTCGGCATGTTCAAGCGATCCGTAGCGGTCATAGAGAATGCCAATTCCGTACCAGAGTTTGGGTTCCTGTTCATGTGTTAGGACGTGGTAAACAGGCGAGGGGGTTTGCGCGACACGACATACCTTGGGATCTTGCAAATGGTAGAGGGCTTGCTGGTAGGCCGAGTAAGCCTGCTGCAAATCATCCATCATCAAATAGCAGTGGCCTGCAAGAGTGTTAGTCGGGTCGGGTACGATTTGCAAAGCCATGTCTTACCGAGACTACCCCAGACATCACCGTTGGTCGAGTCGACTTTGAGAATGGTGCGCAGATACTCGACAGCGGCTGGGAAGGCATCTTTGGTGCGCAGAATACAGGCAATGCCTTGCATGGCTGGGACAGACCACTGGTTGAACTTCAAGGCCTGTTCGTAGCACTGCATGGCACCGTCGTAGTCCTGCATTTGCTCGGAGAGAGAACCTGGGGGCGCGTCAATTGGATGTTTGCGCATGTGCTAGGGTGCGTGGCTTACCCATCTGAGTCCATACAGCCTCGGTCAGCTGTCCCAAGTACTGCGACGGGGTCTTTGGCTGGTTTGCGTGGGGCGGGTGTCCGTTGACCTGCGCGTGGGCTGGATGCTGGCCTACGTGATGTAGGGGCATGCCCGTGGTGGGCGAAGGTTGCTGGTGCTGGGCCATGACGGCTGGTCGCGACAGCGCTGCCTACAATGCGACGAGTGCGCTACTGAAGCCGCGGCGGTGACGGGATGGTTGATGGTGAGCAAGTCAAAACCAAAGAGAGGCACGGGTAGTGTCGCCAGGGTGTCTGCTGGGGGCACGTTTAGATGGCATTTGATGGCGGGAATGGGGAACACTTACAGTTGTTGGCGGGCGCGTCTCGCAAGCGTGCCGACGGGTGGCAGTCGAGGCGTGGAGAGGCTGGCGCGGAGAAGAGCAGCAGCGCGCAGAGAGGAACACGGACGATGTGGACCCCCAACTCGTATCAGGCGAGGGTTGCGAGGATGCAGCAAAAGCTGATAGCTGGTCGCTGGACGCGTGTTGAGAAGAGACAGTCGTGGGATGCAGCCTCGTGTAGGAGAAACAAGTGAGGAAGTAGCAGACAGAGCGAAGAGGGAAGGGGCAGGGCGGTCCAACGCTCTTTCTGTGTGGGTTAGGGTTACGAGATGCTCCAGGACGATTGCATCTGTGCGAGCCATGGGCAAGCTGACCCCTGTCAACACCAAAAGCCACAATCGGGACCCGCCAACAAATTATGCCCAGACACGCCGCCCACCTTCTTACACGTGCTTACATGGCAGCCTTGTGTCCACCGCCCGCGTCCCATGGAGGGCACAAAGTTCATCATTCCACATCCATCCATCCACCCATCCATCCTCTTCATTCTCCTCATTCTCATTCTCATTCTCCTCCTCCTCCTCACCGTCATCCCCGCAACCATGGCAATGATTACTACTTGATGCGCGTCTGTCAGGAAACGAGGGTGTGGTCGATCCGGTAGCGTTCGTGCCAGGTTCCAAGGTTCTATCGGCTCCGCTGCTCGGTTCGATGGATACGGTACCAGTACCGCTATTGCGCTATATGCGGAGGCCAGATCAATCTGTTTCGGCCGACACACTCGTCCACAAGTCTGCTCCAATTTTTAGTCATTACAAGGGAAATGACGATGATCATGTTGTTGTTGTTGTTGCGGCGACTTTTATCCCACACTCGACAATACAAAAATAATTTACGTTGCAGGTTCACCATGCAGATCCACCATGCCATTCCACATGCCTGTCCGCTCATCCAAGGTTGGGCGGACAGCTTTGTTTTTTCTGCGGCAAGGCCTGATCGCGTCGCGGAGCTTTATGATGATGAGGCTGCGCGGACAGAGATTTGCTACCCCAGGCAGTCAGTACCAGCCACGCGACTGGCGACGCCTCTTGCGCCAGCCAACAACACGACGACGACGACGACGACTCCTCCTCCAACGATGACTACAACGACTACGACGACGATAACCAGTGTCATCGGATACGGGTAGCGATGTGGAGTAGTGGGCAGACATTGGGTGTGCAGCACACAAGGGGGCTTGCACGCGCATGCTTGGTGCTGACGGTTACCGTCAAAGACTTGGCTCAGGGCAACGGCACCTTGCAGGCCTTGCTCGACGGGATACACAGGCTCTCAAGAAGTACGGGGGGGGCAGGGCAGACAAGGCACAGGGAGCGAGCGATGATCCCTCGCCAAGCGGCACGTCTCCTCCACATCTGAAGCTTCCGGTCGTCTGCTTAGTCTCGGCATGCATCAGTGCTGTGACCGCTCCCGCGAGCTCGTGTCACCCAATCCAACCCTGCCGCAGCCTGCAATCTGACAAGGAGTCGATCATTGAGCTGGCGCATGAGCACCAGAGCCGGGATTGCGTCGCCCCAGGCTGCAAGACCAGGCCGCTGGCGTCTGCCGCCGCCCCCAGTCGAGCCGTGATTGCGTCGACTTGGGCTTGGCCTGCTGCAGCCCACCGCACCGTTCGCGGATATGTGACAAGAGGCGCACCTGTCGATACCCTTTTGGGCCCTGGCGTTCCACCGAACAGCCTGACCGAAATAAGAACATCGGCCCGCCGCTAGGAACAAGCCACTCACTGGCCACGTGAAACTAACGACGGCCCATAGCCACACCAAGTGGACCCAGGGGAGGAGGCCTGCGCGTCATCAGAGCCAGCCGTGCCGGTATAAGCGAACGCTGCCCTGCGAATCCGGAAGGTCGCGAAGAACAAAGAGGCCACCATGCCTCGGAGCCCACCAACCCGCAGCTGCGCCTTTGCATATCCGCCGACTGCCCACGTCTGCTGCATGCAATGCGCCATGCTGTCCTGCAGCGTCTCCAGCCCGGCCATGTCAACACGCTTGCGAAACGCACCAACTGTTTGTTTCATCGTGCTCGTGTCGTGACGCTTTCGAGGCCCAGATCTGCACCGGCGCGACCGCCCGTGAGCTGAACCTCATCGTGCAATCTTCTTGGACACCCAACTGAACACCAGGCCCCGTCGCTGTGCACACTGTGTCGCGTGCTAGCCCCAAATGCCATGTGCAGCAAGTGCGCGCATCATTGCACTGTGCTCGCATACATTAGCTGCCCTAGTCGCGCCATTCTTGAATTACGGTGGCTGGATTATACCACAATTTCGAGTCGGCAGTGTCGTCGATCTTCGTGGAGTGGTTGTCCAACAAGTGGTACCCCAGCATTGCTTCTGTTTTCTTGTATTACCCAGCGCCCGCTCAGAAGCAAACATAGGTAGCCACGCCGCCAACCCAGGAAGCCTTTATCAATATCTCATCTCCCTGCGACGCTGCAACCACACACGCCCGCGCGCCCCAGCCGGCAAATGGCCGCCAGTTCATGCATTTAGCCAATACTCCTTCCCCCGTCCATACCAGCAGTACCAACAACCCCTACCATCGCCCCTCGCCCCTCCCCTCGTCCAACATATACATCCGAACGTCACACGGCGCTTAAACGCTTATACCCACTAACATGCGGCGGCGGCGTTCCTCTACCACCTAGCCAGGCTAATAAATGCTGTACTCTGGGGAGTAGCCCACAGTTGGCTCTTATATTGTAACAGCCGTTTCGTCTTGCGGCCGAGAGATCTGGAACATGGGCTTTCCCTCCGCAACTTAGATTGATTGCCATTCCTCCCTCTCTCCCTCCCTCTCCCTCTCCCTTCCTTCCTCTCTTCCTCTCTTTTCTGCGACACTCCCTGGAAGGTCTGCATGGTCGCTAATGCAGACGATCGACAGACCCCGCGTGGGCAAGGCAGGTAAGTGGTTGACAACCGCCGTTGGCTGACAGGCCGCGCATGCCGACTCTCTGTCTTGGTCCGACCACAACCTCCGCCAGATCCACAACGAACCTGCAGCCTGCTGCTGGTGGAAGAAGGGGACAAGCCTATTCTGCGTCTCCACTCTTTTTTGTAGGCTCCACATCTTTAGCACATCCCCATTCCTCGATTCAGGATTGTCGAAGCAACGGCTATTTGCTAATGCACCACCCACTGTGGGTTGAGAGTGTGCAGCTGAAAAGGCAAACGGGCGAGGGTGCTGAAATAGGATGTCGTACCACCATTGCATTCCCCCACCCAACTCATTCCACAACTCGTAAATCTTCTGGTCCCTCTCATCCCTTTCGCAGCATCGCATGTGTCCATGCTCGCAAATAGGTCGTCTAATATCTTTATATATATATATATATATATCTCTGCACTACCAAAGCTTTGTTGTTGTTTTTTTGGGCTGCCCGTATCGTGTGTTCAGCGTGACGTCGCGCCACCGCCTCGCCCTGGCTGCGCGCGGGACAAAAAAGATGGACTTGCAGCTCTCGCTCGCTTGCCTGACGGGATGGATTTACTTGTGGATAGAAAAAAAAAAGGGCCGGCAACGAACCGATTGCTTGTGTGGGCAGCGTTTTTACCCACCTTTTCTTTTCTTCCGCTAACTCCCTGGCCATTCCGAGGTGGTAGAATGTACAAGAGGAAAAAAAACCTACGGTTCGATCAACTACATTACAATAATGATACAGAAAAAGTATTGTGGCTCCCTTGTTCTACTGTACACTGTCGCACCAGCAAAACAAAATAATGCAGTTGCGTAGCTGACGGCACAATATGTGGGGTTCTCCGTCACGGCACTTGGGGGGGAGGGAGGTTTTGGAGGTGGGAGGGGGAGGGGTGGTGCCGCCCGATGGTGGTGGGTAGTACGAGCCCTTAGCCGCCGCCGCTGGCCTGGCCTGGCCTTGCCCTGCTGCGCGCTGCTTGCTGTGCTCAGATCCGATCCGAACTGCCCCCCCCCCCCCCCCATCCTACGGGACCCGAAGGGCTGCTAAGAATATATGCGCTATGTGTGGGGGGTGAGAAAGGGGAGACGACGAATAGGCGCGTGGGAAAGATGAGAAAGGAGTGTTTTTTTTTGACGTTATCATCTGTGAGTTGGAGATGGTATAAGTCTGGAGGCGTGGGATTAGAGCAAATTCTATTCGATCATCTAATTGACAAGGATGGTTATGGGTTTCTTCGCTGGACTTGCACGACTGCGAATGTTAAAGTGTACTCTTGATATTGTGTATCGCGTCCAGTGCATCAGGGAGCCTCATGGCAATCATTCATTATGGGTAACGTCGAGATGATAGGTAGAACACTGTAGTTGCTATTCATCTTACTCTTCAACCTGCTGGTTGTGCGTCTTTAGGCTAGTATCCGGGTTGTAGCAACGAGTCGCTTCTTTATTCTTGTTCTTTTCAGGCTAGTAACTTTAAAATGTCTCGTTGCTACAACGAAAACACCCGCTATCCAGACACAATTCCTGGTCAGATTTTAAAAGTAGTCACCACCCCACCATGTCACGCTAGCCGAGTCCCAGATTGCATTACCATCGTGGTCTTGTCGGCTTGGTTTCCCACGTGAGCACAAACGGCCGTATCCGACATTTGCCTATACGGCTAGCAATCCCACCGGGGCGAACTGCATCTTGTAGCTGGCGGTGTCTTCTCGGTGAGTAACGTCGTTTTATCCGTCATCCGTCACTTGCGGGGGCAGGTGAAATTTCTGGGCGATGGAATCTACGGGTTATCGTACCTAGATAAAACGTTGTGAAACGAAAAGATCGGGTTTAGCAATGACATAAAGCCAAGTGCGTAGAAATAGGTAAAAAAAAAATTAACAAAAGAGAGAGAGAGAGAGAGACAAGACCAAAAAATCTAATAGAAAGTAACTAACCACTATTATTCAGATGGACCAAAACAAACAAGACTTGTATTCATGCACCACCCTCTTGTTGTCCCGAAACTCGTCTATTTCCCATCCACCACCCTTAGCAACACGCAGGTACCGCGCCGGCCCCAACAACTCAAACTCAAACTCTCCTCCCCACTGGCAGCCCACCCGATTCGATGCCTTAGCCGGGCCTAGCCGCCCATTACTCTTCCCAATGCAAACCCACATGTATACAGTAGCTAGCGGGGTGGACCAACAACGCCAGGCAGTTTCCAAAGTTTCCAGCCCCCTGCCTAGTGCTGACTTTCCCGCTCGGATATGCCGATGGGTGCATGCTTAAGCCTCTCACCTCATGTATGTCTCACCTTTGTTGTTGCTGGGCGGTGGGGGGTGCGAGAGGGGAAGGGCAGTGCAAGAGCCGCGGCTCGGTTGAGTTGCTGTTGGCAGTGTGTTTGGGTTAGAGGATTTGACGCGTACTTGTGGTTGGGCTGTGTTGGATTTTGATGATGATGATGATGATGATGATGGTTGCGAGCTCTTGTGTCTAAAAGGTTGCATCTGTGTTGTGTTTGTGTTTACATGTGCTGGAGATGGACATGTTGTATTTTTTACCTCGAGAGATGCGCACACACACACACACACATCCATAAATCCATGCATTTTTTTGGCTACTCAGATTGAACTGAGGTATCGTTAATCCCATCTGCTCTCGTCTGTGTCTGTGCATTCGTAGTAAGACATGACGTATCATCTCACCCAAAGCTTGTCTTCTTCTCCATGTGGAGGCGAGTTTTGCCCATAACGTTCGTTCGTTCGTGTGTGCAAAACTAAGCCCATTTCCCCATGGTCCCTCCCCATCTGATACGACAGTGTTGCTTACGGTGGATACGATGAATTGAGAGAACGGGATTCCGGTCCGCAACCGTACTAGATCAGCTTTGCGTGTAACAGGGTTTGTTCCAAATTCTTGTTTTTTTTTCATATACTAAATACTGTCTTATAATCCGTTCCTCTGGGTCCAATGCAAAAATGTGGCCGCTAAACATAGCCACGGAGAAAAGGCTCCACTCAGACTCCGCTCATGTCAATGTCAAACCCGGGTTTTTGGAGTAGAATAGTAGTATGCCGTAACTATCGAGTAATATGTATATATGTACCATGTAAACCGCCGTTCCACGCAAACAAACACACATCAAGAAGTTACCTCGCAGTAAAAGTGAAACTTTCAGGGTATATGTTTCCAATTTCCTGCTTCTCACCCCCGGTGTGCGCCGTAAAGAATACACAATAACCTGGAAAAGTCTGGAATCTCCGAAAACGTCAGCCCGTCAGCCCCGTCTGGGGGACTTGGGGCTTGAAAATTAATCTTGTCATCATCGGACCGACAACTCAAACTCGGGCCTTTATCCTGCATGGCAATTCAATGCACGTGCTGTTCGCGTTTGGCCCTTGTAGGCGGGTATTTGGGTTGACAATTGGCGACAGCGGCCCTGTTTCGGCGATGCTGATAAGATACTTTGACGTGATATAAGCGTTTCTTTACCGTACCGCTCCGTGTCCAAGTTGGCGTAGCGCTTCGTGTTTGATTCAGTTTGCCTTGCCGCTCCCAGCTTAGGGCCCAGTTTCGTGACAAGCTATATAGGAAGCTGTAAGCAGTCGGCCCCCCCACTGAAAATCCCCGCCCCACTTTATTGCTGCTCGTCTTCTTCTCAATAGCGGCTCGTAGCTGCAATGGCTTTACTTGCTGACTTTCTTCCACATGCATCCTGTGCACATGCCTTGACTTCGGTTCATGACTTTGTGTTCTCGCTGTGTTTCGGGGCATGGGTGGCCCAGGCGCAGCTTCTCTGCTTCTTCGCATATGCGCAGGATGGGACCGTTGTTGGGCTGTGGCTGTGGTATCCAGTGGTTACACACGTGTATGGTGTAGACAATGTAGCACATATTCAGGGTGCTCTGGTTTTGTCGTCTGCGATAGGGTGGTTTCTTGTGTGGACCCACGAGATTGCCGCCGTACGTACCCTGCCGGTCGCTTTGGTAGCGAAATCGTACGATGACGAATGGATCCTGAGGAAATTCGGTAAAGGGTCCCTGAGCTTTGCGAGCGCTTCAGGGCTTGTCGTGAAGTAGTACTCCAAGGTGATATCCCGGGCGATTGTAGGCGACGATTTGGATGAATAGGTGTTTGCTGATGCGATCGAGTATACCAGGTCTTTCTTTCGTAGCCAGTCTCAACACCACCTCTTAACAAACTTGAGACAACATCCCAACAACACAGTAAAGCAGATCCGAGCCCTCTTGCGATGTTTTTATCTACCGCCAGAAGGGCAGTTTATGAGTTGGGGCACCTGCTGCTAAAGAACCTGCCGATGATGCAAGTCTCCAAAGATTGAGATGCCGCAACGGATTTTTCTTAAAACAAACTTGCCGCAAAAGGAACGTGGCCACCACCCCAGAATTACTCGTGTCTTGTGAGCAGATGCAGGCCCGGACAGAAGCAAAGAGAGAGAGAGGGGGAGGGGGGTAGGGAGAAGAAAAGAAGGCCTGTCTGCCCTTGACTTCAATCCCGACGGCCACCATGGTTTTTGAAATGTCGTTGGACCAAAAAGAAAAAAAAGCAAGTACATTGGAACGCAGGTTAGTGTTGCACAGGCCAACTCCCTACCCCCCAATCTACGCTGCACTTCCCACCCTTACAGGGCGTCAGGCGCTCCCATATCCCTTCTTTTACACAGCGGTTTACGAGAAAGGCTGCTGTCGATGACGGCATGATGCAAAGAAGGGAGAAGAGTGGTTGAGTCCGTGCGGGCAAGGAGGGCGTGACCCACGACCCGTTGTGCTGGTTCGCATTGCTACCGGCTTGGGTAGGTAGTCTTGATTACTATTCCAGCACTTGTGGCTCCTGAATCCGAAATACAACCTTCTGGTTTCGCAATCGGGAGGGAAGTTTGTGAGCCCCGATGCTTTTGCTCGTTTGCTGACTCGATATGCGACGGTTGCGGGTGGCAACTGTTTACCTGACAGCGCGGGAAATAAGGGGGCGAACATGTCATGGACAAGTGGTTCGCGCTAGCTTCGTCAGGTAATGCGAGGGCTTTCATTTTTTTGGTGCGACCTTCACATCTTGCCTAGCCGTCCCCACGGCTACTGCTGCTCTTCGATCCACACCGCTGGACTGCGGCCCGCAACGCATTACAGTCTGGCGTGTGGAGTGGTGATCTCATGTCTATTTCGTATCCTACAATCATGGAGTGCCCTACCACACGGCTGAACCTGTACAGCGGGTTGCAAATGCGTTTTCGAGATGCGGCACAGAGAGGGACCATACTTGGTCCGATTGAGCGAATGGAGTGGGCTCATTACTGGGTACCACGGACGTTACTAACGTATTGCCCAGATGCTGCATGTCGAGTCACAACCGATGAGGCTTGAAGGAGGCTTGAGAGAGGCTTGGAGGAGGCAGCTGAGTCGGCCTGCATGTCGGACCAAAAACGCTTGAATCCCTTGACATTATCAGTACTTGAATATCCCTGCGCGATTGCCGCGATAAAAGTACCGTAGGATCATGTCTCGGAACCAGCACTCACCGGAAAAAAAGAAGTGGTAGATAAGTGATACACGCGCGAAGGAACACCAGAAAACGCGACCGAGGAAACAGTGCCTAGCTTGGAAAACCCGATGCTATTCATGGTCCTCATTACCACTATGTCATGCGCCTCTTGGTTTCTACTGAACAGCTCAACAACAAACACCCAGGGGGTGTCTCGCGGTCATGGAGAACGGCACGGCACCATGATACTTGGCATTCTCCTTCCTTTTTCGACCCACCTCGTCTAAACAATTTTACAATCCCACAAGAACCGTATTATGGCGGTTCATCAGGAGATAGGCACCACCCTGTCCATGTCGAAACTGATGTGGATCGTACTTGACCATGTCTGTCGCGTGCTAGTCGCTTAAACTTCAGCAGCAGGGAGAGATTTCCAAAACTCTCCGCACAGGGGACGTTTATAGCAACAGGCCTTTGATTGGCGGCTCAGTAACCGGTATATACGCAGCGCCACTGCATGACCACGCGCTGCTCGCCGACCTAACATTGCATACTGCAAGAGGAAATACGAATGATGCCATGTCGTCGATCTTGCATGAGATTGGCGTAGCTCTATCCAGAGCGAGCCGACATTCTGGTCCTTTTACAGCAAGGACAAGTCAAAGCAGACATGTCGCCGTGAATTTATATTGCACACATCCATGCAGTTGACATGTCAAATTGTGGCGGTTCAACGGCTTGGATATATGCAGCGATGTGTACAACTAGGCTAGGGGCCGCCACAAATACATACGCCTTCAAGCCATGGACTTTACCAGTAACATTATCAGATTACTAACAAGAAATGGCGGCCGACTATGACAGTATGGAGGAAAAGCTTCGTGGGTATATTAGTGTCTTGACGATTTGCTTGGATGAGCTTTTATGCCGCGAGTCGCATATGTAAAAAAAACAACCCTAAGATTGATGTATTTCTCTACATACACCAGGGTATGCTTCTTTAGATTGCTGCTGCCGCTGCTGCTTGTATTACTATTAGGCATAGACGTCTCTCTCTTTTAACTAAGCCTTTATATTTTTCTTCCAGTATCAAGCACGCGAAAACACCACGCTCCTAGGCATGTCTTGAATGCAAGGACTAGTCATACCTTTGAGTAGGAGGGAAATGAACCATCTCCTTTTTCGCTATGAACCTAGTTTTCCATATACTCACCCTTCATACAAAAACCCTTACCACATACGACAGGGTAATAAAGGATAGATCAAACTCAACTTAAGCTGAAGCCCAACGCAACCTGTCAATCCTATTTACCTCACTTCTTTAGACCTGCCATTCACATGCAGTCTATGTTGGGGGCAAGGAAAAACAACCATCATCTTCAGTGAACAAGGTAGATAAAAAAAGGTGTATGTGTGTATATATTCTTACAAACTACCTCCCCCTCCCCGCCTAACAACCAATGCACTCATGCATCCACATGCTTGACCATCACCAGTCACAAAACAAAAACACCCTTTACTTATAAAATTTCATGCTTTGACCTAAACCAAAAAAAAACAGACAAAAACAAAACGCCATGTAGAAACCCCATTCCAAGATATGTAAAAGGAAGAGGGGGCAGGGGAATCAACGTACATGTGACATAGAACAGAACATTTCCTCCTTACTCCACTACAAAGAAATGTGCAAAGAAATGTAAAGGCCCTCCGTAGTAGCATTTGGGCCGTGTGAAGTGAAGAAGGGAAACATGAACCTCTTGTCCAAGCGAGAGGTTGAGAGACCTCGTGCGTATCAAGGATTACTGTGATGAGACTGGTCGTATTCCTTGGTGATCCATCTCTTGCCTGGTACTTGGTTCGTTTTCCCATCAATGACTCTCATACAGCAGCAATCGTCGCTTAGTATTCACCATTATCCGGCGATGTCACACTAGCAGGCTCGACGCTAGCACTTGCCCTCGCCCTCTCCTTTGTACCTCCACCTAGACTGAGCTTGATCTTCTTCTTCTTGGGCGAATCACCCCCATCGTCGTTTTCCCGATCCCGCTTGCCCTCACTCCTCTCGCTGTTCTCGCTGTGTTTGCGGTCAAAGTCGGGTCGGCTGCCCGTCTTGAGCTTGACTTTGAGTGTGCCACCACTGCCATTGCCAGATCTGTCGCGATCTGCCTTCTTGATGTACGAGCTCTTCTTCTTGATCTTACGGCGGTCGGGCGTGTCGTTGTCGAGGCCGAGCTCGTCGGCGTCATCGTCGGCGGCGGCGAGTTTCTTGATTGGCGAAATACCCTTTGATTTACTGCTGCTTTTCGGGTTGGATGTGTCTTGGGAGCCGGGTGCGGGCGTGCCCATGCGACTTCCCAGTGGCGTGTTACCTAGGCCGGAGCCTGTACCGTTGTGCCCTGCCAGCTTTGCCATTGCGTTCCGCGAACTCTGGCGGCCGCTTATGCCCAGACATTTCTCCAGGTGTTGTGCAAATCGGGTGATGAGCAAACTGCGTTTGCAGTTTGGACATGTGTGCCATGGGATGTACGAGGCTGGCTTGCCTCCTGTGTTGAGCTTGATCTCTTTGGTGTCGCCACCCGCCATGTCCGTGTCTTGCGAGCCTGGTGTGCCTACGCTTTCCTTTTCTGCGTTCTTCTGCTGCTGCTTGATCAATTCTCGCTCCTTCTTACTCTTAGCCATGTCGGTGGGGAACGGGTTGCCGTATAGATCATGGCCCGGCCTCTGGACGTAGGGGTAGAGCAAGCAGTACTCCTTGGTCAGATCCGGGTTTTGCATGCCCTTGCCCATGATCGGGGCCATCAGCCGGGGCAGCTTACAGTGCGGACATGTTATCTCTGGCGTCGTCTTGAGCGGATTTCCCTTGAGGAACACGCGCCCATTCTCATACTTTGCTGCTGGCGTGTCGGCAATGGGTATCGACGTGGCGCCGTTTGTGTTTTGTTTCTGCGACTGCGGCTCGAGGTTCTGGAGGGCGATGGATTCGGCCTGGGTGGCAGCCGACTGCATGCGGAGGAGCTTCTCGGAGCGGTGACATGATAATGCCGTGGTGAAGACAATGTTGCTCACCAAGTCTTCTAGAATGTCCGTCGTCTGCCGTCTTTCTTAGCAGGCGCGCACGTATCAAAGCATAGCCGAGGACGCGGTTTGCGGTTAGAAGAAGCCTACCAGTTCTGCCAGCACATCTGACGACAGTCCAACAGCAGCGTCGACGCCCTCGCCCTGCTCGTCTCCCGGCCGGTCCTCAGACATGTCGATCGCTCGCTGCTGACTTTTGCGATGCGACGCGATGCTAAAGGACGGAGAAACGGAGGCTGTCAACTGCACACTACACATGTGCTGAGACGCTAGCCTCAGTTACCGGAGGTACCTAGGTACGTCTCCGTGATCACCCCTGCTCCGGCCCCAGTTTAGCGTCATGGATCAGCTAACCATGCAAGCCATCTGAACTACCCCACACCACCACCAGTCCTATCTTCTCCACTCAATCCACGCTGGTACTGCAAGTGTAGAAAGTCATGAAGCTATTGCGTTTTTTTGTTTCTCTTCTAACAAACTTTGATCTAGTGGCACTCACACCACTTCCCACCGAGCCAACCTACCAATCGTGCTTCCGGCCTGTCTTACAATACATATGCGCTCTGCTCTTGGTACGCCTTGCTCAGACAAAAGGCTAAATACTCTGTTTACAGCTAGATTGGCAACAGCCGTTGGCATGCCTTCACCGAGATTGTAGTTACCCGTCGTCACGAAGCCAATGAGATGCACTTCGTCAGGTACTATAGGATAGTTTTCCCCGCCAGCTTTTGCCGGGCCTTCCTCCAGCCTTGGGGGCTCTAGTAAACTCTGTGCAAGCCTCTGACGCTGTACGGGCGTTGGCTTGTCGACAGCCCGATGCCCCTGTTTGCTAGACGTGCGCCGGACGCCAGGCTGTGGCATCAGTGACAGCCATTGGCTTCGAAGCTCTGGCTCTGTTGGCAACTTGTAGATGCGAGCACAGTCTGTTGGAGTACCTCGTTGTATCATGCTCACCTTCACAGTGAAGAGATCGAGCGAGCGGGACAAATCACTGTCAGGCCCATGTCCCTCCACCAGCTCGGCTGCCTGCCGGCACGAGAGCTGGCGAAACGGAGCGTCAGGCTGCTCCAATACCTTTTGCATCGCTGTTTCGGTTGGCGCAGGCAGTAACCGTTCCCAGTCACATGCCCAACCATCTCCAACTTCGCCTTTCTTGCCTCTACCAAGGTCAATAGTAGACCATTCGATTCGCTTACCTTTTGGACGCTTGGCCCACTCATGCTTTCTAGCCTCTCGTTCGCGCAGCTCCCATGCCCAGCCAGCATCTGTGCCGGCATGATCGTATGGGAAATGGGGTATTGAGCGTTCGAAGTTCACCTGCCGCCTCTCCTTCAGACCGCCAAACCTCGGGTTGCCGCCCGTAGACACTGGATAGCGCATCATCTGTCGCCACACTGCCATGACACACTTCCAAGGAAGCAATATAGTCCAAGACCTGCTTTCACGCGACGCGAATATCAGTGTCGGTATACGTGGGTCGGTTGGTCGAGCTTCGGGGGATTTGCCTGGTGTACATATGCTTTTGCGGCGATTGATTGACTTTTGAGATGACATTGTACGCTGTGCTGACAATCTGGACGAGGTGTCGAAAATCGAGGCAGCATTCTGCGTCTTGTCAATCGGCCAGGCGGCCAGAGTTTCAGTCAAGGCGTCCAGAGACCGTTGGTCTTGTGCTAGCGGCGTGGGGGTGGGAGGATCGTCGAGTCGAGGATCCGACACATCGAACGCCAGCAACGCACCGGCTGGCAGTGAGGTGGTGTCTGTTACAGAAGCCAAGGTGGGCCATAGAGACTGCGGAGCATCCGCGGCAGTATTGGCAGACGACACAGGTGCAAGGATGGAGCAGAGAGTCTCAGTAGCCGCAGGTCCCGTTATCTCAATCGAGCCAATCTCAAAACGGAGATCCTGCACGGTTACGGCTGGGTTTTGCACTTTGGAAATCCTAATGACCTCGTTCCAGAGCTGCACGAACACACCTGGATGGGCCCGAATAAAAACCTTCCTCTTGTCTCTACTGTTAGTTGGTGCACACCATATGACAGTAACGCGGGCAATCTTCCGCGGTGGCCTTGCCTCTCGCGCGCATATCCAGCCCTCCCATGCCCGAGTACCATTTCTCCACTTCTTGGCTCTGCCTTTGTCTTGCCAGAGGTCCTCTGCATCATCTATGCCAAAATGAAGGCCCTTCAATATCCCAAGTATGCTCGCTTCAAGGCCTTCGAGGCTGATGGTAGACATGTAGCTCATATCCCAAGCCACTGCTCCTCGCTGGGTCGCAGCTCGGTGGGTCAGACGGTAGGCCTTGGTGACTGGCTTCAACGGGATTGCGAACCGCCAGAGAGGGTCTTTGGGGTCTGTCATCTTTGCACGCTTGGTGTGCCATAGATGTGTAGGCAGCCATGTCTTGTCTCGCTGGCGTCTGCGGAACCGTGACGGAGGGGTGGCGGGCGTAGCTAGAGGTGGGAACTTGGGCTTTGGCTTCATGTTGGATCCAGGCTTCGCGATTGCCTTGGGAGGCTCTTCCATTCGTGCATCGCCGTCCTGGTCATTTTCGCGCGTTGCTGGCGCTGTACTACTACTTGCCTCCTTCCGCCTCCTTGCCCTCTTCTCCCAGTCCTGCCTGCTCTTCTCGCGCCCCTCCCTGCGCAGATACTTTTTCTTTCCCTTGCCAATGCCGCTGCCACTCGTACCTCTTGCAATGGGTGTGTTGTCGTCTTTGGCCTCCTGCCGTGCCCTCATCCGCAGTCTCTTGGGCACGCGTTGCGGATTGTGGCTCGCTGTGCGCCTGCGCAACTCTCTGGGCACCTCTTGGAAGGCTCGCCGCGAAAGCGCCTTCTTCGCGGCCCGCATAGCATTTTCCAGCGACGCAATCTCCGTCTCATGCGACTTTAGGAAATTCTTGACGTTGAGCTCGCCATTGGGATATGCGTCCCGGGTCGGGGTCGCGGCGATGACATGCTGCGGTCTCATCGGGAACCGGGCGCGCTTTGGGTTGTTGCCTGGGCCGGGGCCGGGGTGCGAGGTTTGCTTCCTCTTCTTCGAAGCGTCGGCCATGATGGTTGCCCAGGTATCGTCGTCATGTGGGTTCCTCTAAGCTAAGTTTCGTTGGGGACGATGGCAACCAAAGCTTGTTGGCCTTGCTAATTCTTTTCGCGAACACATCCCCACACCAACCAACTAGCGCATTGTAAGAGTCACGCTGGCACGTGCTCCTCCGAATCGCCGAGAGCGAACCGAAAAGGACTGGACCCTCTCAGCACCGACGGGCCATTTGTTAAATTAGACAAACACGCAGGCCAGCAATCGCATTTTGTTTCATCAGCGCTGCCCCTAGTCCGTTAATTGCTTAAATTCGTCCATTCACAACCTTTGTCATCTCGCATCGCCGTGGATAGGCCCCACTTTCACGGCCCCCGTGATTGCAGCGAGCCCCCTGCATCATGCTCAGCCATCGTTGGACCTTGCCCTGTCTTAGACAGTCGTCGCTGGGTCTGTTCGTTCAATGTTTTCCTACCTTTGTGTTCACTCCCACTGAGTCCCACTCACACCACAACAGCATTCCTCTTGACACCACCACGCCTTACAGCATTCTGATCCCACCCTCCATTGTTTCTGAACAACGCAACACACTATAATTAGCCTATAATGATCCAGACATATTCTACAATGTCTCCTGCTTTCCCTCCCCCTGAGGAAATGTGCAAGTTGAGCTTCAGTCCTCTACGATCACCGTCCCCGAGAAGACGATTCAACCACGAACGCAACCAGTCCGAAGCTACCCCGCGTATCCGACCCATCAGTTTCCAGGCTCCCTCTCCCATGGCACAACAACACGCAAAGCGAGCCTCAATCTATGTCTCGGACGCCTCCATCATTCTTGCTTCACCAGTCAAGTCGGCGAATTCGCTGCTATTCAACGAGGAGTCGACAGCAGAACCCATCGACCATTACTCCATTCTGGAAATTACGCCCGCGGCAACGACGGACGAAGTAAAGGCAGCATACCGCAAACTCCGAGCCGTCTATTTCTCAAGCAATGCACAGAAATATCGTCGTCTGACAGCCGCCTTCGACGTGCTGATGGACCCGGAAGCCCGCCAAGCCTACGATGCAAATTACATGCCACGTGCACCGGAGCCCTCGTCTCTCGCTAGCATCGGTGAGATTACTGAGCCTGGCAAGCATTGGCGCAAGGACAGCGCCCATGGCGACGACTCGGTGATCGAAGAGGAGGAGGAAGAGGATGACGACGACGACGACGAGGAAATGCTGGAGGAGATTCAAGAAGATGTGCGCGATGACGACCCCAACTGGGGCCTCAAACGCTACCAACCTACTCACAGCCCCATGCTCGGATCTGAGCCTTACTTCTCCTACGTACCGCTGCCTACGCAGGTCCTGCCCAAGTGTAGACAGCCGTCGTACGTCGGAGTCTATGCAGCCTATGCGCTGCCGAATTAGAGAGGCACTCCTTCCGTCCTCTTTCCTATGTCAACAAACCTCTACTACTACTACTAGTACTACTAGTACTACTACCAGACTGGAACACAAACCCCTGTTTCCTCATCGTGTTTTTCTCTCCTCTTGCGTAAGCACAATCTTCGCAATCACACCGACCCACACCTATCCGAGGGAAGGTGTCTCAAAAATGGTAATCTCATCTGTCGATCTTAGCGTGTTTTCATCTGAGCGAGCGTACCCTCTTATCTACATCGAGTCTCCCTCCTCCTCCTTGCCCCTTCACTCCCAAGAGGGTTTGAAAGAAAATATCCATGTAAACATAAAAACAAATCTGGTCCCCATAACCTGCTGGCTTGCGGTGGGATAAACATATCAATGAATAATGTCTTTGAATGAAAAAAATAGATATCAATTATTTCCAAATGGTCAGTTCTCAAATGTGCTGATTGTGCGGAATGTTGGCCATTTGTTTTGTGCAGTGCTCCTGTCGTTAATTGCACCGAACAGCAATCCCGAGTACTGAGGCGGGTGATGCGGCGTGGAACGGTCCAGGCACACCGTGGTAGCATCAGCAGTAGCATCTTTTTATGTCGGACCATATGTTGCTAGAGCACAGTTTAATGCATGCAGGCGTAATTCGCTCACGTATGAAGTAGCGTCCCGTGCGAACCTCTTGGTCCTTGACTACGTTGGCGTATCCTGACACCACATCAGGTGTTTCTAGTGTCAATCATGTCAAACAAAACCAAAATAATAATAATAATAACAATACACAAGGTGAGCATCTGTTAGAGGCAAAAATCAATGACATCACACAAACTAACGCTGTCGTCGCTAGGCCTTGGCGAACTACATAAACCAGAGCTGCATTGCTGATATCGCTCGCTATGATACAGGTGTTCTAAGCTGCATATGTCCAGCTCCGATTCAGTTTCCTCGTGCGCTCTGGAAATTTGTCGCATGCTAAACTAGGCCATGGGAAGCTGTCTTACTGGTCAAGCTTTACGGGGAAGTTGCCGTTCTCTGTTTCACGTGTCAGCCATGGTTGGGAGCAACTTGACATTTACACCTTGAGTACCAAGCGCGCATACAAGGCGTTCGGCGAAAACTTACCACGCTGGTCGTCCCATCGCGAGGTCCAGCCGTTAGGGCAAAGGGACCTATAGGCCAACATGAACTGCTCCCGTTAGTACACTTCGACCCTTGGACTTCTAGCTGCGGGTTGCGCACCTGGCGGCAGGGGGCAAAGTCCTCGCCCTTGGCAATGATGCACTTGTGGTAGTCGACGTAGTTTTGCCAGCAGTGCTTGGTCTGGTTCTGGTTGGGGAAGCGGGCATCGAAGCCTGTGGGCGCCGAAGCTTGTCAGTACCTCCATGGCATGTCTAGGCGCCCCGGACAAGTGTGCCGGGGGCGCTTGAGGCGGCAATGGTGTTTTGGAAGTGGCGTACCAGCTGCAGGGTGAAGTATTAGCTATGCATTCGAGGGGTTTGCGGAGAAGCGGGAAAAGCTCACCAGTGACAAACTTGAAGGGCTTGGTTACGAGCTCGTCGCCGTTCTCGCCGTTCTCATTGTCAGACATGGTTGCGATGGTTTGCGGGGTGGGTATGGTGGTGGTGTTGCGGCAATGGCAGGGCGGCGTTGGGGCTTGGTGGTGGTGACGGAAGTGAAGTGGTGAGGTTGCGCGACGGTTCGACCGTTCGACCCGAAGCGCATTGTCCACACACAATTCGCTCGGCGTTTTCCGGGACTCCAAGGTCCCGCAAGCTCTCTCAGCATCTGCGTGCCTGTGACGAAACCCGCGAAAGCAACACCAACCCTCGTCCCCGACCCACGACCCCGACTTACTCGCCAACTCTCCACTCCAATTGCATCCACACCCAACACCGCAAACATGTTCAAAGCTACCCGGGCCCTGTCGATGCAGCCGACTCGCATGCTGGCTATGCAGCCCACGCGCATCATGGCCATGCGCCAGAGCCCGCAACTCTTCATGAGGCAAACGCTGCAGATGCGTAGGCCTGTGCCCGTATGTCGCTGCACTTGGACACAATTTGCTAATGGCATGCTGACAATTGTGTAGAAGGAGGAGCACGGCGGTGAGCCAACCACAGCGATAATGACCATGTCCTCGGGCTTGAATTGACCATGTTGTAGCCCACACCGTGTCTCAGCGTATCCGCCAGCTGAAGAACATTCCCACTGAAATCTGGCCTCTTAGTATGTCCCATCTTCCCAAGCCCGCGTTTCTGCAACACTCTTTGCTAACCCCGAATGCGTAGTCATTGTGCTCGGGTAAGCCCCTCGATTGCACTCCACACTCACTCCAACAGCACACATGATCTAATGTACATTTGTAGCGTCGCCGTCGGCATGGCCTTCTTCTCCATTACCCGAAAGCTCTGGGTCGACAAGACTCTCCGCCTCAGGAGGCAGGGCAAGGAGTAGATTTGCTTGGGAGATGTATACAAGACAAAGATGGAGTAGGCGAGCTTGGAAGGGCTCCAGCAGCCATTGTGCATAGGTAGAACACCAAGTTGAAAGTCGAGCATCAAGTTTCCTTTGTGCTATGTTATAATGAGACAACTCGTGCTCTGCTTGAGATTGCAAATCATACCCAAGTGTCTTGTCACGTCACGTCCATGTTAGGGAGTTCTGCCCCAAACGCATTAAAGCAACGATGAAAGTCATGTAATGTAGCCACTTGATGCATAATGGAAAACGGTGCAATAGCGGCACATGGTATCGTTTATGTTTTTCCCTGTACGCCTGGAAACGCCCAACTGTACGTCTTCAGAGAAGAAAGAAGATCATGCTGGCTTCGGTCCTGCTTCGTCAAGTCCCTCTAAGCCTTGCATAGGGTCCATCGGTCCATTCTCCTCCTCTTTTCCTTGATCGTTAGCTTTATCCTCCTCGCTCACAGCATGCTTCGCTAGCCAACCCTCCTGCCTGCTGTTAGCGTGCCTATCGCACAACCGCAATTACGTTTCCACAGCTTACCTGCTCCCAAACTGCCGTCTTGCTGCCTAATCCTTCATTCGCATCCTTCTGCGGTTTGGCCGGTGCTACTTTGATGACGGAACCATACAGCTCGCTCCGGTCCATGTTGTCAATGGCATCTATCGCATCACTTGCCGCCTCAAACTCGACGTAGCCAAACCCCCGATGTTGCTCGCCCTGGTTCTGGTTTTCCGGTTTCGGCAGGTTGACTTCGACAATGTCACCGAAAGGCAGAAACGCGTGGAAGAGGGTTTGTTGAGTGACTGCCTGATCGAGGCCGCCGACAAAGACGGTAGCCTTTAGTCGTGATGTATCCGATAAACTTGACATGGTTGCCTGAGGTCTGTGATTCGAGACGTGACGCGATGGAATGGTCGCGTTCCAATGTTGCGCTCAAATTCGATATCACGTGCCTAGCGGGGGCCCACATTTAGCGCCTGCCGTGTACCAGGAAGGACAGGTGGATGCTCCATGGTGAAGCAAGTCGCTACCTTGACATCCAGATTCGCAATCTTGACACATTGTGCACTCCCCTTTTTTCTCCCACTACGTACATTTCTTTTCCCGCTTTACAAGATCAGCTCAATTGCACGTTGTTTTCTCTACTGTCACTTTCCTCGATTCGCTGATTGGACACTGTGGTGTTATCACCACCGCCCAACACCATGGTCCGTCTACGAGAAATTCCGAGGACGGCCACCTTCGCCTGGTCGCCGGGCTCGACACAGCCTTTAATTGCGACTGGAACAAAGGCCGGGGCTGTGGATGCCGACTTTTCCAACGAGACACAATTAGAGCTCTGGGAGCTCAACTTGGATGATGGCGAGCAGGGCGTTGAGCTCAAGCCTGTTGCTACTGTGAGCGTAGAGTCAAGGTATATAACCAATCCTTCACCCAAGGCCTAGAAATGCAGCTAACAGCTCAATTCAGATTCAACGACATTGCGTGGAGCCAACCCAGCGAGCAGTACCCGCGGGGCATAATAGCCGGTGCACTCGACAGCGGGGCATTGATACTATGGGATGCGGAGAAGCTGCGCGCAGGCGAAGGGTCAGGACGTACCGCGGTATTTTTGTTGAATTCGAGTGCTGACTCTATGCAGCGACGATGCGGAGATTGATCAGATCGACAAGCACACCGGTCCCATCCAAGCCATACAGTTCAACCCATTCCGACCGAACATCCTGGCTTCCGCAGGCGCCAAAGGCGAACTCTACATCCACGACACCGACGATGAATCCAAGTCATACCGCCTAGGCAAGGCTGGAGCGAACCCCGATGAGTACACCACATTAGATTGGAACAAGAAGGTCCCGCACATTCTCGCAACCGGAAGCAGTGGGGGCTTTGTCACTGTATGGGATGTCAAGCTCAGGAAGGAGAACCTGACGTTGAACCACTATGGGCGCAAAACAGTCAGCGCTGTTTGTTGGGACCCCAATGTTCCCACACGGCTCGTTACCGCCATCCCGACCGACCAGAACCCGCTCGTGCTTGTATGGGACCTCCGCAACACGAATGCACCCGAGAAGACACTGCAATCACACGACCAGGGTGTTCTCTCTCTCTCGTGGTGTGTGCAAGACAGTGACCTTCTCCTGTCTTGCGGCAAGGACAACAGGACAATTGCCTGGAATCCGCACACCGGAGACCAACTGGGCGAGTTCCCGGTCGTGACAAATTGGACCTTCCAGACTCGCTTCAACCCTGCGAACCCAAACCTCCTCGCTACCGCCTCGTTTGATGGCAAGATCGCTATCCAGACGCTACAAAACACCGGTGCTGCAACTGATCAGAACAAGGCGACAGCTCAAGCACCAGAAGGCGAAGACTTTTTTGCCCAGACACACGCAGAACCCCAAGGCGCATCTTTCTCACTAAAGACACCCCCCAAGTGGCTCAAAAGGAGAGCAGGTGTGGCATTTGGGTTCGGTGGAAAGTTGGTACGATTTGGCGTTGTCGATAACAAGTCGAAAATTTCGATATCCACATTCGCCGTCGACTCGGACGTCAGCGCCGCGAGCGAAGAGTTTGACAAGGCTTTGGAGAAGGGCGATCTCACTTCGATTTGCGAGTCGAAGATCTCAAAGGCAGCTAACGACGAGGAAAAGGCCGACTGGACCGTAATCGAGACGTTGACATCGGACAACCCCCGTAGCAAGCTCGTCGAATACCTTGGCTTTTCGGAAAAGGCAGAAGAGCCAGATGCGGACGAGGAAGAAGAAAAGGAGAAGAAGGAGGCCAAGACAGACGGCGATGTGGATGAAGGGGCTTCTTTTTTCGACAACGCGACTGACGAGGGCAACTTTTTGTCAGACCTCGCAGCTTCAAAGGGCGCAAAGACCAACAACCCTTTCCAGATCTACTCTGGTTCAGAGTCGGAAGCTGATACCAAGATCACACGTAACTTGATGCTAGGGGATTTCAATGCGGCCCTAGACGTCTGCCTAAAGGAGAACCGGCTGTCTGACGCTTTCATGATCGCCATCTGCGGTGGCGAGAAGTGCATCGCCAAGGCACAGGCCGCATACTTTAAGAAGCAGTCAGATGCACCAAACTATCTGCGCCTACTTGCGTCTGTCGTCGGAAAGAATTTGTGGGATTTTGTCTACAATGCCGACCTTAAAGACTGGAAGGAAGTCATGGCTACCATCTGCACCTTTGCCGATCAGGCTGATTTCCCCGATCTCTGCGAGGCTCTTGGAGATCGCCTGGAGGAAGCCATCTCCGAAGGGACTGGATCTTACCGAAAGGATGCATCCTTCTGCTACTTGGCTGGTTCCAAGCTTGAGAAAGTTGTGGTTAACTGGGCGCAGGAGCTTCAGGAAAGCGAAAAGGCTGGCATAGAACAGACAGAAAGCGACAACAGCTTCTCCATCCACGCACGATCACTGCAAGAATTTATTGAGAAGGTCACCGTGTTCCGAAAGGTGGTCAACTTCAAGGACGCTGAGCAGGACAAGGAAAACGACTGGAAGCTAGAGCCTTTGTACGCCAAGTATGTCGAGTATGCTGATATCGCGTCTGCTCACGGGCAGTTGGCGATTGCAGAGAAGTATCTAGATCTTCTTCCTCAGAAGTACCCTGCAGCAGACGTTGCTAGGAACCGAGTCAAGCAGGCAACGAGGAAGGTCGCAGCGCAACCAGCAGCTACTCAAAAACAGGCCCAGCCCGCTGCCACTGGCAGACGTCAAGTTGTGGTCCCGGCATACGGTCAGCCCGCCCAGGTAACACCAGCACCTCACCAGACGCCGTACGCCCCGGTCAACCCTCTCCAGACGCAGCCAGCAGCCTCACCATATGCACCAACCAATGCTTTTGCTCCCCAAACTCAGTCTAATGTGCGATCATCATACACACCGGCGACAGGAGTACCGTCTGGGAATGCATACACACCGAGTGGTTACCAGCCATCGCAGCCTCAGCAAGGTTATGGTGGTTATGGGCAAGTTCCTCAGCAAAACCCCATTGCACCCCCGCCACGCAACTTCTCCGGTTCTCCGTCCATTGTACCAGCAGCCAACAGAGGCAATATCCCGGCTTGGAACGACACGCCAGACTTCGGCCCTCCAAAGGCAACGTCACGCCGTGGTACTCCGATGAACACAGTAGCTTCCCCATTCCCGAACCAGCAACAACCCCTCGCAGGGCCGCCTCAGGGCCCCTTTTCGCCCGGAGCAAGGTCAACGCCTCCACCTCCGCCAAAGGGACCTCCACAAGGCCCTCCTAGGATGGCATCTCCCCCGTCTGGACCTCCACAGGCGGGAGCTCCAAACCCGTACGCACCATCACCAGCAGTAAACACATATACTCAACCACCATCTACTGGTTTCGCGCCACCATCACAAGCGCCTGTACAGCGTGGAGCATCACCGTACCAGCCTCCGACCGCCGCCGCACCGCCATCAAACCGTTACGCTCCTGCTCCAGGCGCACAGCCTTCAGCACCGTCAGGACCAATGGGAGGCATGCCACCGCCTCGAAACATTGCACCGCCACCAGGACAATTCACTCCTGCTGGGTCAGCATACGCACCTTCTCCAGTTCAACAGATGCAACAAATGCCACCTGCAGCAGCTGCAGCACCACCTTCAAGGGGCCCACCACAAGGTCCCCCACGCGCTGGTCCTCCTCCCGGTGGGCCTATTATGGGCGGACCCCCGAGGCCCGACTCGCGGCCTGGCACAGGTCAATCGCAAGCGGCCCCAGCAGCTGCGGCCAAGTATCGTAAGTAGCAAATTCTAAACATCTTTAGGCTCAGCACTAACATACAACAGCCCCTGGCGATCGGTCGCACATCCCCGACGCGTCTCGACCCATCTACGAAATCCTTGAAGCAGACCTCCAACGCGTGAAAGCCAAGGCACCAACCCAGTACAAGCAACACGTAGCCGACACAGAGAAGCGACTCAATATCCTGTTTGATCATCTCAACAACGAGGACCTACTCAAGCCCGACACCATTCAGCAGATGAATGAGTTAGCGATGAACATCCAAGCAAGACAGTACGATACAGCTACTGCAATCTTTTCGGATCTGATGACGAACAAGACAGAGGAGGGGAGCAACTGGATGGTAAGTCATGATCGAGGCGTGTGAAGTGAATGATGCGCTAATTCCTGATTAGGTTGGAGTCAAACGTCTGATTCAGTTTAGCAAGTCTACTGCTTAGAGGACTTCTGCTGTTGCAGCGTTGAAGTACGTGCTGGAGGACTTCGTTGTGGTGTATAAGTACTATCTAGGAAAAAAGGGGAGAATGAATGGTAGGGCATTTTCCTGCACATGAGCACGTGCACGCGATAGAGAAAACGGTATACATGAAGAATGATTGTTTGCTTCACCCAACTCACCTATCCGCTGTTCGGTTTGGCGGGCACACTGAGCATCATAAGAACGGGGTATCATGTCAAACGTGAGAAACGTGAGATTATATCATAGTAGCGTTGACGTAGGCGACTATCTTCGTACATGGTTGGAAGGGCTGACTGCAAATGACCTGTCACCACGAGAATGCTTGTTGCTTTTGATCCAACAGCTATACCAAATTTGGCCTAGAATCACCAACTAAAACCAAGACGTCTTCGTGGGGAGCCGCGACGTCCAGACCACGCAAGTTTCTTTTGTTACGTCACACAACCTTCATCACCGCCGCTTGTGGAACCGGCGATGTTTACACAAGACTGGTTTCTCTAGGAGAGAAGATGTACATGTGCCTTGTACCCATGATCTGATGACATTTGCCGAATTGTTAGAAGGGGTTTTGGTGCTTTTGTATCGAGATGTGATTCTTGCCACAAGCTTTCGACAGGGCTGCTCGGATTATTAACCCTAAGTTTAGATGCAGCCTAACGGGTCGGAAATAAACTTCAAACGAATAATATCTTACCTCGGAGTCGAACTTTGGTAGTGATATCGTGGTTGTGTTGACCAAGATTGAGATCCAGTTGAAGCTAAGGCTTACTTTTCGACACGTGATATCTTACCTCGGACAAGGTTTACGAAAGTTGATGTCCGGCTCTGATGTGTCCAAATTAGTGCATTTTGGGACAACCCTAGGGCAGCACTACAACGATAAAGCCCTCATGCCCGGCTCCAATGACAAGATTAAACTGCAACCACCACACAACAGGCCAACATTTCCAAGGCTATGTTTTCTGATAGGATTTCGAACACTCTACCTCCTGAGATTGTTAGGCTACGCGCACAAGACGACCCTCATGGTGTCTTTGCACAGGTCCCGGCCGGGACGGCTTATTCGGATGGGTTCAGGAATGTGACAAACCTACAGCTACACAATGCCGTCAACTTTACTGCAGGACTCATCCGGAAAAGTCTTGGGGAGAGTAAAACGTTCGAAACACTGGCTTTCATTGGCCCGTCAGACCCGAGATACATTGTTATGGTAATGGCAGGAATGAAGACGGGTTACAAGGTATGAGATACCTAGAAGCGGTGTGGTAGTCGAACTAAATTGGCAAAAGATTTTTTTACCATCGCCCAGAAACAGTGAAGAGGCACACGTATCTCTGCTAGAGCGACTGCAATGCACCAAGCTTGTAGTGACGGAACCACAGCCACCATGCGTTCCGATGATTCTGAAGAGCATCAAGCTGCAGACGATAAACTTGCCTTCTCTACAGCAGCTACTGACGGTTGGAGATGTGGAAGAATATCCGTATACGAAAACGTTTATAGATGCTCAGGACGATCCAGCGTACGTGTTGCATACTTCAGGGTCAACTGGTAAGTTACTTGCTTTGTGTAAGACGTGTGACTTACGAAAGGCGCCAGGTATACCGAAACCCCTCATCTACACGCCTAGGTTCGTTTCAAAACTGTTAGCTCAATGCCAGTTGGCAGCACCCGAGGGATTCGTCCGCTTGAGTCGTTACTCTACCATGGGCAAGTTCGTGTGCATTCTGCCCCCATTTCACGTAAGTTGTGCCTTTGGTATTACTAGGGACTCGAATGGCGTAGCTTATAACGGAACCAGGCGGGAGGGATTGCCTTTTCAGGCTTCGTACCACTGTATTTTGGGTCAGTGCCTGTGTACCCACTCCCTGGGCTACCACCGACCGCCGAAGACATTATACAAGCTATCAGCAATGCTAAAATTGACTGGGCCTTCTTGCCACCAAGTAAAGACTCCACCAAGACAGTATATACAAAGCTTGAACTGACACTCTCCGTAATACAGCATTCGTGGACGAACTGGGTAAGCGTCCCGACCTTCTGGACGTAGCCGCGTCTCGATTGAAGTACATCATCTTCAGTGGAGGCGCCGCACCCAACCATTCCGGAGATGTGGTCGCCAAGAAGATCCCCATTTGGCAAGTCCTAGGTTCATCGGAAGCTGGATTCATTCCCCTTATGCATGCCGAACGCGACGATAACACCAAGGATTGGAATTACGTGTGCTTCAATCCAGCGCACAAGTTCGAGATGCAGCATTGTTATAATGATCTACACGAGCTCGTCTTGGTGCGGGACGAATCTCTAGACGTTCAGGCAGTGTTTACAATGTTCCCCGAAACAAAGGAATTCCACACAAGGGATCTGTTCAAGCCGCATCCAAAGAAAGAAGGGCTCTGGTCCTACCATAGTCGCGAAGACGATGTTATCGTCTTTCTCAACGGCGAGAAGACGAATCCGATAACGTTCGAGGAAGAAGTGATTAGCCATCCCCACGTCAAAGCTGCGCTGGTAATTGGTGCCCAGCGCGATGAAGCTGCACTGCTGGTCGAACTTATAGACACTACACAGCTCTCTGAGGAGGAAAAGAAGGCCGCTGTACAAAGAATCTGGCCGGTTGTTGAGAGAGCAAACAATCCCACACCGGCACATGCGCGCATCGCAAAGTCAAAGATACTGCTCGTCAACCCCGAAGCTCCGATGGCGAGATCGAGCAAGGGCACAGTACAGCGAAAGGCAACCTTGGAATTGTATGCAGCCGAGATTGATAAGCTCTACCAACAAGACGAAGAAGAAACTAATCATGTCGAAAATGGCCTCACTGGATCTAAATTGATAAAGAGTATTGTCCGCGATGTGGTGGCAGAATTGCTTGGCCTAGACGACCTTGACTTCTTTCAAATGGGCATGGATTCACTCGGAGCCCTCAGATTGCGAAGAGCAATACAAAGTCGTTTTCCCGCGACCCATATTCCAAACAACATCGCCTATTCCAATTCATCCGTGAACGCAATAGCACAAGCAGTGGAGAAGCTAAGTGCCCCAACAACGGCCAACGGGCATGTCGATTCAACCGGTGAACTCGCAACAATGTTGGAAGCCTATACCAAACAAATCGACGACATAAAGCTCTTGAACCGGCCTCACGAACCCACCAACTCCCCTCCAACAGTCGTCCTCCTCACCGGCTCCACCGGCGGCCTAGGTTCCTACCTCCTCGACAGTCTCATGTCTTGCCCCTCAGTCACGCAAATCATCTGTCTAAACCGCACTTCCGACGCTCAAACCCGGCAAATTTCCACAAACAAGCAACGCTCCCTACCCACCTCATTTCCACCCGAACGCGTCAAGTTCCTCACAGCCAACCTCTCGCGCCCCTCTTTCGGTCTAGACGAGAAGACCTACGCATCTATTTTAAGCAGCACCACCCATATAATTCACAACGCATGGCCGGTAAACTTCAACCTACCACTTTCCTCTTTTGCCCCCTCTCTCACAGGCATGCTGGCTTTGATCAACTTCTCGGCACACAGCACCCACTCCTCCTCTCTCCAATTCCTATCCTCTATATCAAGCATTGCATCCTACCCATGCACCTCGAAGATCCCCGAACGTGTCATTACCGACCTCTCTGCGACCCCGCCAATAGGCTATGGACAATCCAAATACCTATCTGAGCGTCTCCTCGACCACGCATGTTCCAGACTAGGTATCAGCGGCAGTTTTGTCCGCTTGGGTCAAATTGCCGGGGCTGCGAAGACGGGCTCGGGCTGGAATCGGTGGGAGTGGTTGCCTAGTCTGGTTGCAAGTTCAGCTTTTATCGGCGCCTTGCCACTGACGCTGGGCCAGGTTGAGGCAAGGGATTGTGTGGTGGATTGGGTGCCGGTGGATTACTTGGCCGACGTGCTTGTTGGACTGGCGCTGCTTCCACGAGGCGGTCGTGGCCAGGGTGAGGAGAGTGGAAAAGTAAGCGTGAACCACATCGTTCATCCCACGCCCAAACCCTGGGCTCAACTCCTACCCGTCATACAAGACACGCTCGCCTCGTCTTCCAAGCACGCCTCCGCCACCCCCGTTTCCCTCATTCCGTATCCAGAATGGGTTGCTTTGCTCAAGCAAAAGACACAAGAAGCTGAAAAGGACTCGCAACTCGATCATGCGGCGCTCGCACAGAGAAATCCGGCTATGAAGCTCCTGGATTTCTATGAGGGCTTGTTGGACGAGGGGGGTGATCAGACGTTGGGGATCAAGTTGGACATGGACAAGACAATGGGCGAGAGTGACAAGTTGAGGGCGTTGGAGCCGCTGAAGGATGAGTGGGTTGCAGGGTGGGTCAAGGAGTGGATGGGTGCGGTGGGGTAAGTTGGGGCTGGATAAATGGGTTAGAGAAGTTAGCATGGCTATAGTTTGTTATACTTTTTTTGGTGTAGAGATTTTAGTTTTGAGAATGTATGGTGGTGGTGGTGGTAGTAGTGTCTTGCCTCGCATTCTAGTCCCTACTTGGGTGCCTCGGTCTTGCACAATACTCAACAAGACCATTACAACATTTGAATGTGATATATACATATAAGACGCAAGCATTGCAACGTTGCTTCACCAATGTTTTCGTGTACATGTATATCTACCTAGTCTTTTAGTCACAGGTCGCCGTCATATAGCCCTTTGGACTTCCACCTTGTGTGGGTACAAACGCAGCAAGATGGACATTGAGACATTACGACAATACAAGTTCACATCAACGACAATGAAAGTGAAAAGTATTGCGATGCATTGAAAACGCCGCGACGCTACTTCACAGCCAAACGCACACAGCACGCTGACTACCATACTCGAACAGGGGGAATATCCACCAACCCATACCGAGTAAAACCGCCCAAGCTCATGTCCTCTCACTACTACTTACAATCGTGGGGCCGTCTCCAGGCTCCCCCTTTGACCACTTCCCCTCATCTCCTTTCCGCCTTTGATTCCGATCGGATCCTTGATGGCCTCGACCTCCTCTTCCCCGCCATGAAAATCCACCACCGCCACCACCTCCGCCTCCGCGCTTAGGCCTCCCGTCATGACCACCGCGCCCACGGCCTACTTGGAATTGTATGCGTGTAAGTGGCTCCTCGACCCAGTCTAAACCTTTGAGGCCCAGGTTGCTCTTCTCCCAATCGCTCAACTTCCAGGCTTGGTACAAGCCCATCAGCCGCTGTTGATCCACTTCTTCTCTACCGGGTCCGACAGTGCGTGTCAACTTGATTTCTCTCAACTCTGGCACCCATGCCTTTATGTACTCGCCGCGTTTATCGTAGTCGAGTGCTTGTTTGACAGGGTTGAAGACACGTCCTTGGCGCGGGTCGTTTCCGACACCGGCTACATACTGCCAGTTGCCCCAGTTGCTGGCTGCATCGTAGTCGACGAGGAAACATTCGTACCACTCAGCGCCAACTCGCCAGTCAATGTTTAAATGTGACGAGAGAAAGGAAGCGACGTTTTGTCTGGCGCGGTTCGATGTGTAACCGGTAACGAAAAGTTCGCGATTTGAGGCATCAATAAGGCCAACTCCGGTACGCCCCGACCGGAACCGCTCAAAGATTTCCATGGTCTTCTGTGGGTCATCCCCATCTCCCCCAGACTTGTATAGCTTCTTCCATTTCTTGTGCTGCGTCTGGCCTTTGGCACCACGATCCTGAATGCCGTAAAGACCAAACATCTTATGTCCAAACTTCCTCATGCAGAGCCGCATGTAATCTCTCCATAGCAACTCGAACCGGACGGCTGCGGTACCTTCATTCTCGCCCTTTCCGTAAGCAGGCCTTTTTTCTCCAGGTCCACGACCTTCCTCAAAATCGAACATGGCCCAATGTACCTGCCTCGCCGTGATGTGACCTTGGGCAAGATATGCGGACAGCTTTGTGCTGAAATCGAGACCCAGCATGCCGTTTCGTGTTTGCTTATATGAGCTCATTGCTCCCGAGGCGACCAAATGTGTGATGCGCTCCAGGCCAGCGCTTTCTCCTCCTGAAAACGGATGCGCCGATTGGGCATCGGTCGGCCATTTTGGTGGCATTTTGAGCGTATACGCTGGATCCTTCTCCAGAGGAGAGAGCAGCGCTTTTTTCAAATCCGCCAAAGTCGACGGTATTGAGAAGGGCTCCTTTTGCGGTGGTATACTCGGCGGTAGTGGCGGGAGTTGGGTTGGTGTGGGAAGCGTCTCTCGCGGCCGATCGCGCAGCGGCTCGAAACCTTTGCGGAATGTGGTATATACATTGGGCAGGTCGGCGATGTTGTCGTAGGGTAGGTCGCGGCTGTAACCAGTCAGACAAGGGTGGCTGCGACTCCAGACGGAGCGAGGAGGCAGAAGAGACTTACTCGTCTATGTAAAACTTTTCGTCTTTCCAGACTTTAAAGTCTACACCATGTTGTTTTGTAATTTTTGCCAGTTCGGCTTCCTCTCGCTTTTCTTCTGTAGCGTCATCGTCGGTCATCCACACGGCACTGATCTCACCGTCATTCTCGTCTTTTGAGTACCAATTGAGTATGTCGGAAACAACCTCAGTTATCCTTCCCACTCTCTGCTCCAGACCGGATCCGCAATCCAATGCCGCTAGCTTGTCCTTGAGATCCCAAACTCCGTCTGCGATGAACTGCACACGATGCGAGCCGGTCCGCCATACTCGTGCGACGGCGCTGCGCGCTTCTGGGTATGGGCTGGGCGTGGATGCGGGGAGGAAGCCGGAGACTTCGATCTGGTTGGCCGACCAGACGTATACGGGTAAGAGATGCGTGAAGGTTGCGCCGCCGTGTTCCGAAGTCAGCGAGTCATCGCGGTGCCGCCGGTCAGAGTTTGCAGAATTTCTCCAGGAGGATTGGCGGGCCGTGTGGAGGGCCGCGGTGTGGAAGATTGGGTTGTCGGAGAGACGAACATCGCGACGGAGTACGTAGAGCAAGATGCGCGGTACTTTGCTGGACATAATCGGGTGAAGTTCGCTGAAAGCACAAAACTCGCGTGAGGAGCAAGAGGTACAGACGAATAAATCGCAGGTGTTGCACGGCGGCCAGGAGCAACTACGTCGTAACATGAAGGTTACGGTTCATAGAGGACCTGATGCGAGAGGAGATGGAAACATTGCGGTGCCACAGGCAAAAGAGACGCTTCAGGCCCTATTGCACGTCATGACGCCAGGAATTGGCGAGAATAAGGCTTCGCACCGAGATTGCTAGACCACGAGGCCGCTGGACACTAAAAGGTGCCCTAAATGTCATCTGTCAGCCATATCAGGCCGTCTCCACCGGAAGGGGTGCAGATGGTCAGAACGAGGAGATCCGGTTCAAGATTGGTGATGCTTGCTGCAGCATCGCCGACCAGGGTTATGACGTGAGGGACTGTCTAGCGCACCGCCACGATATGCGTATCCTTGCTGCAGGGACGCAAAACGAGCGAGTTGGGGACGGGCCGAGCGTTCATGAGCAGCCGACAGCTGGCGATGGTCGCTGTCATGGAAAGTCGACGAGATCGCGAGCCATGCTGCCCGCACGCCAGACCGCGCCCGGGCTAGGGGGGAGGATGAACAGAGTTCCAGATCTGAGCTGGCTCGGCGCCCGGTGCACACTATGCAGGGGCCGCGAATCGTTCATCTGAGCTGCTCTGATCTTGATCGAGATGTTTGTCGATTTGGAGCGGAAATCGTGTGCAAGGTACCGCAACGTACACGTGGACGCACCGCATGGCCTGGCTAATAGACATGACATGTGTCACTTGGCAGTCTTCTTCTCCTGTACGCCCTCGTAGCCAGCTGGACAAAAGGCTCTTTGATGCCGTGACACCTCGCTTGCCCCGACAATCGCACGCCCTCTCTCTTTCTCTCTCTCTCTCTCACACACACACACCCTCACCGCAGGCAGCCGAAGGGCTCGCCGGGGTCCAGTTGCATGTGCAGCTGTCGTGTGCAATGCGCCGTGTACTTGCAGTATGTACATGTTCCGAGATTGCCCACGGTTGGTTCCCAAAGCAGCCAATTCCGCGCAACATGTTTGCTTGTTGACGAAAGAGCTGGGAAGCAAAGCCACCGTGAGCATGTGCGAGGACTACTTGGCAGCACCTAAAGGATGGACCTTCTCCGACGCCTAATTCTGTCTATTGCAAGACACGGTCCTGTATAGTCTGGTGGGGCTGACAAGGCCCGCTACCATACAGGACGATGGATTGTGCCAAGGATGCCTTGTTTCCAGAGGCGTTGGAGGAGGGGTGTGTTGTTGCAAGGTATCGTGAAGAAACGGGAAAGATCGCTGTGAACAGCTTGAGCAAATGGGGAGTGACGGTTCAAGACGCACACAGTAGAACAGTGTGGTTGGGAGGTGTGTAGCGGTGAGGTATCATGGGAAGGTGCGTTGTGCTAGGTACTACCTATCCCCGAATCTCTCTTCTGCCTTCATCCACCTCAACCATCAAACACGGTAGCTACAGCCTCGGGCTACACCTGCGACATGTGTTCTTCCCACAACGTCACAAACTTCATCACACCAAAACTTCCACAGCTTGCTCATCGCCAGACTTCGCATTTCAATATGCCTGGCGGGACTCGCGCATCATGTGCTAATTGCAACTACCGACCAATAAATCCACACATACCAGCCCATATCTACACCCGCCACCAAAAAGCATGGCTTCCCCAAGTCCACTTGACCCCTGCAACAACCATTGCCAACACCGGCCGGCAGAATCAGCGCAATGACCACCAACTATCACCTCAACTGCACTGTCGGCGCCCCAGTAACCCGGGGCATTAGGTTCCGAAAACGTCGCGACCCCGAAAACAACAAGTACGAACAGTGCCATCTCATCCGGCATCCGAATTCTCCCCACACACCCAAGAAAGAAACAAAAAAAAGGGCAACGTGGACAAAAGCAAAGGCCCAGTTACCGCTCGAGATGGCAAGAAAGGGCTAGGTGTTACTTGTGGCATATTGGGCCAAACCATGTCGAACCCGACATGTCTGCAACACGTACGACGGGCCTTTGTAACAGCCGATGATGATCTGATCTCGTCAGACACGCTACATGGAGACGAATCTTCGGGGCCCGCGGTGTCCGGAGTATCCGGAGGAGCACTAGCGGCCTCCAAAGCACTGCGTGGATGCGGAGTTGGGCGGTCACTGAAAGAGGCTGTGTGGGCGGGGATCCCCTTGGGTTGTAAACTCAAATATCATGCTCTATTCGCCGTTAGCTTTAAGCGCACAAAGGAAGGCCACGAAGCACGTCCGTGCTCAAAGTCTCAACTAAAGGATGAGAGCAGGTATGATAGCAGCCAACGTTTTGGGCTAGCTTTCACGAGGAGTGATGACGCTTTGATACAACAGAGAAGACTTTAAAAGAAAAAGAAGAAGAAGAAACAGTACAAGGCACGATATTACAAGATACACTCATTGCGGCAATCAATTCCGCTACTCATTTGAACCATTTTTATTCTTCAAACCTCACCGTGTGAAACGTACCCTAATGACGTCAATAACCTACACACTCTCCATATCGCAATAACCACCTCAATGCCGTGAAGATCCAAAATTCCTATCCACAACGGAGAAGAATGCCTCCCGTCAAACCAAACTAAGCGGAAGCGCTAGCACACAGTCCGATAGACGCCATCAGACGAAGGCCGCTGAGCTTTGTGCTTGTGCTCCTTCCTCAAGCCCTTGTTCGCATGTTGCTTCTCGATACTTGGGCTGGCGCCTGGCTGGAATGCTGCAAGGTCGGCCGCATCCGTCTTCATCAGCATCTCGGTGACGCCACAGATGTCAGTGACAAGCCTGTCGATCATATCGAGAGACAAGCTCTCTCTGACAACCACTCTGAGGATCTCGGTCTTCTCTTCGCTTGGTGGTAGCGGGTAGTCTGGTTGACAGAGTTAGTCAAGGCCTATGGCACGACGTTCTTGTTGCACTTACTGGGGATAATGTATTGCTTGGCGCGGAGCAGGTTGCTGACGGCTTCTTGCTTGACGTGGGGAAATTCCTTGTGGAAGTCGTCGGTGAGGGTGAAGGCTACGACAGGTAGACCGGCGTTATAGTCTGCGCTGGTCTCGCCTTCGTCATACTGCTTCTTGCCCTTTTCGTACTTGAAATCACCCTTCTTGCGGTGGATGTCGCTGACGCAACGGTACCAGCCCTGCGTTACATTGTCAGTGTGTGTTCTATGAGTTGGTTGTCAACCTGTTCTCGTACCGTATGCTCCAGTGCTCTACTCAGCAGCCGTGCGTTGGCCAGAGTATTTTCCATGATGCCACGGTACCCCGAGAATCCCAGATGAATGAGGTTGTAGTACTGCGCGATGATTTGCGCTCCTGGCCGCGAAAAGTTGAGTGTATAAGACTCCTCAGTGCCACCAAGGTAGTGGAGCTCAAAAATCAAGTGCTTTGGCAGGTAGCTCTCGTCTCGCCAAATGATCCATCCTACACCAGCATACACCAGGCCAAACTTGTGTCCACTGGTGTTGATGGACTTGACTCGCGGAAGCTCAAAGTTCCATTTCTTGCCAGCCTTTGCGTGGGTGAAGGGAGCAATGAAGCCTCCAGAAGCGGCATCTACGTGAATTGGGATGTCGTTGCCAGTCTCCTTTTCGAAAGCGTCTAGGATGTCGGAGATCTCTTCAACGGGCTCGTAATGCCCGGTGTAAGTGGAACCGAGAATGACGAAAATACCGATGGTGTTCTCATCGATATTCTCCTTGACCAACTTGGGATCAAGACGGTAAGACGACTCTTCGCTGACGGGAAGAATGCGGGCCTCAACCTCAAAGTACCTCGCAAACTTCTCCAGCGCGACCTGCGCATTCGCACCCATGATGATGTTGGGTTTGGAAGCGTCTTTGCCCTCTGCCTGCCTCTTTTCCTGCCAGCGGCGCTTCATAGCAAGTCCGCCAAGATGGATGGCTTCGCTTGAGCCGGTTGTGGCAGATCCGATGGCCTTCTCACCCTTTTGTGCACCCCACATGTTGGCAATGATGGACACGCAGCGCGCATGCATATCCATCATTGCGGGATATTCATCAGCGTCTGACATGTTCTTGGACAGATTCTCAATCATGAGTTGCTCGGCTTCCTTCTCCATGTATGTGCCGACGAAAGAAGCCAAGTTCAGACTGGGACGCCCGTCCAGATCAAGTTCATCCTTGAGAAGTTGGTGGACAACGTCTGCTGGAGCGCCATCTTGGGGGATCTTGAACTTTGATAGCTCGACACCGGCAGCATATCGACTTGAGTATGGCGTAATGTGTGAAGTCGCTCGGCTCGCGCGATGGCCTCCGGCCTTATGCATGGGATGGTCCTGGAGAGTCTTCAGGAGCTCATCCGTGTCTACGTGTCTTGCGAGTCCGGCCATTGTGATAGTAATTGTGCGCGAGAGGGAATTGAGGAGGATTAGAGAATGTGATTGATGTAGCAGAGGTGCCAGCCTAGTTTATATATCAATGCTGTAGTCCAGGTGTAGATATGACGACACAGTACATCCACTGTCGCCTGCACACCAATGCCGGTAATAGTATCGAGCATGCGGCCCACGCAGAATCTGATGAAGCTTGACAATTGCTTGGTAAAAAGCTTGTTTGCGTATCCAAGTATTTTGCAGTCAGCCAATTGACAAGCTACGAAGAGGATCCATCACAAGCTTTGACAGGACATGCACCGCGGAGGCCAGACAGACCCAGAGTAGTGCGCGGGAATTGATGTATTGGTGGATATACACATCTCGTACTTCAACACGGCAACAACGTAAGATGAAATTCACGCAAAGCTGACGACCCCCGCATCCATTACAGCCTGGACAACTGACGAGTCTCGAGTGGAGCGCAAAAGCAGCCACACCAACGCACAACCCAACAGCCTAGGACCGCAGCAGGTTCAAAGGCGGGTCGATGACGAAGATGCGAGTTGACAAGTTTTGACTAAGCAAGAGCGGCCAAAGGTTGATCCGGCAGCGTGATCGCACGTGACTGAGCTGTCACATTCCAAACTTCCTCTCTTGCCCCACGTCATCATGGTCCTCAGCCACCCGGCTACTTGCGCCGTCCTCGAGATCCGTTTGGACACATTAACACATGGGCTTGACATGTTGAAAACGCCCTTTGTTTTCGAATGGTGCAATCTCGACGATGATGACGTGCACTCGCATCTTCCGCATACTTGCGGAACGCGGGGACGCATCGACTGACGCGTCCTCGCCAACCATGGGATCACGGCGCGCTGGTGCCAACGCGAGGCCTCCGTTTAATGTACAACGCTTACTGCTCAGTAGACGCGGCTGGTGAAAGCAGTGGACCATTGATGACCAGGTAGTTAGGTCTGCATTCTTTCACGACCAGGCACTTCATCGGTGGCTCATTGATTTCGGCCGTGTAGTAGTCCGCGAAGCGGATCACTTGCCGAGGTTGGCCCTAACATCATCGCCACGCAGTGGTGGTGTAATCGACTCGTCTTACTCTTTAGCTCCTGTGGGAAGCTACTTGTTCTTGCAGTTGCACTACCGCTCTTGTCTCGTCTTGTCACTCTCCCATTACCCATCAGTCGTTAGGTTAACATGCGTTTCTCACGTGTGGTACCAGTCTTGCCATTGGCAGCCGCCTTTGTCGTTACCGAACCGTCCCGGTTCGAGAGTCTTGAGATTGAACAGGCTGCCAGGCCGTACGTCGACAAAGCACAGAACGTTTTCGATGATGCGAAGAATGTTCTTGACGATGCATTTAACAAAGTGAAGAAGGGCGCAGATGATGCTTACACCAAGATCCATCACGCTGGTTGCGATGTAGAGTCGTGGCTGGAAGGCTCCCAATTCGACGACGACGACAATGAGGATCTCTTTTACTGCAAGGGCAAGCACTGCGAGGAGAACCCCCATCATCCTCCGCCTCCTCACCATAAGCCTCCCCATCACGAGCCTCCTCATCACGGACCGCCACATCATCCGCATCACGATGACAAGCCGAACCGAACGGTATACGAGCTCATCAATGAGAGCAAATACACGACCAAAGTAAGAAGCTCCTACGTATACTGCGTCTTGTACGTGCACTAACATCACCACCAGCTTGCGAAGTGGATAAACGAGTTTGACGACATCGTTCAACTCCTCAATGGCACCAGTGCCAACTTTACCATCTTTGCGCCCACCGACGAAGCTTTCGAGAAGATACCCGAACACGAAAAGAAACCAAGCAAAGAGATTCTGAAGAAAATTCTCAGTTACCACGTCAGCAGTGACTTCTACCCTGCTGGCCGTGTACTCCACTCATACACCATCCCAACTTTGTACACACCCAGCGCGAACCTTGGACACGCACAGCGTCTCACTGTTCGCGTCACCCTCAAGGGCCCCGCGATCAACTTCTACAGTCGTCTTGTAGCCGTCGACATCTTCGGTACCAACGGGGTTGTGCACGGCGTTGACTCTATCCTCTTACCTCCCCCCAGTGTCGCCTCCATCATCAACCTTCTCCCCGGCGAGTTCAGCACCCTTGAGCTCGCGCTGCAGAAAACAGATATTTTCGACAAGATGAACAGCACAGAGTACCCGCACAACGGCGGCACTCTCTTCGCCCCGTCAAACTTTGCTTTCAAGAAGCTTGGTCCCCGTGCCAACGCCTTCTTGTTCTCAAAGTACGGTGCAAAGTACCTGAAGGCTCTGCTCGAGTACCACATTGTTGTCGACCAGACGCTGTACTCTGATGCTTTCTTCGATGGAACAAAGGATGACAAGGCTGCTGCCAAAGGTGGTCCTCCTTACTACCACTACGACCTGCCTACCGTGCTGTCGGACAAGTATCTCGCTGTTGATGTGGCACGCTACGGGCCCTTCATTTCGATCAGAATCAACGGCTTCTCACGCGTCACTGTCCACGACGGTGTAGCCAACGATGGCGTCATCCAGGTTGTCTCTGATGTTCTGATCCCACCCAAGAATGCCGCTGGAGCGCAGGTATTCTGGAAGGGTGAGGAGCTCGAGGTGGAGGATCTCAAGGAGCGTCTTGAGCCGTTTGTCGAGGAGAATATGGACTTGTAGGAATGTAGCTATCACGCGAATCAGTACACACAGGACAGTGTTGTGTAGCTCATGTTGCATTGGACAATCGTTATGAAATGCCTTTTCGTATACCAACCCTGTCTCCCAGCGAGACAGGTACTTCACACTAGCACGTGTATAGTCTGGAGAATGAAAATAGATGAAAATAGATGAACAAATTTGATATATTGCCCAAACATGACTTGAAGAATCTGGACGACTGCATTTGTATACGAAAGAACAGTGTACTACGGTAATGTTACCCCAACTCCGTCGATGATGCTCTACGAGAAGTCCTCGCCGCCCTCCTCAATCGTGTTCTTGACCCGCAACAAAAGCGTGGTCTTCCATTTGTCCAACTTACTCAACTGGTCGAACTGGAATAGCTGTAGAAAAATGAAAAGTCAGCAGTCGTTCCTCTTCGCCCATGGCGAGCTGGAGTCGTCACATACCTTATCAGCAAACATTTCCTGATCACCATCCGCGACTGCCGCGGCCAAGTCAACAAGTAGCGCGTGTTCCCTCTGCTGCTGGAAGCTAGGATCGAGCTCCCTGTACCTATCGAGCGCAGTCGTGACACCGACCTGGTCGCCTGTGCATAGCTGACAGATACCGGCTTTGAGCAAGTACTCCTTGACTGACCAGCGCATGAGGTTGTTAGAAATGGAGGTTTTGGCGACTTTCTCGTAGAGCTCAATAGCCTTGTAGTAGTCTTTGCCTTCAAGGGCTACCAGGTCGGCAGTCTTGAGCCAGAGTTTATTGGCGAGAGCCTGTGAAGGGGGGTTAGTGTTTGCCAAAAGATGGGGGTTAGTGTGGGAATTGATTACTTCGGCGTTATCCTGGGTAGTTGTTAGCATGCATTTCAGATGGTAGGTTGAGAGAGGAGAGAAATGGAATGCTAGGACTCACGCTTTCGTACCAGCCAGCTGCTTCTTCGTAGGCGGCTGCTGCACGGGTGTTATCACCGAGTTCGACTTCATAGAGCTCGCCGAGGTTCTGCTTGTGAGTGGCTGCGCGGCGGAAGTTGCCCTTGCTGCAATAATGTGTGATGGCCTTGTCAAGACACCTGGCTGCAGCTTCTGGATCGTCTTTCCGGTAGGCCTCTGACATGTTGTTAGTTGCAAATAGGCTGGAATCTCTCAAGAAAGCATACTGAAGGCATCTGTGAGTGTGTTCGCCTCATCGTCGGGCTCATTCAAGTGTTGGCGTTGGACTGATGCTGCCTTCTCAAAGGCCTCGCCAGCCTCCTTGCCTTGGACCAGTCAGTACTCAGAACGAAACAACTTCGTTATATGTCAAAGCTGGGGCGGATGTCTCTCCATACCCATCTTCTGCATCCGGAATGCATTTGCTGCGGCGATGAACTGATCTGCAGCCGCCTCATCTGTCACGTGCGTTAGCTAGAGTGCTGTTATAAGATTCTTGGGATAATACACTTGTCTTGCTTATTTCCGAAGAAGCTAAAGCCACCGGATGCTTTCTGTAGTGATGCTTCTGCCTGTTGCAGCACCTCAATATCAGTTATCCGCTTGATGGTTGAGTCGCGAGCGAAAGCCCCACCTGTTTCAGCAATGCTCTCGGATCGCCAGCCATATTTACTGAAGCTGCGGTTTGGAACGGTTTTGGTAAGTGAGAGGATATTCGGAGAAGAGAATACTGCGCAGGTAGGCGTTGGAATGGAAACTATGGTTGAGACAGGTGGCTGCACTGCCTGTCTCAATGCCCAGCGATGACGACCCACGTTGGTCCATGCGAGCGAGCTGACCTCGGCGGCTTGACCCGATCTGCACTAGTGACTCGCAACCGCCTCAAGCCGACCTTGCATCCACACCATCATCCCTCAGGTTCTGTATAGACTTTCAAGCTTCTCTGTAGCTGAGAGTACGCTTGAACTAAAGACTCCACGACAGAAAAACCAACCGGCCATATCGCACGTCTCGCCACCCTACCAAGAATACAGAATTATGGCCTTGCGGCGCGCCTTTGTGGCTGTAACTTTTTCCAGGCCTTCACAGTACCTGCAAGCACGCTCATATGGGATTGAAAGCATAAAGGAAAAGGCATCCAAAGAGTCAAAGGTGAAAGCTGAAGTGCCCAAGGATTCGGGAATCCTTCCCAACGAGCTCGAGGAGCTCTTCGCAAAGCCCACCTGGTCTGTCAAGTCACTCCTACCACCCAAGACACGCGCTGCCGACGCTCCAAAAGTCACTTCTGAGCAGCTTCACCACCTACTGCGATTGTCTGCCCTTCCACCACCCGAGACGCCCGAACAAGAGCAGAAGATGCTGGACACGCTTGCGGATCAACTGCATTTTGTGAACAAAATTCAAGAGATAGATACCACGGGTGTGACTCCTCTACGGGCTATACGTCCTGAGGGTAAGGCTGCAAGGATGCATCGGATGATCGGCTTGGAGCAGGTCAAGGACGCTCTCAACAGCGAGAAAGTCATAGGGCAGTACCACAAGCGCATACAACGAGACACTACACCCAAGGACGCAAAAGATGTTGAAGACTGGGACGTACTGGGCTCAGCTGAGCGCAAATCTGGCAAATACTTTGTTGTCGAAAGCGAGCGACCGCAGGAGTGAGGTATCGATTTCCGCTGGGTGCCCGAGTACAAACGGACATTCAGGATTTCGTTTCTATGAGCGATACGCTACCATAATCATAAGGGAACATTCGACATCTCGTAAACCGCAAACTCATACGCCAGACGCCTTGTGGTATTGTGCTGGGTTCAGTAAAGAAGCCCCAAATTACAACAACGTGCCGCACAAAGGTTGAGAAGCACTAATAGGCCAAAGTTGGGGAACCCGAACACGAGAATGATTGCAAGAGAAAACGATTCATACCCTGGAGCCAGCACTACACTACCAAAGGTTAAACTCTTTTCCACACGCTATGCAGCACTTGACGACATGCCCTGCTACGCCGCAATCGCAGAAAAGTGCTTCGTCGAGATCGGAGAGCTCTGGTGTGGACAGCCGGGCCGACCGTGGTGTTAAGGGACGCTTAGGGTCAGAAGATGTTTTTGTCCTATCTGAAAGTGTTCGACTCGATTTGCTGGACTGTTGGTCAATCACCGGCTTTGGCCTGGCTTTGGCCAAATGCTTGGCGGAAGTCACGTGCAGTTCCGACACAGGATCTGCGGTTCTCCTTCGCGGTGCGGGGCGTTGATGCAGAGCCTCACCCGAAAGTATTTGAAAAGGCACTGATATACCGGCTGTTGGGAATAGAACGAAGTCGGCGTATGCTTGTGTCGACGAGCCGACCTCGCTGACCACACCAGAGTGACGGCGAGACTCTGCAATCTGCAATCCGGCTCCACTGCGGTACGTCGTCTGACGGTAGTCATACAACCCTCTCTGCTGCAGCTGAGACATTGTTTCTTGATGAACCGAAGGCATTGACGGCGACGACGGCACGGTGACAGGACTTGGACCAGATACTAGCATACAGTATCAAAGAAGAGCTGAAAGGGTTGCCAAGGGTCCTGTGAACCCTTGTCAGGGTGGATTCGAGATGGAAAAGAGGTGTTGTGGAATGACTGTGTAGAGGGAAGGGTGAGAGGAAGGAGTGACGGTGCGGGAGGGTGGGCGGTGCCAGTATATACCTACTGTGCGAGCATTAGCCTGCCAAGCCCCTACTGCCTGATACTATAGGGCTTCTACTTTCCCCACCACGCCCCTCAGACGTCCTATTCCTCCACATCAATCGACTCACACAATTTGAATCAGTGTATAGAGGCTTGATGTGCCCAGCGAGATGAAGATTTGCACTGTCTGTATGGTCCTGGTGCACTTTTGCATACTTCCAGATTGAGCAGTGGGTTTGGCTGGTACCAGAGTCGACGTGAGTGCACAACGCAGTATATGGCAGGATTGCCAGCTTATGAGACCAATGAAGGGATGGACTGCATTCGATACATCTCATTTTGAGGGGTGCGCTCTTTGACCTCGTCGTCACTAGCCGTTCCCATCATATATTAGCACGTTTAGGTGGTATAGTCTTGTCAACACCTCTTATGATAGAACAACACGTCTTCCTACCATCATATCCCAATTCCAACCCCTGTCTCAGTCATTGACGTCTTCATGTATCGATGTTGGTGTGGGGTTTTGCTAAGCTAACCCCCATGGCTTGAGGGAAGACTCAGACGGGACGCCGGATTTAAGCACGATCAATGAATGACCTGCCGGTAAATTTAATGTCCCTACGCTTGCGTCTAATCTGATGTCTAGCATTCATGCCGTTGAGTGGTTCATATACTTTATGAACTGGTAAAAGTTATAGGTATTCACTGCGTCTGTCTGAACGTAGCTGGAAATATAGATGGGCTGAAAAGCAATGGTATTGCCTTTACCTTTACCTGTTACCTTTGCCAGTCCACTCTCATTCAGAAATCTCCTTTACCTGTGTATGGTTCAGTGTATAAAGGAATGGTGCACAGAGAGTCCTCTCATGTTTCTTACACCCCAAGTCGACCCAGCACTTTCTTTGCATTACTACTTTTACAATCCGAAGTAATTTCGTCGGATCTAGCCATAACACGCAATATCAAGATCACCATGGCGCCAACAAGACCAGTACAAGAAGACTCTAAAAGCAAGAGCAAGTGTATAGCAAGTCTGAGCGACCGCATGCGTGTACTGGTATGTGCATTCAGATAAGAAGTACGATAAAACAATGCGTTAACATAGCCCCGCAGAAATGGCATGTCCACAACTCCAACAACGTGCAGAAAGAGCTACATACTATCTTTGAGGCAATGAAGCAAGAGCTAGAAGCAACCAAACAAAATCTTGAAGAGACCTCATAAATATTGAAAGCGACCACACAGGTATTCAGAGCGGCCATAGAAGCACTCGATGCGACTAAACAAGAACTTGAAACGACCAAGATCAAGCTAAGCAACACAGAACATGCCTGGTGGCAAGAAGAAACCGCTTAGGAAATCCATTGCCAATGATCTAGCCAACTCAGAAACTGCTCTTGAGTCGCTACAAAATGCATCCAAAGCCGACAACATATCCATCTAGAACTTGAAAAGCAAGCTGCCGAGAGAAATCCAGAGAGCAAATGCAAATAGCCATGCCAAAGCCACGCTGGAACAGCTCAAGAGCCAGTCGTCTACCCTGTCCAACATACTCTCCGATAAGCACATGGCATCTCCTAGCTCTAAGCCGAACTCTTTCGCAGAAGAGCAGTAGCGCGTACCGTGGTTATCTGTGATACACGAGCTGAATCAGGCCACACTGCTTTCTCTCACAGAACGTGGCTTACACCATCGCCGACCGACCGACCGACCGACCGACAGAGCAAGGTTCTTGTAACCTTCCGGCAATCAAACCGGAAATTGATGATACATGGGATTAACGAGTAGAAGATTTGATTTATGTTATTTTGTCTTTTTCTTTTGGCGGGTCCTAGCAGCATGAAAAGTTTCATCCCTTTTGCTTTGTTCCCTTCTACCTACATACGACAACACTTTCTTTCTTCTTTCTACTTTTCAAAGTGCCCATGGTAGCACTGGGTGATAGATTGGGGTTTCATAGTCTGCAAGCAATATGTCACACACAGACATGGATCCCTTCTTCTGCTTTCTATTACCTACCTATGCCATTGTAGACGCTAATCTAAATTTCATTCTATATCTATTTGTATCTATGATCTGTCGTGAGTGCTTATCGCGAGCGCATTGACGAAGAAAGATGCAAACCATTCAACATCTGATTGCAGACAGGAGACACAGAACCAACATACAAAACACTTGATTCCTATCATACACAACCCCTAACCAACCCAGTCAATCTCCTTCTCATTCTGCCAAAAACCCCCAGTCTTTCCCTGGATATCCTGTATAGCCAGAAATACGGGCGTCTGCGCCCCCTCATCGACAGTCTTGACACCATTCCCCTTTGTCATATCCGTGTTGACATAGCCGGGACAACAGGCGTTAACCAGGACCCCACTCCCCTTCTCTTTCTGCGCCCTCGCAAGCGCCTTTGTACCGCCAATCAGCCCCGCCTTGCTAACAGCATATGCCGCGCTCGGGAACCCCGCCTCCTTCTCCTTGCCGTTCTCAACAGCAGTAGCAAAGTCCTGCATGATGCTTGTGACATCGTCTTCGGTTTTGGAAGCTAGGAAACGGTTACGCACTTCTTCGGAGTATTTGTTGAGTTTTCCCGACATGCTGGCTACATTTACGAGGCGGCCGGTGGGTTTTAAGAGCGGGAGGAAGGCGCGGCTTGCTTCAAGGGTCTTGTAGTAATTGCAGTCCAGCGTGGTTTTGACAACGTTGGCATCTGTATATATTAACAATCTTTTTTATCTCTTCTCTACGCAGGGAGGGCGAAGATGGCTTACCAAACCCGTCCATAGCAATGCCGGCGTTGTTGATGACAAAGTCGATACCGTCGCCATGTGTCTGCTTCAAGTGGTCTGCTAGGCTCTTGATGCTGCTGCTGCTCGTAATGTCTAATAAATGGAACTGTATCTCAGAGAGCCCGCCATCAGCCTTCAATGCTTTTGCCTGCTTCAATTGCGCATCTTGCTCTAAACTCTTCACGGCGGCTTCTCCTCTGCCCTGATCGCGGGCAGTCAGGTAAATCAAAAAGGGCCCATTGTTGAGCGGCGACTTTGGGTATTGAAGCGCGAGTTGGCGGACAATTGCAAGTCCAATGCCCTGAAGTTGTTTAGTTTAGCACCTGGAGGAGCGCCCTGCAGTGGACGCATACCTTGTTCGCGCCAGTGACGACTCCTACGCGGCTGTAAGACATGATCGGGGTTGTAATGCTATGGCTGGCAGATGATTAGAGAGATGAAAATGCAAAGACATGTTCCCCACTCCCTCCACATTTATAATCATTGGGATGACTATGCTGTACGCGGTTAACAAGGTCCATACGTCACTAATCATCGACAGTTTCCTGTCGGCTCATGCTTGCGCTATGCCCGATGACGTTAACACTGCCGCGGCCGTAACGCCATCTCTCAAGTTTGCCAGCTTGCCCACATTTCCAAGTCCAATACACTGCTTGGTAAGCATCTCATGCCAACAAGGCGTATTGATTCACGAAGAAAACTTCTACTCTTGATATGCGCTGTTCACCCTTTCCAACCTCTGACTCTAAAACTACACAAGCCTACATCTTCTAGCACAAACACGGCAAATGTATAGTCTGATAATTACTACACGTCCTCCCACTCGGCGTATCGCTCCCCATCTGCAAAAACAAGTCATAGTATCCAGTCACGTCGTTGGAGGCACATACCAGGAAGTTTAGCTCTAAACACGCATGTATACATTAGTATCACTTTCCCTCCAACATTCGGCACGAGAAGGCACGACTCACGTCTCCCATAACTACTCCCCTGCGTAGTGATAATGGTATCACCCTCTAATCCCCATGCCGTCGTCTCGCCAGTTGCTCCCCAAACCAAGGGCTTGTAGCTCGTCGATGCTGTTGCGATGTTGAGGTATTTGCTCGTCTTTTTCGATTGGATGGTGCCGCCGATTGTGAATTCGTCGGCTGCGCTTTCGGGGCCGAGGACGGGCGTGGTTGCTAAGAGGGTTCAGAAGGGGGGAAATGGTGAGAATATGACGGATGTGTGACGGACCGTTCTTTGAGCTAGCTTGGAGATAGAGGTGGTAGATTGGATCACGGACGCCGCGAATCTTGCCTACAGTTGCAGCGGCGGCATTTTCGACGGGTGCCGCTAGAGCACTATGGAGCAGGAGCAAGATGGGCGCGAGTGAATGTAGCATTGCGACGGCTATAGATGCAAAAATACAAGAGATATGCCAGACAGGAATTTAATTTTGGCCTATGGTCTTGACTTTATACAAGGTTGCTTCTCCGAATTTCCGGATCTCGGGGTTGTAATATCGCAGATAGATTGTGGTCATGTCACGCGTGGATGCTTGTATCGGCGGATATTAAACATCCTTGTCACCCACTACGGCTGTTGCATTAGCTTCAAACGGATGGTACACACGCTTGAGTAGCGCATCAGTGATATTAGTTTTGTATATCTACCTCATTCTTGTATGAAATACAATCCAATCCGCTTTGATCTGGCATCACAAAGTGTGCTTATGCACCTGCCCCTAAGCCTCATACTTTAACAACCTCCAAAGATACTAGAAGTTGAATTGACTACTGGTTGGTCCGCCCTTTGTTGAGTATCACCATAAGCTAGCCCTCGCATCGGAAGGGTGGGGAATGAGCCTGTGTTACCAATGTCACTCCCGTCTTCTTTTTTGTCTTCCTTTGCACCCTTGGACGTCCTTGCTTTCTTTTGCGGCCTGTCTGTTGTTTTCGGGTCAGAAATTCCATAGCGATGATACTTGTGTCGATTTGGACGACCAAAGATTTGTTGAGGTGTTTTCAGCAGCGCGAAGCTAGCTCTTCCCTCGCCTTTGTCATCACCAACAGGCAAAATCTGTGCGTTCTGGATGATATCAATGATGCCTGCGTCGTCTTCCAACTCCTTCGCTTCTTGATGATCGGCGCGCGACATCTTCTTCGCCCGATTGAAGATCGCATGCTCAATCGTGTTCTCGAGCACCAAAGTCTCAACAATTACTTCCTTGGTTTGGCCGATCCTGTGCGAGCGCTTTATAGCCTGAGCCTCTATACCCGGCCTGTTGATTGGGTTGACAATAAGCACGACGCTTGCGGCATTCAGATTTAGTCCAAGAGAACCGCTTGCGACATCAATCAACAAAACCCGTACATCCGGATGCTCGTTGAATAAGCGTACATACTCGGAACGCAAAGTATTGTCCAGCGTCCTGGCGTAGATGCGGTGATTAACATACATTGACTCAAGACATTGAGCAATGTAGAAGGCCGCATTGTCACCATCATAGAAGATGATGATCTTCTCGGTTGCTTGGTGTTGCATCACCTTTTCCAGGAGATATGTAAGCTTCGCCGACGTTGTACCCACCAACCGTGTGTTGTGAAGGCTAGAGTCTGCAGGAAGATCGGCAGTCTCTTCGGCGAAAGTGAGCCTGTGCTTTTTTGGACGGATTGGTGACTCTAACATAAAGGAATCATCGCTGTTTTTTGGAAACTTAGTCGCTGACGCTTTATGAGGAGAATTCTTGCCCGTTATTGTTGATGCTCGCCGACCCGTAAGTGGCTGCTGATCTCCAACCAACGATGATGGCACTCCAGTTTTCTGCAATGGCGAGCTATTGACCATCTTCTCGCTCGCATCTTTCGTTTTCGCAGTGTGTCCCACGAACTCGAGCCCGCGGGTAGGGTCTTGTGAGAGTAAATTGCTATCAACGTACAGCTGCCCTTCAATCATCTGCGTGACTCCAATCATCGTAGGGTCTGCTGGATGTACAAGCGCAAAGGCCTCCTTTGAATTTTCTGGCCAGTCTTCGACAGCCATGCCCACTTCGTGTGCTTTGCTTAGCGCTGTCCATGATTTGGAGGTTGCTAGCTTGGATACGATCTGACTGCTCTCAAGGAGGGACTGGGCATCGTCGAGGGAACATGTCTTGTCTGGTTTCTCAAGATACTTGCTGCTAGCTTCAAGTGTAGAGACCACATCGGAAAGAGTGAATCCCGTCCAGGTGAAGTTCGATTGGCGTAAATTCCTGATAAGACGGTGGCGATCCTTTACACTGTTCTTGTGAAAGAGATAGTCGACGTCTGTCCGTTCGCTGGTAATTGCGTTCGCTCGCAGGACCTGGATAAAGAGGTTGGCTGTCATTTTGTCAAACCAGCATGGCTGGAGGAATACGATGCGGTGGTGCATCGGAGGTAGAACAATGTCCTTCTCCACGTCCTCTGCGCGGGTCTTCACAACTAAGCCCTCCAGGGTCCGGAGAAAGCATGATGAAAATCCCGAGTAGGTCTTTCGATACTGGTGTTCATGACGGTAGATGTAGTCATCCCATTCAAGCTTTCCCTCAGAATTGTCGCACCAAGGTCGAACCATCAAGAAGTTTGAAGCTAGCATGCCTAGTGCTTTGGCTGCCTTGATATTGTCTGGATCCAAGGAGAATGACTTTCTCTTCTCGATAGCCAACTCGCGTTGTACCGCGGGATCACTATCGTCTAGATCCATTGTAGACATGTCAACTTCTACACCAACCAAGTTCTTCGCAGGAGCTGAAGGTAAACGTTAATCAATGTGTATAATTATAAATCGTGACACTTACTCCCTGATACAACCCAGCGTCTCTCTGCTTGGATCTGCTTTGCTAAAAGTACTGCGTTAGAGACTGAGCTTGAGAAAGAATGGCCTTCGTCAATGATGATTCGTAACCAATGTATCTTCTTGAGCGGCGACTCATACATTCCATCGACGGTGATGCAATTACAGTCACGAATCCTAGTGGAGCCGATAAAAGGACAGTGACACGTGCGGCTGAACCCAGAAACGACCCGTCGCCCGAGATTGTCTTTTCCGTTTTGGATTTCTTGCTCGAAACGATTGCGAGTGAAAAGAACTACATCGAACTTCATAAGATCGGTGGGTGATGGCAATTCACTTGAAAATTCCATATTGTTGCCAAGGTCCTGAGTGTTCTTGGCTTTGCTGCTACGCTTAGGTACGGAGTCTACCACAAGGACTGTCAGGCCGCCCTGAAGGACATGCTTGTGTATCTCGGATTGCCATTGATGTAACAAGTTCCGTGGCACAACAATGATGGTAGCAGAAGAGAGTACTAGCTGACGCGATGCTGGCATCATGGTGTTCCTATTCATTCGGGGGACATCAGGTGGTATCTCGTAGAACGGGATGTTCCGTTCGAGAATCTCTTTCAAATTTGTTAGATCTCCAGCACCATTTCCTTCAGATTCTTCTAGAAAGGCTTTTGCTGGTATAGAGTACCTTCCCATGATGGAAGATGCCATCTCTGCCAGTGAACCTACCCGATTACGGATAGGGGGTGAAGGCTGGTATGCGGCTGGTATCTTTGGCAGATGGTGTTTGCTTGCTAGTATGACTGCCAGGCAAATGATCGTCTTTCCCAAGCCCATAGTTTCTGCCAAAATCCCACCTCGGTTTGTCTCGTAAAATCTTGGCTCCTGCAGGAAAGAACCATCTCGAGCACCGAAATAAAACGTTTGTCCATTGGGCGATGTACGTGTCTCCAGTCGCGGATCGAGCTGTAACTGTGGAGCAGCCTCCCGTTGCAACATCAGGCTTGCAGAACGTGCCTGATATGCATAGAGCCTCGTCTTCAGCCCCGCAAGTGCTTGTTCGCCATGTTCTTCCCATTCCGAGACTGTTGCAGATTTGAGTAGGTCATGTACTGCGGCTCGGGCATAGCGGTTCTTGATCAACTCCGGATCTGGCGCAGGCGATGGCAAAGTATTAAACAAGTAGTATAATGAAGACAGCTCAGCTCCTGCCCAAGGGTCGAAGCGACACATGTCTCCCTCTCTATAACCGCCATGCCAAGCCTTTGGTGAGACATCGATGTCCTCGAGGAGCTGTCGTAAAGATCCCTTCAAGCTCTTGCTGTTACGATCGATTGAGCGACGGCTCCAGTCTTCTGGGAGAACATACACGCGGACAAGCCTATGAAGAGACCCACCTGTATACAGTGGTTGGTGCAGGACGAGTCTTATCCAGCGAGCCTCAAGTAGTCGTGTAGCTTCTTTGCCGATACTGATTTTGAGTTCAGCTGGCAGCTCATGGTGGAGGAGTTCTACCCATGTTGTGTGTGACTGTGATGCTTGGTTGATATTGGCTGGCTGTTCGATGTGAAGGCAGCCAAGCGCTATGTACCGATCGAGATCCTGCAACTTGGTCGCTTCGCCTCCCGGAGTCGCATTAGTTGGCGACGATACATAATTTACCGACGTAGACACGAATTCCAAGGCCGAGATTTGGGATTGGCTGGACGAGGATGTAGTCTCTGTACTGTTGTGTTGATGATTGTGTCCGTTGGGTGCTGCATCTGCCCGTGATGTGTGATGAGCATGCGTGCTGCCGGTGGCACTCCAAGAGGCAGATGCATCAACCAACGTTGGTTCGCTCATTGCACATGTGAATTGCAAACCTGAACCAGAGGGAGTGTACGACTCGAAGATGAAATTTTCAGTTTGCTGCTGGGAAATGATGCTCACTATAAAATCAAGCCGGTGTGAGGCAGCTGCCAAGAACCAAGCGCACGGTCTCAGGGTTTTTGCGCTAACGGCTTCGGTAAGTGTGAACGGTGATGTCTAGATGCGCATTTGTACAGGATGGTTATCCATGGAGCCTTTGATCTAGTGTAGTTTTTTTTAAACGCCAGAACGCCATGCTGAAAGTGACATCCTTTATTTCATCTCTTGTTGACCTTTCGTGCCTTTCACTTGCTCGCCTTCTACCCATACACTCTCCATCGCCTGTCCCAGGATTCGCATACCCTCCTCAATCTCAGCTTCTGTAATGACAAGCGGCGGAACAAACCTCAGGGTGTTTGTACCGCAAGTGATGATCAAGAGGCCTCTTTCGCGCGCAGCAGTGACAATGGGCGTAGGGTCGACGTCAAGCTGAAGGCCTAGAATCAAACCCTTGCCTCTAACCTCCTTGATTTGGGTTGAGAAGCGTGCCCGCAGAGCATCAAAGTGCTTGCGGAATGCTTGCTCTTTGGCGGGTATCGAATCTAGGATTTCCGGGGAAGACAGACGAGAAAGGATATATGAAGCAACACGGGATCCGAGAGGATTGCCGCCGAATGTGGTGCCGTGGTCTCCAGTCTTGATGTGATCACAAACAAAGTCGTTAACAATAGTAGCACCAATGGGGAAGCCGTTGCCAAGGGCTTTTGCTGTAGTCACGATGTCAGGGTGACACTCCTTGGGATAGCCTCCGTGGGCCCAGAAGGTACCTGTGCGGCCGAGACCACACTGAATCTCGTCGAAGATCAGAACTGCACCAACTTCTGTGCAACGCTTTCGCAATGCAAGGAGAAATTCAGGTGTCGCAACGTTGACTCCTCCCTCTCCCTGAATCGGTTCGACAATGACACCGCACGTCGCATCCGTAACCAAGCCATTGATCGCGTTCACATCATTGAATGTTCCATACTTGAATCCAGGGACCATTGGCGAGAATGGCGTTTGGTATTTCGGGTTTGGTGTCGCGCTCAAACTTCCCATGGTCCTACCGTGGAATGAGTTGTGGAACGAGACAAATTCGTGCTTGTCTTTGTCGGGTGACAAGGACTTGCCCACCTTGCGCGCGAACTTGATGGCTGCCTCGTTGGCTTCAGAGCCACTGTTGCATATGAATGTGCGGGATGCGCTGGCAAATCCTCCGGTCGCGTGCGTCAGCTGGATGAGCTGCTTGGATAAGAGGCCGGTGTGGGGGTTGTGGTAGAGGTTGGACGTGTGCATGAGTTGCTTGGCCTGTATAACTGTCAGTTAAAGTCATTGCATGTAGCCACAATAGAACGTACCTGCTCTCCGATGACCTGGGCTACGCCAGCATCGCAATGCCCAAGTGCATTGACTGCGATACCGGCTGTAAAGTCCAAGTACTTCCTGTTCTCAATATCCCACATCCAGCAACCCTCTCCCTTCTCGAACATTGGTGGTGGGCGCACATAAGTCGGGACCATGTACGGCAGTTGCTGGTTGACGAGGCCGGCGGTCTTGGAGGTTGCGGGTGGGTCGGGCGTTGGTAATGAAGCATCACGCTGGCAAGTGTCAGTGTGTGAAAAAGAGCACTGGAATACACTTGTAGTTACAGCTATTGAGTCTAGCATGTCCTGTGGCAGACTCGAGCCCTTGACTGCTGACGCTGCTGACGCAAAGCGCGCAGAAATGTACTTGACGCGCGGTGCTCGTAGTGCGAGGCACACACGCTTGGAAGCAATCCGCGCAGCCATTATAACACGCAAGATACTAATAGAGGAGATGTGAAAGGTCGGGGCGCATCAAGAGTACGCGTGAGTGACTGTTTCACGAGTGACGCAACGGCCAAAATTTTGGACTGCGTGATATGGAGGCGGGCCGAGGTCGGAGGGGTCGCAGGGAAAGACACCTAGCGCAGCGCCACAGTAGTATTTTCTTGTTCTTTTTTGTATCCACTATCTGTAGATTGCCATGAACGAGCGTTCGAGGCAAGTGCTTCAGCGTGGGTGTTTTGTTACTGCGCGTCTATGTAGAGGCTCTTTGTAACGACGATGAGTTGTGCGTGCTTGTGGAGATTCGAGAAAATCGATGAGATCAGGCCGCAGTAATTTATTCAAATGTGCGTCTAGAGATAAATTACCAGGTTGGGTTTTGCGGTCCGAAGAGTGGAGGAGGGAATAGAGAGCCAAAGGGTTGATGCGGTTATGCAATTGTGGATTGTTTGGAAGCGAACGTTACACTCTCATTAGCCGAAGCTATTTGTGTTTGGCTTGGACATGTACTCTGAGAGCGGTAGTTTTCTCAAGTGATTGTGTGGTCTGAGTTTTGGTTGGTACCAACATGTTCGCAACCCAGTTGGTGCTTTGTGGGCGAGCTTCCGCGTTGAAACATCATAACGCGTACGTCTGGCTTTGATTTCCTATAGGGGACACTATGCCCCTGCGCATACATGGAATCATTTTTAGTTTGCAAATTTTGGAACATTGCGTGCATCGGCCTAGCAGAAATGTGACTGTGACTCATCGTCGTTTGGAAGGCAGCGCATGCATTCGACCCAAGGGACTGCACCACAGTTATTTATAGATAACATTGGTAGACTGCGTCAATAAAATCCGTCTAGGGCCATTCAATGGGGATTGAGAGGTTGTGGTAAATCGGTAAGTAGTATGCTTTCGTTGAAGAATTTCCGCAAAGTGAACCTGTAAGAAAGCTACATGGATAACGATAGGTGTTCAACACACTTCATATCGGAGTCGAGATGTGGCAAGACGAGAGACTTTCAGGGCTCAGACTAGTAGTATACTTGATGTAATTCATCACTGTAGACTGCTAAGCAACCAAAACCTACTAGAGCGTGCCAAAGCTTCCTAGTCGTAACTATTCATTCGCCTACCACAGAACGGCTTGAGGCACAGGGTAGCCTTACGCATAGATAGTTCTAGGTATGAATTTTTTGCTTAGAAGACCATATACAAACTACAGTCAAACACCGATAATCGTCCAGGCGCTGATAGGTGCCAATCTTGCTACGCCGTGTTTCTAGGATGCAGAACTGGTAGCCATTTCTAGAGCTGATAGAGACTTGCTTGCTTATCAATAGCGCGTCGCTTTAAGCAGCGTGTCTGCAAAGTGATCAATGAAAGGCGATTCCAAAATGAGTGATGATGCTACCCGTAAAGTTAGTGCCATTCTGAATCATATTCTATGTTACTGCAGGCTTATAACTTATGCTCCCTCCTCTTTCTATTATAGATTTCCTAATAACTACTAGGTACACATTATAAACTACTATAGGTGTAACAGCTCGACTTCTATACGAAACCTATACTAGAAGGAACCGCAGAAATAATCAAAACGCAGATTATTAGCGCCGCTCACCTAGCGAAGTGGACTACATCTAGAGTATACGGTTTTAATGACCCAAGGGTTTTGGTATCATTGTACAAACATGGATGTAAAGCATGACTAACTTGCTGTGAGACTCTAATCATGGTGTGTGCAGTAGCCAAATGGGTAGAGACTTGTTACCCGTTTGGACTTTTTTTTTGGATTTGCGATATCCCATATAGCCACATAAAATCATACATTAACCAAGGAACTGTCTATGAACACGGAAGAGCAGAGAAGAATAGTAATACAACACAAGGGGAAGTAGTGTAAGACACGAGCCAGATATCCAATCATTAGAGTAAAGCCAACCAGGCGCGAGAAAAGTAGTGCGGGTAAAAATGGAAGAGAATAAAAGCTTCATCTGTCATTTACTTGCCACTATGCTGCGGTGTGTGCGTCGAATTGAGATAAAAGCAAAAAGGTAATGCACCAACATGGCATGTGATCCTTACTAGCTAGGAAGTTGGGACAAAAACGAAAGAAGTTTTATGCGTCTTCGAATAGATGGGGGCCAGATAGAAGTCAAGTGGTACAACGATGGAAAGGCGTGAGTGGTTACCTCGCCTAGCTATGGGCCCGTTGTTCATAACGAGGGGCAGAAAATTCGACATAGGTTATCCAAGCAGTTATAGCAATATAATGGCCAAACTTCAGCAATTTGTCATCGAAGCAACATCAACGCGAACATTGTTCGCAGCAATCTGAAAAGTCTCGTTGGTGTAGTTGGTTATCACGTGGGTCTCATATCTCCATATATGACTGCTCTTAGCAGCAGAAATCCCAAGGCCGCCAGTTCGAGTCTGGCACGGGACAAATTACTTTTTGCTGGGTGCTGCTGCCCAGCCTATTGTTTTTTTTCTGGGTGGGAAAACAAGTTTTGAATGGTCTATATATGTTTTTGTAGAAAGATACGGTGCCGCCAGCTTTCAACCGCGTTCACATAGACTTCCGAATCGCATTAAGGTTTGCAGTAATACCTAAGAATTCCCATATGATTACAGTGACGAGGAAAGGCGTTTAGGTTCCTAACTAGTACATATGAGTAGACAAGCGATGCGAGACATTGTGATCGATTGCGCCACCACGTCACCACAGCCTGCATATCCTCCCTATGCTTCTTCCCCTGCATGCACATTCACACAACATACCTGCTCGTACACTCGATGCACCGTCATAGACTGCATTTCGCATCATCACGGCATTTCTCCAGACTACGGGAAGATATCAAGTCGTAAGTAGTTGTTCGCGCGCCGGGTCTCTCTGAACAGCCAGGCCGCGTCTTGCCTTGATGCTGACCGTGGCATTGCAGAACCTTAAAAGGAGGCTACTCAATATGCGGTCTGGAATGCCGAAGTGATAGAACAGCATCCATCGGCTATCGCACAGGCAGAAGAAAACCTTGAGCATGCCGTTTACGGGCTACGGCGGGAGATCCGCGATCACCAGGGGCATCGGAGAGATGATGAGACGCGTTGATGTCATTATTCAGCAAAAGTCTGGGGAAGTTGCATCAAGCATTATCACATTTCCATTTCACCATTTCCATCGTGATTCATCAAAAGCCCATTACCTACGTGATGTAGAGCGCATCGCTGCCATCTAGTTTTTTTGTTTCGCGTTTCCGAATATTACCTAGCAAGCATGCCTTCGGCCAAGCGACAGAAGACGCTCCGCGATTCTGGCGCGTTCGTAGAGAACTCCGACAACGACAGTTCGGACTCAGCGTTTGAATCCGTGCGGCGGCACAAGAACGACAAGAGCAAAAACAAGAAAAGCAACGACGACAACGGCAAGAATGCGACTTCGTCAAACAAGCCCGCAGATCCGGCACCACACGACTACATCTGCATCCATCGCCCTTTTTTCGACGTCAAAGGCGCAAACTGGCTTGCTTGGGCTACCAATCCATCCGCCTATCTCAACAACGATGAACTCTACTCCAAGCGCTACAAGCCCATCTACGAACAGGAAGTCAAGGATGGCATCTACAAGGCCCTTCCCAGCGAGCATGAGGGCCACAAATGGGTGATGATGTGGAGTGCGTGGCTCAAGACGGATCTACTGGGAAGGAAAGCAAACTACTGCGATCCAAACAGGTTTGGCATGAACCTGTATACGGACTGGCGGGGTTGGGGAATGCACGAAATCGCGGAGAACATGGTAAGTGAGGTTGTGCAAAAGATCAAGGGCGTAATGCTAACGACGCATAGATGATGGAATTCGATAAGGCCTTCCGATCGACAGATGAAAAGCGCATCGAGGAGATGTGGGTGGCCATCAGTGCAGTTGGCTTATGGCTCAACGAAGAAGATTACATCGACGCCTTTCTCCAATGCGAGGACGGCGAGACAACATGTGAGATCGTCGGCTTGCTTGGCTGTGCCTTCCTCACCACACTTGCAGCCATCGAGGCAGCAGGTGAACTCAAGCCAGACTCTCGATTCCTTGACTTGGCCCTAGTCATCGCCTACTATCTCGAACTATCGCACGACCTCCCTGCCTATGGCGTCGAAGGAAATTTTGTTGCTTGGCGTAAGGACGCTGTGAAGTACTTCAAAAAAGGCAATCTGGACCCCGACAAAGGCCTATTCGCTACCAAGCTGCGCCTCGAGAAACTGGGGGAAGTGGACGCGTCTGAGGAAGAAACTGACGAGGAAGAGGAGAACGTTACAACAGTCGAGGCAACTCCTCCCGTAGGCACCGCTGAGAACCCCGTGACTATTGAAGAAGATGATGCGAACAAGGAAAACAAGGACCCCGAGCCTGCCACTGACACGTGTGTTTCTCCGCCCCTCACGCCAAAGGGCAAGAGGAAGAGCAACGCGCATGGCGTGCAGGACAAGGACACGGATCCTTGGAGGTGGGCACAGAAGTTCGCAGTTTACAAAAAAGTTCATCAACCAAAGCTGGGTGGTCAACAGTATGACATCACCAAGATGAGCAGGGTGGATCGCGAGGCTGTGGCATTCGACGGAAAGGACCCGCTCGCCCACATTCCCGTCGCGGCTTTGAAAAAAAATCTTCTGGATTTAGGCTGATGATATAGGTTTGAATATGGATCGGAACACTCGCAAGTATAAGTATTAGTACACAAGGAAGGGGCGATTACAGTAGTCTAGTTTCCACATTGATTCTTTCGTTTGTTCACATGTACAACACCATTATTCGTTCATTTTGTAGGTAAGCTACGTATATACACTGGTTCTTTCTCGTAATACTCATTGTACGCACCCTCTCGAGTCCACGGGCCAAATCTCCTCAATGATGCCGTTCCGATGCGCATAATATACGTCATGCAAGTTCACCGTCGGGTCAATATGGCTCGGTACCATTTCGACGCGATCCCCTATCTTGAGCTCCTTGGCCTCTCCCTCTTTCCACTCAAGGCTCCCGTGCTCATCACCCAGAACGCCGTACGTATATCCCTGCGTCTTGCACTCTGCAAGTCCCGAGTCTGTGGTCAGCGACTTCAACCCAGCATCAATAGTAACCACACTCTGCCCCTGTTTCGAGATGACTGTGGAAAGAATGGTCAAGCTCTGCTTGTAGCTCGCCGCACCAATGGCATTCCGATAGTCCGAATCCATGAAGAGGAACGAGCCAGGTTGAACTTCCGTGACTCCCGGCACCGTGGCGCAGAACTCTGCCGTCCCCGTCCCGCCTGTCGTAACCACAGAGATGTCGTGCCCATCCCTTCTTAGCGCGTCTGCAGTCTCAACCAAAATCCTCATGCTTTCCAGACACTTTGTCTTGCGCTCGTCCAAACTATGGATATGCTGCAGATGGCCCTCGTAGCCCTGTACTCCAATGAGCCTCAGATGCGGACAGCCTTTGACATGATTTGCCAGTTTGCGCGCTGCCTCTCCGGGCCGTACACCCGTCCGATGTAATCCAACATCTAGATCAATCAACGTCATAACACTCCTCCCTCCAAGCCCACTTTCCGCCAACGTCTTCTCAATCGCCTGCGCACCCTCCTCGCAGTCAACAACGACTCTCACATCCGGATACTGCATTACAAGCTCCACCAACCTCTTTACTTTTGCCGCCCCGATAATCACACATGTGATGAGCACGTCTGTGAACCCCAAGCGGCACATGACTTCGGCTTCTGAGAGTTTGGCTACGCAGCCGCCTTTTGCGCCGGCGGCTACCATCTTCTGCGCAATGATGGCGGACTTGGAAGTTTTGAGGTGTGGCCGGATTGCGACGCCCGTGGGGAGGAGGTGCGATGTTAGTTTGCTGAGGTTGGATTCCATGAGGTCAAGGTCGACGATCATGCTGGGTGTGTCAAGGGCGTCTAATGTGTCCCCAACTTTTGGACTGTAGGAGGACGGCATTTTTTTTGTATCGCCAGTAGTTTCTTGAGTCCGTATTTGAGAGAGTGAGAGAGAGATGCTGGGATAGGTGATTTGGGTGTTTCGACTTTAGAGGCAGGAGGAGATAATTTGTACAGCGAACACTATAGTCTATTTGCTCGATACGCACGGGATGAGTTCGGATAAAGCCGGGTTTCTATGCGTTATGCGGTGCGAAAATCGGACATGGCGGTTACAAAGGTGGGATGGCGCTGATCGTGAAGGTGCCTAATGCGGTAAGCCGAGAGATACAGTGCCTGTACGCGGGTTAAGCTAGGTCGTAGGTTAAGCCACCCTACTAATGTTTTAACATTTTGAAAATAAAGCTATCTAACGATTATTAATACCTATTAATTATGAATGAATAAGCTTAGAGATAATGTAAGTGGATGCTAGTAAAATACGTATACTTCTATAGCACTTTTCTACAGCATCGCTAGACAACTTTTACGAAGCGCTAGTCAAAAGATTACCTACCTTAGTATTGTTTTACAAGTGATGTCGATGCTTAACAGCAGATTTTCACAACGCGGTATTGTAGTAACAGCAATATAAGAAAGCAATCAAGGCGCTTTCCTAGCACCTTATACTCAGTTGAATACGGTATTTACTCAGTGAATGTACGCAGGCAGGGCAGCCATAAGCGTACAAGTAGCACTATTATATGTTCGCACGAAACTCCTTCCTGCTATAACCATGCTTTTTGGTACACGTGTTACTGTTATAATAACAATTCATGTGTAGCATGTGGGAGAAAATGTTGAAAGTAAGAATAGGATATGCAAAACAGGGTAGAACAAGAGCAATCCTCTACCGAGTAGAGTAAGATGTCTAGGCTTAACTATAATAGAAGATTTTGCTCCTTGGCGGGCCTGAGGTAGCCTAGCGTAACCTAGGGAAGCCTCAGGCTATCTGGGTCTGTCGCTCCGTGACATCTATAGGTTACCGAATATACTAGATCAAGCAGTTATCGTTCCCAGACAAGAGGCAAAATGCTGTACACAGGATACTTTGGATATTACGGTGCGTCAACGGTGCTAGGCTAGAGTAAAATAGATTGCTATGTAATTATACAGTCAGGTGCAGTTATAATGGGCTCTAGCCCTCTGCTCCTTTATCCTCGTCGTCTATAGTCTCGGTTCCTTTCTTCACGGCCCGACTGACGCTCAGGCAATCAGCCCATTATTTGTTTGCCTGTCCTTTAGTATACCTATAGATAGCTACGTAGTTACCCTCCCCCTTCTATTAACACCTGCTGGGAGCATCTACATAGGAGCTCCCGGCTGAGCGCACGCATGCTACCCTCCACTAGAGCACAACAAATGTTAGTTATTCACTCCTTCTCAGTCCAAAAAGCATTAACAGCAGGTATAATATTCACTTGCCTCGTTCCCATTGCAAGATTCCCTCCATATTGGCTCCTACACTCAGTATCCGGCGCCTAGACACAACGAGCAGAAGCTTCAAGAGTCACGGTCCCGCAGCCTAGCTAACCTGCTTTAAGACAGTTGTTGAGGCGCCATTGGCAGCAACTGTATATGAGTTAGACTGGAGGCGGACCACGTGAATGTTACAGGTAACAAGAAGAGTTCTCTCCCTGACAAGAGACGAAGGGTTGGAAGCCAACCGACGTCCATGTCAGAGGGTAATGATCATCGCGGGGCGACGATCATGTGAATTGACCTCCCACCAAGAACGTGGCCTCCGGGAGGACGCGGTGCCAAGGGATGCCAGTGAGAACCAGACCTAAAGCAATGGGTATAAAGGATGGATGGATTTTATTATTACACTCGTTGTGGTCAACCATTTCACTCTCTTACAAGCTCGTTACTAGAGAAGTATAGCCCAACCCTGTGTAACAGCAAATCCAGTGCGGCGTGTGGATTTAAGTCGACGGCGGCGTCGGGCGGCAGAAGCGAGAGGTCTGAGTTGAGTGTGGAGCCGTATGGTGCTGCGGAGGTGGTAAGGAGGAAGTTGGTAAGGAGGGGGACGAAACGGTGAGGGGCTGGGAAGAACACTGTGGACGCATCCAACGTATAGCATGTTAGCACTAGCAATAGTAAGCTAACACGTTAATACCAGTGACATATTACACCATGCTGCGGGTACTTAAAAGGATAAGCTCCTTGATAAGATGTCGCACGGTTATGTATACGCATGTACGCTGCTCAAAGTTGAGGGAAGTTATTAATTCATTGTCTACGTTGTATTTTCTGCGCAAATAGAGACTTGGTAGATAGCGTGTTGGATTAGTAAGCTACATTCCCACAGTAAAGCTGAATCCCTGATCCTAGGTGACAGAGCCAGTGATATGTTAAGGGGATGCGCTGAGGGAGCTACTGTCAGCGTATATCGTGGTTGTGTTGAATGCTGACCTATCGAATATCCGTTGCGGAGGGACAGACGTTGGCGGGTGGAGTAATATTGATTGGAGAGAAAACTCTAATTGACTATTAAACCGGATGAGGGCTAAAACGAGAATAGGGCCGTTGTATTATATCCTAGTGTAGCAGCGGTATCAGCATCTTTAGATCGCGTAAAACGGACCTCTGCGTATATCATATTTATCTTTACTCGAGAAGTACATACAACTATAGAATAGCCTCTTGTTATATCACTCTAATCTCTAGTATCAATATCCTATGTTAAGAAAAAATTGTCAAACTATTATAGACCTCTTATGTTGAGAGTTAGTAACTCTATTTCAAACAAGAAGATTATAGGACTATTACTACGTACACGTACGCCAGAGGCGACATTTCTACGGGCTGATAATATCAAAATTGTACTTAGGTCCTGCATTTCTCTTGCAATTAAAATTGACACAAAGGAACGACTACACATTCCTTACTTTCCTCCAATTTCTTTCGCTTCAAGTAGCCTTGCACCCGTTATACCCCTTTTGCTGCCACATGGTCACGCTCTTAATCTTCATCTTACCCTCGTCCTCCCACGTTGGCAGCCACTGATTCCTTGCCTCCCAGAAGTCGAGCTTCGCGCGATAATTCATGTCGATCCAAGGTTTCCTGTCCTCGCCATCTGCGAACCATCCGTTTGTTGCACCAACGCCCAGGCTGAGTATGAGGTAAAAGTCTTGATCAAAGGGTGCGCTATTGCCTACTGTGTGTGCCCATGGGTTGTCTAGGCGGGTGCCGTTGGGATCGGCAATGGGGAACTGTCCGACGTCGTAAAAGGGCTTCTTGAACTGCGTGTACATGACCTGGAGGAGGCGCGAGTTCATGTACGTGAAGATGTACTTTTCAGACCACTGGGCGATTAGTTGGGTTAGTAAAAACATTTCCATGGAAAGATGAGCTAGGGGGAGAGAAGAAGAGGGAGGGATATATCGTGACGAACCTCAATACCGAATTTGTTGTAGCCTGCTGCAAATGTCGTGTGCAGTGCGTTACGCTTGACGTTGTTACGCCACCAGCCGTTGTATTTGCCGTCAGGACCAAAGTGCAGCGAGCTGGAGATGTAGTTTATACCTCCTTTGGAGTAGCCTGGAGCATTGCCGCGTGTTTCAGCAATGTCAATCTCACCGGAGCGAGGCCATTGGCCGTATACATTATCCTTGGGTAACATCCAAATGGCAGGCCAAAGCCAATCTCCGCGGGGGAATTTGGCAACAACTTCAAGCCGGCCGTATTTGATATTGGCGCCGAGTTTGGTGTTGATACGGCCAGACTTGACTGGGTTGACGATAGTGCCGTTGGTCGCGTTGGTAGAGGTGTAACAGTCGTGCCATTGAGAACCAGTACATCCCATGCCGCGAAGATCGACGACGGTATCGTTGATGATGAACTTCTCGTCTTGGAGGGTAGGCTTAATGACAAGCTGGCCGTTTTCGAGGAAGACGTTTTCATTTGTGCCTGTAGTCATCTCAAACTGGCCGTTGCTACAAAAAGATAGTCAGTCATTAAATACCTACGTATCGAATGTCCAACAACGGCAACGTACCCAAAGCCACCAAGCTCAACCTCCTTTGTCCACACACTATCGTTCCATGTTGTAAAGTTGTCATGGTAGGCCTCGCAATAGTGATACATCCCGACCGATCGCATGCTGTGCCAGATGAGAATACCGGCTGTCGCAAGGCCGAGAACAAAACCAGTAATTACCATGGCGTTTTTTATTTGTGTTCGCCGACACACCTCGTCGAGCCATGGCATCTGGACATCTTCAGGCTTGACGCGACGCGACTTGAAGTAATCACGCTTCCAGTAATCTTCTTGTTTTGAATTCTTTCGTAAAATGGGCGCCATCTTGGACTGAGTTTGGTTGGTAAAGGATGAGGCTATGGGTGTAGGAGTCAAGCTTCACCTCCTAGATGCTGAAAATTTTTATGTGCGCTGCCAGAATATGAATCCGCGGTCGTCTACTGCCCAAACGGCCCTCCCAACCGCCCAACGTCCTATAGCCCTGAGTATCCTTCCCCTGATATCACCCCTCTCAACCGCCCAACGATCAACTTCAGCCTCTAGTATTAGTATCCACCTAGTTTGATTACCTAGTCATAAGTCATCCCCTCATCACTGCCCATGGCCAGCCAGCCTCCGTAGCGCGCGAACCCATCTTTAGAATAATGTGATACACGCGACTCAAGCCTTCAAATCGATTGAGCGTATTTTACAGCAATGTCTGGTCTATTTGGAGCCCAGTTTCAAAGCCAAATGCTGTCGCAGCGGTATCCTGGAACTAGGATTGCACGCCACGACCTACAACATGAATTCTAGCACTCTTATCATGTACTAGAGGTTACCCTATCCGTGTACATTTACCAAGTACGACGTATTAGCCTGGCACATTGATCCATTTCCTTGGGTTAATGTTACGACGATATCTCATTGTGAAAACGTGCTGCTAAGTGAGCATGCCACTCGTACGTTCTCATAACAGGCGTGGTATATGTACATGGAACAGCAAGAAGGAAAGCGAGAAGAGATCTGCCATGCTTAGCATGAATAAGCAGCAGATGTGTTTACTTGTACATACGTATACACCTAGAGCACTTAAACTGTGCGTTTAGAATCTGGTTCCGAATCTAATTGCATGGTAGAGTTGGACCCTTTAAAATAGACGTGAGCGACTCACTTTTGGGTACCGTTGCTAATCGCTACAATCCCCCTTTTCGAGATGGCACGCCTTCACACTCAACAACCATGTACCGCCTTGTGAGCAGAGACTAAGCGATCCTGTAATCAGGACGCAAGAACTGTTCATGTATCTGGCGAGCACGTATAGAGGGTGTGACAGTCCTGGGAAGCTGGAGAAAACTGGTAGGAAGTAGTTGGGAATGCCTTTGTGATGATTCCCTTACTCCCTTACTATTCCACGCGTCCGCACGCCAGTGCCTGTAGATGGGCATTCACATATATCCAATTCATCCGCCAATATTGTAGTTGGCAGAAGCTTCCACGCCTTGCATATGACTCTAGGCGCCTACGGCCAAACTCAAGTAAATGCCCCACACCACACCGACGGAGCAACCAAACACTATGCGCTTGTCAACCGGTATCCACAAGAAGCTGATCAGGCTTATCGCAGGCCAGAACTTGTAACCGTCCTTCATCATCGGCCACAGCTTATTCACGCAGTCCGTCTTGACAACATCCATGGCATTCACGCCCGGCTTGCCCTGCGCATTGACATAGCCCATGTACGCCAAAAACATGAGCGTGTTCATAACAGCGCCAAAGGTCTGGTCGAGGATGAATTTGATGAAGACATTGGTCTTGCTGAGCGACGTCTTAGCGCGGTCTGGTTTGGAACCTGGCTTTTCGGGTGCAGGGGTCGCCGCGGGCACGTTCGTGGGAAACTGGTCTTCTAGGAAGCCTTGCCAGATTATATTGGGCGGGTTGCTGAGGACGCTGAAGAGGGCGAACTGGAGGACTTGGTTGTAGTTGAGGGAGAAGGGTGTCTGTAGGGACAGGTGTTAGTTACAGGCTCCGAGTTGAGACTCAGCACGATAACGACTTACGCTGTCTTGGTAGGACGATATGGCTTGCGCGAGCACATTGGAGGTTATGCTGAGCACGGCGCCTTGCAGCGTCTGCGATATCATCGACATAGTTGCGTTTTGGTAGTTTGTACAGATAAGCAGCGCTGGGAATGGGAATTGGCTCTCTTTTTTTTTTTCGAGAGGTAGAGCCAATGGATTATTGCGGATAGGTGAGAGGCTGGAGTGGCAGTCAATGTACAAAAAGTCGTGCAATGTGGCCGGCACACAGTGTTTGTCGATGGTCTCAGTAATGTTTCGACCGCTGGCCTTGTCAGCATCGCGTTTCGCGTAGGACAGTTAGCGCCCGCCCGCCCGCTCGTTCGTTCCGCAGACGCTAGGCTCAGTCCTTGAACATAGGTGGCTCCTGTCGTCGCCGCCTATTGTAAAATCACGATTGTCGGAGCAATCTTCTTCTTCTTTAAACGCAAGAGCCATACATTAGATGTATTGTCGGGAAGTGGGGGAGTAGTGTGATGTTGCTGAAAGTTTGGTTGGTAAAAGAAGGAACCCCACTTGCCCACTTGCTTGTACCATCTGCCGCGGACCCCGGGAGAGAGAAAAAGGGTATGAAGTCATGGACAATGAGCTTAGAAATCTGACGTATATAGTGTTCTTGTCACCTTTTGTCACGAGAGTTGAGTCTAGCGCGGTTTGGCACGAGTACAAATTCCAAAACAATATCTTATTTTTTTGGGGGTATTTCAAGTGGTCTTTTTTTTGGCCGTACTGTACTGTCGAGTTTGAAAGCTAGTTGACAACGAGGTTCCATCTAACAAGTACGTTTGCTGGAAAAGCGAGAGAAAGAGGGGGAAGTAAAGAGGGAAAGAAAGAAAAGGGAGTTTAATTGACTCTAGACAAGATGCTAGCTCTCACCAGTGCAACTGGCAAGTTAGGCTCAGCAGTTATATCCGCCATACTAGAAAACAAGCTCATCGACCCAAAGCATCTCGTAATCTGCGTACGTTCCCTCCTTCCCTATCTTTCTCCAAACTCCATCCTCACTCTCAATCCACAAAAAAAGCCCCCCCCCCTCCGCCCAACTAACACTCCACCAACAGACTTCAAGCTCACCAACCTCCCCCCGGCTCTCCCACCTCCAGAACCAATCCCTCACAATCCGGCATGCAGACTTCACATTACCCTCCTCCCTGACCGCCGCCTACACAGGCTGCACATGCCTCTTCCTCGTCTCCACGCCCGCCATCCACCTCGACTACTCCAACGCGCCTCCAGGCAGCGGCCGCGAAGCGCACCACCGCGCCGCCATTGACGCCGCACTTTCCGTCGGCGTAAAACACATATACTACACGTCTCTCGCCTTTGCCAACCCGAGCAAAGCGGGTGTAATGCGCGCGCACATGCGCACAGAGGCCTACTTGCGGGCGCTGGAACAGCAGGGAAAGTGCAAGGTGACGATTCTAAGGGAGGGCTTGTACAATGAGAGTTGGCCGTTGTATTTCGGGCATTATTACGGTTTGAAAGACGAAGCAAGAAAAGAGGTTGTGGTCGCGGGCGAGGGTAGAGTGTGTTGGACTGCTATCGCTGACATGGCGTATGCGACGGCTAGGATCTTGGCGGAAGGGGGAGAGGTGTGGGCTGGCAAGACGGTGTATCTTGCGCAGAAGAGGGGGGTTAGTTTGGGCGAGATTGCGCAGATTGTGAGTAGGGTCAAGGGAGAGGAGGTTAGGCTCAAGGTTGTGGGTAGGAAGGAATATGAGGATTATTATGTAAATGAAAGAGGATTGGAGAGCCCGGCGGTGGAGTGGTGGAGTAGTACGTATGAGGCGCTTGCAGATGGGGAGTGTGAGATTGATGATTCGACCCTGGAGGATATGTTGAAGGAGGTTGGAAGGAAGCCTAAAGCAATCGAGGCGACGATTGAGGAGATGATGGGTTGAGGCATAGAGTATGTAATCGTCGACTTGCTTTGATATCTAATGTTCTACCCATATACCTATACACAACACTGCATCCCTTCTTCACCTTATATTGCTGACTATCTTCTCTTATATCCGTACTCTAGCAGCACTGTCGTTCTTCTCGCCCATAACACCGAACCCAAAGTCCTTTCTCCTCTTGTTACTCCTGCGATCACCGTATTGTTCATCGAATTTCTTGATTGCATTCAGACTTGACATGTTTTCGCTGATACTGGCGCTGATTTCCTGGAGCGCTTTATCAAAGTGCCGTGCGTACAGGACACGTTTATCGGGGAAGTTGTAGGATTGGCCGGGAACGAGGTGAAGCGCTGCTTTGGGCAGTGGCAGTTGCTGGGCTGGTGTTGAATCCGAAGATGACGTAGAAGACTCGGCAGGATCAGCCTCATCATCTCCTGAAACAATCTTCGCGGCGGCCTTGGCGGCCTGTTCATTTTCCTCCTTGACACACGCTAGGGCTGCAGAGACTGAGATGTTCTTGAGATCGCTTCCGCTGTAAAAGGGCGTCCGCTTTGCAATATCCTCAAGGTCAACAGACTCATCCAGCTGTTCGCCCCTGAGATGTATCTTTAAGATCTCCTTCCGGTCCGCCTGTGTTGGAAGATCCACCAGTAAACGTCTTGGTAATCGGCGAATGACAGCATCATCAAGGTCAAAAGGCCGGTTCGTGGCTACCATGACGAAGACAGACAAATCATTCAGGCCGTCCCATTCCTTCAGAAACTGGTTGAGGATATTGCGGTGTGATACCCTTTCCTGCATTCCATCTCTCGAAGCAAAAACTGCATCTGCTTCGTCGAGAAACACGATGCATGGTGAAAGCTTGCGTGCCAACGAAAAGATGGCTGAAACGTTCTTCTCGCCCTCGCCAACGTACTTGTCCATGATTTGGCTGCCGGACACTTCAAGCACCGTGCTACCGCTCTCTTTCGCCACCGCTTTCGCAAGCAGTGTCTTACCGGTACCTGGAGGTCCATACAGCAACGCACCCGAAATCTTCTCGGTTGCCAGAATACCGTAGCTAAACGCCTCAGGTCTTAGTAATGACAACGATGTGATGGTCCGTATTGAATCCACCGTCTCAACTGGCACGTGCACTTGGTCAAAAGTCGTCTTGATTTGACCAGGATCTACGATGCCAGGTATAAGTCGTTTTTCCCATTTGGTAGCTGCAGCCGTTATGCGCTGCATATTTTGTTGATGCTGCCTAGTCTTTTCTCCTATACGCTTCTTGGCTAAGTCGGCCTCCGTCTTGGCTTCGGGGATGTTGAACAGATTTTTGGGTTGTTTTGGCATATCTGCCAATCTATCGAAATATACGATTTTCGTGGCGTCACTGGCTTTCAATAAGCCAATGGCAAGCGCGACGTGTGCCCAGCTTAGTTGCGCTGATGTCCTCCTCTTGGAGGCTACTGAATTGCTCACTGGGCTTGTGATGAGCAGGCCTAGAGCTGTAAGCGCCACTCTGTGCACCTCATCGTATGTTAGTACCCGCTTGAAGGCTGATTCGGGAAAGATGCGTGCCCATTGGCTGAATCGCAGGGGACTTTGATCCATATCTGAGATATTGGCGGCGGCCGACGGGTCCAGGGAGCGGAGCATGTCTTGTATATGAATTAGGTTGATGCGTCGGAATTTGTTCATCTCTTCTGGTAGAAGATTGGCGGTGTGGGCAGCGTGCACCAGTCTTGCAACATTCTCTTCCACAACGGTGCGTTCACTACAATCTGCTGTAGCGACAATGGTTCTATAGACACTAGTCTCGCCTTCACTCTGGAGACCGCGGACTCCGCTACAATTTGTTAGCTCAGTTATATGGCCACGCTCCGGCAACTCATACCTGCTCGTTAGCTCGGGAGTGAGCTCGCGTGAACTAGTGCTCCCAACTATCATGATGCTCTCGCCAGCAATACGCCGCTTACGAACGAGTTCTTCAAGTTTCTGGATGATGCGACCGCCATGGTGCGTAGCATTCAGTTCCTTGAAATTCTTCACGTAGATAATCTTGGACTTTACCGGGACGTTGAGGGCTGCTGACGATGAGCCAATTTTGATGGCTAGGTTAATGTCTGGCCTTGCGGTAGCCGGTAATGTGGAATTTAATTCAAGCTCAGCACCGTCCTGAGCCAGAGAATAGTCAAAGAAGGCAGGGCCCTTTGAAGACGTTGACAGACGATCAGAAGGGTTCCGAGGGTGTGAGCTATCGTTGCCGACAATCCCACGGCTTTGTTTTATGTCATTCGAATCGATCAAAGCCTCTAAGAAATTGGCTAGCTTCATGTCTTCGAGCTGCAATTCGCTCTGGCTCTGCGTCCGCCCAGAGTCATCGTTAGCGGCACCAGTTGATGCTCCATACTGATTTGCAGGAGCGGCTTGGTGGTTCTTGCTATCCTGGGCCATGAGTCGGAAGACGGGTGTGAGGGCAAAGATTGACAGAGGCGCACTACGAGGGCGCACTGAGTTGGGATCAGGCTGGTCCACAGACGGGGCCTGAGACCAATCTGTTTCGTCTTCAGCGGCTGCGTCGTCTGCGTCTCCCTTGAAATTACTTAGATCTGAATTCAATTGATAGGTTTCGTACCCTAGAGAGCGGATGGAACGAGGAGATGGTTCTGCACCTTCGCCCAGGTAGTCTCCGGCGAGCTGGGCGAGGTCCTGAGCCTCCAACACGACAACGTCGGATCCCAATTCAAATGCAGAAGATTTCACGCACGAATCTATCGAGACTTCGTGCTCAGCCGTGGGTGCATGAAGGATGAGGTTGGTTTTGGTAGCAGGAAATGAGTTGCCCATTGCTGGCTGCAGCGATGCAAGAGATGCGGCAATAGTCGCTCGGATTTCAGCAGCGATCAGTGGAGATATTCGTCCGGAAATGCTACCCTCTTCCAAGATGCTCATTGCATCTCTTGTCTTAGTAGACTCTTGGAACCTGGCCCATCTTGCCAATGCCTCGCCGAGAGCCTCGTTTTTGCGCCCGTCATCCGTGCTGGCCACTGGCTCAGCGTTTGGTGGCGGAGAGTTTTGCGTGGCTATCTCATCGTGTAGACCCCACCTCCCCTCGAGGTATTGTTCGATCTTGTGCTTCTCGTTGTCGTCCAAACGCCAGCTCCACAGACCACGTACTAGTCGCGATAGCATCTGGGTAGTTTCTGGACCGAACCCGGCTGGGACAGTACATGCCACCTGTTCGCCAGACTCGGCATGAGTCACTGCAACCGATAGAAGTGTGGGCGACTTCGCATCATGCGAGTCTCCGGGCAGGTCTTGGCGGCGTAGTACCCTCTTCTTCAGAAACCAGTCAGGTATGTGGACAGGCGGTAGCCCGTCGGCCTTTTTCCCCCGTTGCTGGCGTCGCAAGGCAGCCGAATAGCGGCGCGATGTTTCCCGCGACCGCTGAAGCTTCTGCGCGAGCACCTCGGGGTCGTCCAAGGCTACCGCACTGTCTGCGGGCTCGTCGGTGGCTGCTGCCTTTTCTCGGTCCGTCTGGTTGGCACCATCCTGGTCGGCTGGCGTGCTGTTGGGCGCCGGTGGGGGATTCGAGGCTTGGGCGAGCGGGCGGGTCGTGTGCAGTGTCCGTAACCGCGGTGTCGATGGGTAGCGGCGGCCGCGAATAAAGCGTGCTGGAGGTCTTTTGGTGGACGCTCGCAGTGCAGACCGAATCACGTACATCCGGACGTCGAAGGCGCTCCCAGAATTGCCGACGGAGGGAGCCTACAGAGGTGGTCGTAGGCGTTGGGTGGGATGCAGGCGATGCGCTGGATATGATGGCAATGCCATGGTCAACTTTCTTCATTATCCTACCAGGGCAAGGGTCCGCGGCCAAGACTCGCCGGCTATTCCGCCTGGCTAGGCCTACGACGACGGACTGCATGCATGCAACGCTATTCCGCGAGAGCCCTTGTACCTTTGTACACCCAGTGCGATTAACACATCTAGACGGTGTATTCGTCTAAACGCTCGAGTCTTTGTTGACACCAGTACCACTCAACCATCGATTGGAGATTCAGGTCTATCCCGCAAATGACGTCACCGGGCCCCTCTCTCCGACTCCAACAACAGCCAGCATGGGGCTTGACACTCGAATTTGCATGTACTAGTGACTCGACTTTCTGTACTGCCCATATTGAGACGTGCCCGAAGAGGTGTGTCACCTAGCTAGCAGCATTCGATTAACAATGAAACCGTTGTTGGTCAAGGCCAGGCTTGGTAGCCTACTCGGCGCTAGAAACACGACCACGCTTTACAACTACAACATGTTACACGATATCCCCCCGAATTCTTTCATCAGACCAGACCGTCAGCGAGTCTGGCTGTTTTGATGGGGCGTACGCGTCTACGGTGTGTCATATCCTTTTGACTACACGGGCCAGACAACCTGGAAGAAGACCACCCAAGTGCCGTTAGCACAGTGCAGTTTTGGGACTCCAAGGCTCCCAGCGCCGGGGCAGCTGCATAATGAAAGAGGCGACATCTAACATCGGCATGGCTCGAGATAAAGAGAAAAGGTTTAGCGGTTGGGAGAACCAAACTTCGCCAGACAGTGTTCCCTGGCTACCACTCTATTATCAGAAGACAAAGGTGATGGCATTAGAAGGATAAGGATATTAGAAGTCGGGCAAGTACAGCCTGTCAGTCATTGCATTTGAATCAGACCTCCAAATTTCCTCCGTATACAGGATGTCTTCTCACATCGTTGATGAACAAGCGAGTAAGCACTATCCGTCATCAGTACCCCCCACGAGTACTTTCAATACGCTGGCAATAACTCCGACACGTACGGAGCTTACAGGTTGTGCTAGAAACCGGAAACTTCCATTCCGCACCAGACGTCGAGGAGTCGCGATGCATGCCCTCCAACCCATCCACTAACGCAAAAGTCGAAAATGCTGGCGAGCCTGTGACACGAACTCAACAGTGGAGAATCTTGTCTTCCACGTGCCTTGTCGCTTTTACAGTACTAGGTTCGTACAGGGACACTTTCCTTGCGCTATCAAGCGTCCCGTCACTGACAGCTATAGGCCTCAACCAATCATTCGGCGTCTTCCAAGCATATTATGGGCGTCCAAAGTCTGTCCAGGAGGACGTATTTCACGGAAATGAATTCCCAAATCGCTCCTTGATCTCGGCAGTCGGCTCCTTAAGCAATGGGGGGATTGTTGCCGCTTTGGGGGCATTCTACTACCCTTACCTGTCTCAACTGGGAGGTCATATCACGTCCCTGTGCGCGGCCGGTGCCGTTTTAGTTGCGCTGGGGTTCGCGGCAGCAGCGCTGAGCCACAATGTAAAGACTCTCGAGCAGCTATGATGAGATTGTATGCTCACGCGTATATAGTTGGCAACAATCATTGGCTGCCAGGGAGTATTGGTCGGTCTTGGAGGGGGCATCATTATTCACGTCCTCTGGCCTATTCTGCCAGAGTACTTCCCCCAACGAGGCGGCCTTGCCCAGGGTGTCATGTTTGCATGTAAGAGCCTCGCACATACGCTATTGAAGTTCCGCTAACATGCATAGCTGCGGCTCTGGGGGGTATGCTATGGTCCGTTCTATTGACAGAGCTACTTGAAACACTAGGTATCCGGTGGACACTAGGAACGCTCGCCATGTTCAACATGGTCACCTTAGGTATTGCCAGCAGGCTCGCTCTCCCACCTCGAAAGTTCGAAAGGCGTAGTACGCACATCATTGGTTGGAAGACTGCCCGGGATCCGCTTTTCGTCTCGCTCGCAGTCGTAAACTTGACATGCCCATTGACCATGTTAATCCCAATGGCATTCGGTCCCGTTTTTGCAGAGTCTCTTGGGGCCAGCATCAGCAAGGCGTCGTATCTGGTGGCCATTAACTCGGGGGTCGGAGTTCCAGTAAGACCATGTACCGGCTGGCTGGCAGACAGGATCGGGCATCTGAACACGCTCATGGCAGCTACTGCTGTGTACGTGCTGGCGACTTTTACTCTCTGGCTGGCGGCAGCCATGATAAGCAATGTGGGACTGTACATCAGCATGTGTGTCTTTCACGGTTTGGTCGCTGGCGTCTTCAACACGCTCATCAGTTCGGCGCAGAAGACCCTCTTCGGGGCGGAGATGTATTACCCCAAGTCTGGCGCGATGACTAGTATACGTGGCGTGGGACTTGTCATCAGCGCACCTATAGCCGGCGCGCTGGTGTCAAGAGCCCCCGCTGATGACTTGCAAGGCCATGACTTTGTGAGGCTGATACTCTACACTGGACTAATGCTGGTAGTCTCACTGTTGGCGCTGGTGAATGTTCGGTGGCTAGATATGAAGAGGAACGGATGGAAGTTGGCGCGCTAGGCCAAGAGCGGGGAGGGGGAGGCACTGGGATGTGGAAACAAATTGCGATGTCGGCGTCTCTCCTCTAATGTTCTCCCCTATGTTGTGATTTGGATAAGAGGGGTCCAGACGGCGGGGAGGGCCATGGGTAGGTATACACGTGTAGCACAGCAGGCGGACACGTGCGTCTTGGCTGCCGCAAGATGCTGTGTGTCTGTGCAAGGTGCATGTACAGTACTGTAGACAGACGTCGGTTGTAGACACGGCAGTAGGACGACAGCGACACGGTAGAAGAGGGCGTTTTTTCGATTCCTCAACCTAGGGGAAATGTACGGGGCTAAGAGATATGCTGCAATGAAAAGGGAGTGTCTAGAGGAGATCGGTATTTCACCAAGGTTTAGCGAGTCTTTCTCCGCCCGTTCCTGGATTCTTGGCGGCGTCGATCGTCGGTTCCCAAATCGTGCTGACCGCCGAAGGCAATGCCCTGTTTAACCCAATACACCCTCAGATGCGCGTTGCCGGTCGCTGCACGAGCGCTGGAGCTGCAGGGCCCTCTGTACCTTCACCCTTACCTCTCGACGACGCTTAGGTTTGACTCGAGAGGTCCCGCATCTACACTGAAACACACACACACACACACTTTACACGCGCATTGACAGCTGCCGGACCACGCTCCCTTAGCTGCAGTAGGCGCGTGCCAGAAGTTCCCTCACCAACGACGCGACATTCCATTCACTCATCCACAAGCAGGCGCGCCTAGTGCCATGACGTCTTTTTGACATGTCTGCTAGCCATTGCAAACCTCCTCCACCATTGACCTGGAGGCCACGATGTCGCTTACGCCCTCCAATTCCCGGGTGAGCCCAGCTATTGGGGCCGGCATCAAGCTGAATCCCTCGCCATCACCATTCTTCAAGACGGCCCTGCGTTCGCCCGTCAAGGCTGGACGCGCTGAAGCCAACTTGGCCTTGCGCCAGGTCATTGGCACCACGACTAATTCGCCCAATGCCTTTGACAGCCTGCCATCCGGCTGCACTTTTGGCTACACGGCCGGAGCTGCCGCCGTCATAGCCTCGATAGACGAACAAGGCCATGTTACCCAACGCTTCTACCGCGCACGCCCTACCACCAATCCCATCAATCCCTCCGCATCCATATACGGCGGTCCCTCGACCCCGACCCAGAATGAGAGCCGCAACCGGACCACTCTCTCACTGCGCGACCCTGGCCTGGCCGCCTCACCGCTGCCGTCTCCTGGCGGGGACTGGGCAGATTCGCCGAGCAACAGAGCATGGACAATGAAGGACAAGATCAAGGCCGCAACCTGTGTTAGCTTCAGTCCCGACGCAAAATACTTTGCCGTAGGAGAGGTAAGTCACATGTGCAGCCAAATGCGGCCCCATCCTAACCCATTTTAGACTGGATATAAACCTCGTGTACTCATCTTCTCTGCCGCGCCAGATGCGCCTTCCGACACCCCGCTTACCTCGCTCTCGGACCACACCTTTGGCGTAAACTGCGTAGCCTTCAGTCCCGACTCTCGCTTCCTCGCCAGCTTAGGCTCATCCAACGATGGCTTCCTATACGTATGGCAGATCAACCCCCGCACCGGCGCTGCCACGCTACATGCCAGCAACAAGTGTGTCAGCCACATCCACCGGATAGCCTGGATGGGCAATAAGCTCATAACTGTTGGCGTCCGACATGTCAAAGTCTGGAAGGTCGATGATCTTAACCCTGCGATGCGAATCTCCAAAGCCCGTCAGAGTGAGATTTCCTTCATCTCGGGCTCCACGCACAAGACATTGCCAGGTAGAAATTGCATCCTCGAGAACTTGAAAGAGTCTACCTTTACGAGTGTAGTTGCCATAGCCCGAGACAAGGCTATCGTGGCCTCGGACAAGGGAGACATCTGTCTCATCGACGATTCGGATTCCGACCACCGGTTCTTCAAGCTGGTTGATGCCGGCTTCTCTGTAAGCTCACTGGCCGTCGATGTCAGAGGACGACTTCATATTGCCGGAAGCCAAGGCGCACTCAAAACACTCATCATCAAGGATATTATAGGGAGACTAACGCCCCCACCATCACCTCCACCGCGAGTTGAGTCACCCACTGTATCGGTAACGGACTGTAACCAGATTGGTGTAATTGCTTGTCTAAAGGACTATGTCGTTACCGTCGACTCGCAGCGAGCTATCCGCCTATCACAACTGTGCTCTGACGACGATGAATCCGTCGTTGGCAATGTTGTACATACCTTACCCGCCCATGGCAACGCTGTTCTGGGAGTCCATGCCGGCCTTGTACGACCGAATGTGTTCGATGCTTCCTACTACACATGGGCGGCTGATGGAACAGTTATATTCTGGCATCAAGGTTCGTTCAGAGGCTCCGTTGAAGTGCCTCTTGAGCAACTCGATGATCCCGATGCGGTTCCCAACGAGTTGAGGACGGTGCGCACCTCAACCGACGCGAGCTTTCTAGTCGCAGGTGACAAGTTCGGCGTATTAAGATTCATCGACTGCACCACGAAAGCAACCATGTTTCAGTTCAAGGCACATGCAAGCGAGATCACCAGCATTGCCATACATGAAGAAGCGGAAGTCACTTCTGTCGCTTGTGCTAGCCGAGATCGCACCGTACAGGTCTTTACGCGCACAAAACAAAGGTGGGATCTACTACAGACACTGGATGAGCATGTGGGAGCGGTGAACGGTGTCTCCTTCTCCCGGGATGGCACGCGGCTAGTTTCGACCTCAAGCGACCGAAGTCTTGTCGTTCGTGAATTGTTATCGCTTAATGACAGCAATGGAACCGCCCGCGCCTTTGCAATGTCACGGGCCATCATGTTGAAGGCAACGCCCGTGTCATCAGCCTGGGACGTTGACCAAGACGATGCACTATTTGTCTCGACCATCGATCGACAGGTTCACAAATTTGATGTCCGGACAGGCCAGTGCCTCAGTAATCTTCGCGCATGTGATACTGATGGAGGGGATGCTGTCGTGATATCTTCTCTGGTTCACGTCTCCCGTGGCTGGGGCACCCCGTTGATAGCCGGTGTGTCAAGTACTGACAAGTCAATACGGGTGTACGATGAAGGTGGCTCGCTCGTTGCTCGGGACTGGGGCCATACCGAGGGCGTTTCTGACATTGCGCTCGTACAAACGCCCGGGTCAGTGGGAGATGACTCCAGTGAAAAGTCGCTCGTCACGGTTGCAGTAGATGGCACCATATTTGTATGGACTCTGGGCTTATCTGCACCCAACCGCCAGGAGCTATCAAAGTCCATGGATTTGCTAGCTCCAAATACACCTTCGAACCAGGAACTTCTTTCCAACAAACCGCCTCTGCGGCGCGTATTGTCACAATCAGAAATGGCACGTTTCCAGCGCTCACCACAGGAATCAGAGGCCGGAGCCACAACAACTGGCAACAAATCACCAAAGTTACGAAAAAAAGTATCAAAATTTTCCCTGGCTTCAACACCAAAGCTAGACCCTTCTCCTATGCCGGGAAACGCACGGGAGAGCCGGAGCGCAGGTCAGGGCAGTGCTCGTAGGAACAAAAACCCGAACCGTTCTCCCTCGCCCCCTAGTCCCCGAAATTCACAACAGGGAAAGCGCCGCGCATCATTGGACGCCAGGGCCCGTACAAAGGCTCCTGTTCGTGAGTTTGGTAGTATTGGGCAGTCGACAGAGAGCTTGTGCAGAACCCTTCGGTCATACAGAAAACGTCTTGCGAATACAACAGAAGACTTGAGCTCCGAGCTTGCAAAAGAGGTCGAGAGGGAGCTTGCAGCAACAGCAAGAGCAATCGGCGACAGAGTGAAGACCAAAGCATTCGAAGAGACGATCATGATTAAGCTACTTGATCAGTACTCAGAGCGGCTAGTAAACATGTTAGATGAGAAGATTGCAGCTAGCGTCGCGCAACGGGTCCGTGAGAGTAGCGTGGGCAACTTTTCTGACGCAGAATCCCCCGTCATCACACAAGGCCCATCGAGAAGCAGAAGAGGCAGCGGTAGCTTAAGAGACACTCGCGCAGATGACTCCGAGTCTGGCACTGATGCTTTTGTAGAGTCGACTGAAAGGCTGACGATCGAATAAAGCTGTTACGATAAGAAGGGGTGGCAGGCGTAAACGGGACAAGGGAATTTGGCGAGCAAAGTCGAAACGAATATCGGCGTTTGAAGAGGAAAGGATTTTCATTTGTAGCGTCACGATACCTGGAGAAAGACTCACCACTGAGCAAATATTATAACACGGCGTTTTATTCAAGGGAGGCTGTCGACCACTCTCTCGCATTTCTCATTTTACCAGTACTATCGCCTGCAAAACGTAATTGTAGTTTTTAGTATCGCTCGCGCTGTTGTTTTCCTTTCGGGCAAAGAAGACAGCAGATTGTCTATTTTTTTTTCTTTCCTTTCCCAATTCCATATGTGTATAGTACGTATATCTAAGTTTGTTACCTTTTCTTCCCCTGCATGTATTTGTATAAGATGATGAAGAAGGATTCTTTCGGCTTCTAGATATGAAGAACAATAAAACAATTAAACGTCAGAGGCGACTTCGATTACTTCGACTATTACTGCTAGAGCTTGGCCGGCTGCTGCATGACTCTCAGATCTTCGCGGCTGATTTCCGAAATACTCTTCTTTCCCAGGTTGGCCAGCGAGTTGTCAGTGTCAGCGAGCATGCAATTTAGCACGTGCTTTACGCCCTCCTCTCCGCCCATGGCAAGACCATAGACATACGGGCGTCCGACTAGTACGGCCTTTGCACCTAGAGCCAGCGCCTTGAGAACATCGGACCCGGTCCTGATTCCCGAGTCGAAGAGGACGGTGAGTCCAGAGCTCTTGATGCGGTCGTCGGCGCCGATTTCTGCCAGCGCATCTAGCGATGCGATGGCGCCATCGAGCTGTCTGCCTCCGTGGTTCGAGACCACAATACCATCCATGCCGTGCTCAACGGCCCTGTGCGCATCCTCGAGTGTCTGGATCCCCTTTAGCACAATGGGGCCATCCCAGTATTTTCTCAGAATCTGCAAATCGTTCCAATCGCGGTAGTTGCCGCTGGCCAGGACACTGGTGAAGAACATTGCCTTTTTCATTACTTTGGCGTGACTCAGCACTTTGGCGGCGCCAGAGATGCTACCCGGGCGCTTGAGAATCTGCCATATATCCGCCAACTTCTCGGCGACGGGACGGGAATCCTGGGCTTCCTGTTCTTCGAACATGCGGTTGAAGACGGGGTCGGAAAAGGCGACCTGGCAGCCCTGGCCCCAGAGAAAGGGAATGTAGGCTTCGTCGAGGTCATTGGGCCGCCAGCCAATCATAAACGTGTCAAGCGTGACCACGAGGACTTTGAAGCCGGATTCCTTAGCCCGCGAGAGAAGACTGGCGGTTAGTTCCTCGGCCTGCGGCTTCGGCCAGTAGAGTTGGTACCAGCGATCTCCGTCTGGGCCATTTGCTTGCGCCACTTGCTCGATGCTGCGAGTGGCGGCTGTGGAGAGTATCATGGGCACTTTGACAGAGGCACAGGCACGTGCTGTGGCTTCTTCGGCGTCGTGGTGCAGGATTTCTTGGACCCCGATCGGGGCCACTAGGAGGGGGCTGGCATATTTTTGCCCGAATAGCTCAACAGACATGTCGCGTCGTGTAGCCTGCACGAGCATCCAGGGCCGCAGGCGGTAGCGGGAGAAGGCTGAAATGTTTGCGGCGTAGGTTGATTCGCTGCTTGCTGAACCGTTGACGTAGAGGAAGTTGGGTAGGGGGACTGCGGCTCGCGCGGCGGCTTCCCATTGTGCGGGTTTTGTAGAGTATTTGGGTGGGCGGAGAGCGCCGTATATTTCTCTTTGGTAGTTGACGTGGGATTCCGGGTCTGGCTCGTAGTATGTTGTGCTGTCTGGCTTTGCAGGTGGTTTGGTGTCTGCCATGGTATGGGTGAAGACTGTTGGAAGGTTTACGGATATTTGGGCTAGCGGATTGACACGATCTCAATGTTGGTCTTTGATAAAAGCGATTTGTCCTGGGTATTGTCTAATGGGATTTGGTTTGGTTGATGAAGGAGGGACGCGTAGATCCGTGGGACGTGGAGGTGGAGACCGATCGACAATGCCGAGGTTCCAATTGCGCTAGTAGCGGCACAGGGCGACATGTCCTCCAGCCACTTTCTTTCCCTAGGTCTTTAGTAGGCAAACATGAGCCTGGCGTATACATGATATCTCTTCTAAATGACATGCATATGGTAGCACGATGTACAATCCTAACATAGATTTGAATTTAGTCTATTTTTTTTTCTCCTGCCATGCCCTCCTGTACCTACTCTCTTGTCCACGGCTGACAATGCTGACTCGTTGGCAGTCGGCGGAGCTAAATTAAGCATCGTAGACCAACAAAATTGTCAACAGTAGCTTTTCAAGTTATTTAAATGCGAATACTCGGAAGACTTGCTGGCTACAAACGGGGAGTACGGCCCACCTTTGCATAACAACCAAGGCTGTGAAGTCCTCACCGCCTGCCGTGCGTGTCGCCAAACAACAACGAAAAAAAATCGACTTCTTACAATATCACCACGTCTCTCGACGATCTGCACATTGTTTTTCATCTGCAGGCCATCATGCCTCCGTCTCGGGGTGCCATAACGGCCATCATCGTAGCAGTAGTATCTATATTCTATGCTTACCACGTCTCGCTACATTCGGTGCTCTGCCATTCGCTTTGCTCCACACGGTGCCAGACGAGTCCCCCGAGCACCGCGTCTGAATGCTCTGAGAAACCTCATCATTCGAGCTGGAATGCTTGGTGGCATCCACGACGGAGTCGTACTAAGGTTGAACAGGGAGCAGGAACCACAACGGAAGATTGGAATATCCTATACCACCTTGGTGGCAATGGGCCATGGGTTGAAAAAAGGATTGATGTTGTTGATGGAGGAATTGCACCGCCTGATGGATGCGAAGTTGTCCAGGTCCATATGGTATGTCACCGATATTCTGATCCATCAGCTCAAGTAGCCAAAGTCTGGACATCGAATTACTGATATGCTCTGCTAAGATGGCGAGACACGCCGAGCGTTATCCTACTAGGAGAGCTGGTAAGGCTCAAAAAGCTGTCGTAGAGCGTATGAAGGAAAGTGGCAAGAATTTCACCGGCAACCTGGCTTTCTTTAATGACTGGCAAATCTTCTGGTCATCCGACCAACATGATCTGGAGCAATTGACATCTACCGGCCCTTTCGCCGGCACACTGGGTTCATTCACCACAGGTGTCCGACTGCGCACCCGCTACCAGCATCTCCTCGTTCAAGCCCTCTCCACATACCCAGATATCCCCACGACCTTCTGGGCCAGTGGCTCGAACCGCGTCATCGAAACAGCCAAGCACTTTGCCGTAGGTTTCTTCGGCATCGACTACAATGCTACCCGTAAAGCGGCACTACAAGTCATATCCGAACACTCCTCTCTCGGCGCCGATACACTAACACCTGGCCGTACGTGCCTGGCCAACAAGAAAGACGAACAAAACGGACAACGCAAAGGCTACCGAGTCGCAGCCGAGTACCGCGCTCTGTATATGCCGCCGATACGCGACCGTCTCCTTAATCAAACAGGCATGCTCTTCTCAGACACGGAACTCTACGCCATGCAGGAAATGTGCGGATTTGAAACTACCGTCCGCGGCCGCAGCGACTGGTGCAATGTCTTTACCAAACAAGACTTTCTTAGCTTCGAGTACGCACGTGATCTTCTGCATTACTACCGCGCAGGCCCGGGCCAGAGATACGGCGTGAGCATGGGTTGGCTGTGGCTTAATGCAACAACAAACTTATTGCTCCAAGGGCCTGAAGCCGGTCCGCTTTACTTCAGCTTGTCAGTCCCTTTTCTTTTGTTTTTCATCGAGAAAACCTCGTCTGAATCTTTTGAGGGGAACGAGGCGAAAGAAAAAAACCAGGATTGCAATTAATACATAATCTCCAGCGTACACGACGGCGATATCGCACCCATGATGGCTGCCCTCGACATCATAAATGACCCCGACCTACCCATCTCGCACATTCCGCACAATCGCAAGTGGCGGAAATCTCAAGTCTCTCCCATGGGCGGCCGTATCATCTTTGAACTGTTGTCCTGTGGCAACAGCGATAGCGTCAGCGACAAGGGAAAATATGTCAGGCTCAACATCAACGATGGCATTACTGCTATACCAGACTGCAACAGTGGACCAGGGATGAGCTGTCCGTTGGCGGATTTCGCGGCAAGGACGAAGAAAAAGGGGAAGGAGGTGCAGGATTTCAAGAGTCTGTGTGGGTTAGATGAGGGTGCGGCGGAGAGAATTACGTTTCTACATCAGAGGTATGGAGAGGAGTAGGCTGTTAACTGAGGGAAGGGGTTGGGTGTTTGGCTAGCTAGTCGGTTGGTCAGTTTCTTGAAGTACAAAAGACCAGTTGGTATGCTTACGAAACATTTCAATTTCATTGTTTGTGCGTGAAATGTGAAATACATGGTATAATTTAATCCTTGATAACCAGTTGTTCACTTACGTACGGTACATAAAGAGAGAGAAAGAATACACACGTTACATCAAGAAACACAAAGAACAGTGTACAACATCAAGATTTTCAATACCCATGCTTCCCCAGTTCCTCCTCCGTCCACTCCCACAACTTCTTCTTCAACCCCTCATCCCTCGCCCACTTACTCCCCGCCGCCCTCTCCCCAACAGGCATATAATACCCACCATTCTCCAACTCTGCCTTGTCCACCGTAGCACACCACGTCGTATTCAGCGCGCCACCCTCTGGAGTCTTATAATGGCCGGGCAGAAACAAGCCAAGGATGCCATAAACCCAAAGTCCCAATTTCAAAAACACATTCGCACGCATACTATTGAACAAATCGGTAAGAATGATTCCGGGATGCAGCGACACGCTAGTGATTTGCGGGTATTGTTCCGCCAGGGCGCGAGCAAAGAGAATATTTGCGAGTTTCGAGGAGCCGTAGCGGCGCCACGTACTTTGGTGTTGTAGCGCGGATTGGTCGAATTCTATGCCCTTGGACACGGGGAATAGATGGCCCATGCTGCTGAGGTTTACGATGCGCACGTCGGCGCCGGGCTGCTGCTGCGCGGTTTCCAACATGGTCGGGAGGAGCAGTTTGGTGAGGAGCGCGTGGCCCATATGGTTGGTACCGAATTGGATCTCGTAGCCTTCTTTGGTGGTGCTGTACGGTACCGCCATGATGCCTGCGTTGTTAATTAGGATATCGAGGCGCGATTCTTGCGCTTTGAAAGTCGTCGCCGCTTCGGCAATGGACGAGAAGGATGTGAGGTCGAGGGGGAGGTGTACGATTTCGCAGGCGGTGGGCACAGCCGACTTGATCGAGGTGATGGCATCGCGGGCTTTGGACTCGGTGCGGGCGGCGAGGTAGATGCGCGTGGGGTTGTGGGCGGCGAGGTAGGCAATTGTTTGTTTACCCAGGCCGGCGTTGCCTGAGAATTGTTTGTTAGAGGCGTAGTGAAATGGCTGGTGGGTGAGGGATAAGATGTGTACCGCCTGTGACAAGGATGACTTTGCCTTCAAGGCTTCCAATGTCTTGCGCTGGGTTGAATGATTTACCCATGGCCAAGCTCCTTTTCTGCTTGGTTGTCGGTGGCGCGATAAAGTGTATTTTACGAACTTAGACGGTTGGTGAACAAGCGCAAGATGTACAGTAGGGAGTGAAAGGGGCTTGCAATAGCAATTATTTGCTATCGTTTACGAGCAGCAGTGTTCATTCTGCCGCTATCGCGTGTCAAATTCAACTTACGGTCCGGTCCGTCCACGGTGCTTCATGGATGCCGAGGCATGACGTAGCCCATTTGAACGCGCTACACTTCGGGCTCGCCAAAACTCGCCGAGTAGGCTAGGATTAACGTGGGATGGATAAGTAGCAGTCTTATCCAGAATAAGAGGGGTGACACTGAGTACATATTGTAGACTTGGCACGGCAACGCCAAAAGTTAGCATCCACGCATTCAAATGATGAACGTAATGATCCTCACATTTCAGATAAAAGATTAGGGTATCATTATCTAAATCAAATCCAAAATATTGCTGAAAGTACATCGTATGCCATCACAGTTGCAGACGTTAATGCAATGCCCCAAGCGCTCAAAATGCTCATCGTCCAAGTCTCGGGTTCTGTTTAAATTTGGCATACGGATTGTTCGTAGATTCCGACTCGTCTTCTGAGTGGGGATAGCCTATAATACTGGGTTTGGGATTTATCCGTAGAGGGGAGGTAGTGCGCTGTTTCGCTGTTGCTGGTTTGTTCTTGAAGGCTTGGAGGAGGGTTTGTCGTTGTTCCTCAAGCTCCCCGTCACTTGTGAGATCAATAATGCCATCCAACTGTGCAGGTGTTGGTTTTGCAACTGGAAGCGTAGCACTCTTCCGCTTCCTGCTCTTGAATTTTATTGGTACAGGAGACGTAATCGACGGCTGTGCAGCAACTGGAGGAGCAACCACTGGATTCTGAGGAAGCACTTGCGATGCCATCTTTGGAGATACGGATGCGATGATACCGTTCCACTCTTCGTTTTGATGTGATGGTGCAAATGCGCCAAGCCCTTGCAGTCTGAGTGGAGTCCTGCTACTCTTTGAGCGAGATTGAGTCGCAGTTGATGGTCCGCATGTGGTCGTTGCATCAGAAAATCCTCCATTCGATGTCGAGACATATTCAGGCATGGATACGACTCGTGTTGATGATTGCATTGGCGCTGTCGGCGCTCGGAAAGCGTTGGGCTTAACAACCCGAGACTGCTGAACATGCGGAGGTGTTGATTGGGGTGTATACTCTGGTGTGTAAGGAGCACAAGAGCTTTCTTGTCTTCCTACATCAGCGGGAGGGTTTACAATTGCTGGCTTCCGAGTGGCCTGCAGCATCGGACCTCGAGCTTCCCATGAAGGTATTGATGGTGTGCATGTAGGGCTATTTGTTCGCGCATGCTCTGGTACCGCTGCAAGCTGTGGCAACAGTGCTGGGTTTGGCCTTAAGGATGTGGCTGAATTCGAATTATTTGTTGACTGCTGCTGAAGTGTACACTGTGGGAATGTATCGGTAGTTACTTGAGGCGATGATGACGCCGCAGCAGTGTAGACAGCCTCTCGCAAACCGTTACTTTCATTCGTCAAGTATGGGCTGATGATACTGTCAGTTCTTGGAGGACCACAGACTGGCACGTGATTGTCTGCTTGCACATTATCAGTCCGTTGCCGTTTTCGTGATGGTAGAGGCGGCGTCGGTAGTTGCGTCTCACGCTCGGTTTTCCTGACTGGTGGTAATATAGGAATCTGTTTGCTCTTGGGTAGTGACTGTTTTCTTTGCACGGTCGGCTGTACAACTACTGGTTGGCTTGGCGCTGTAGGCTGTTGTTGCATATTCGGGTTCACAGTGGAACGATCCACAGCTCCGCGGATTGCCTCGAGATCCTCTATATATTCCCAGATGAGCTTCCACACAGTTGGATTATTGCGGAGGTCTTGAAAATGTTCTCGCAATGCTTCTCGCAGAGCTCTGATATCTCCCAGTAGCAGCTCATTGTTTCTCGTCTTCGAGTGTTCAGAGATAAGAACGGTGACGGCCACCATCTCTATGGGTGCAAACGTTTGCACACCACTCAGATACTTGGAGGCGTTTGTGAAAATGTTGGGGTCCATCTGTATGAGATCCTGGAAGGTTTTCCAGATGTTTGCAAGGTGGCTTTTGGTGGCATCATCAATCGGAGCGGTGTCGCTCAGTAATTTCGTGATTGCACTGTTTTGTGCCTTGAAGATGGGTATCCCGTTTGCATTGCTTTGCTGCTTTGTTTCAGTAATCTGGCTGAAGCAAGCTAGAGTCAATTGGAAGTCTTTTGCTCGTTGACGATCCTTTAACAAAGAGTAAACGACGTCGAAGTCCTGCACAAAAAGCTTGGTCAGTTCTTGCCATGGACCACTCTTCGCCCGCATCTTCTCAGCTGCACTCAGCTGCACGCCCATCTGAACACGAGCAAACAAATCCTCTTCTTGCTCCGACGAGAGATTCGTAAACTGGAAGACTACAAAATCTTTTTCTAGAAAGAGTTGCTGGGTCTTTGGGGGAAGAAGCTTTTTCCGCCGGCCTGAGGGATCGCAAAACCACCTACAGCTGTTAGTGAATGGGTCCCAGAATGGAATCCGTTGAACTTGCCATTTTTCCCCTCTAGAATCATGGCAAGGAATCATCCCTTTGACGAATGCCCTCACAGAAGACAGTCGCTGCTTTCCATCGACGCAAACTAGGGTGTTGTGTGGTCTATCGCTACTTGAAGTGTTTGATTGCTTGTTTAGAATGATTGGGGGGATATAATAGTTTTCTGTACGGATGTTAGCAGCTCGCAGTAATCAATTGCAACGGATGTGGTATGTACCCATTAAAGAATTTATTAGGCCAGTCATACGTTCAGCTGTTCACTGTCAGTGTACTACTATCAACACATGGCTTCATTGACTTACCTGTCCAAACAACCTCACGTTGATACTCTGGGTCGACATCAATCACGCCGTTATCTAGTTCCTCTATTAATGGTTAGCATCTAATACTCTCCGTACGTTGTTGGAGTATCGCTTACTTATGAGGCTTTTCAGACTTCGCATATGGACATGTGGTGACGGCAGCTGCGGCCGGGGCTTGTAAACAGCTGGGTCATATTCCTCACTTTCCAGGTCCGTGAAGACGTCGCCGTCGCCATCGAGTTCGTCCTTGATCGGGTATTGGGGCACGCTGTCGTTACCATGCGCTTGTGAAGACGGACCGAGTCGTGCATTACTAGTGCTGACTTCCATGCTGAACTGGCATGTTGTTGTTAAAGTCACCAAGAGGTCTCGTGTTGGCGATTCTGCAGTTGCGTCACTGCGTTATCGGCTATCCTCGAGGTCTCCACCACGCTAAACGTATCAGCCACTAGTCTGTTAGAGAAGACGGTCGTCTCCACTTGCCTTCACCTGGGTCGAAAAGCTTTGTACTCAACACAACCACAATACCACTACTAAAAATTCGACTCACCATGTGCTGCTGCTCAACCATGGCCACTGATACTGTTGCCTGCAGGCTGAAAGACCAGGTAATAGCAACCTGCGCGGAGGAACCCTACAGTCTCGTATGAACCAGGCGGTCGATGCAGCTGTGATCGTGTACAGTGGGATATATGTTAAAAGTAATGAAGTTTTGCTTTCTCATGTTGAATTAAGCTAGTGGGTAGTTTAATCAAGTATACTGTATATAGTAATTGGGGTAGCTAACCCTCTTCCAGACCAACGATTAGCTGATGTCTTATGGGCAGGTTAAGACACTTGGTGAATGTATAAAATATTGAATTTCAGGCAGAATCCTACTTGGAATAACTGAAAGTTGGATTTAGTTGCGTTTCATACTTTCTTTGTTTCTTGATGTTGTGAAGACTGGAAATTTAAGGAACATGACTTTAATATGCTACAGGCTAGCTGCATGTGCGGTTATATGAGGCCAGACTGCCTATATTGTGATACAGCTTGTAAAAGCTGTCAGATTAATCAGTCATCATGTAGCGAATTAGATTCGTCTTCACCTCCAACAGCATGACCTGCGCTGAACTGCTCCTGGAAATGGCCTTCTACTTCTTGCATGACGATATCTACTTCCATGTCTTGGCCCTGCACCTCTTGCAGGTCTAGGGCTTCATCTTTTGCATGGTCTTCATCCTCGCCAATACTCTCTTCTTCATCAGACTCTTCGCCATCTCTAATCTCAACGACCTGCACGGCCTTGGCCATGTCGGTGAGCTTGAGACTAATCTCGCCCAAGTGCTCTAACTGTTGTACTTCGAGCATTCCCTTGCTGCCAAGTGCTAGAACCATCATCAATCCCTGGCAAGCAATCGTCTTGGTGTGCTCGGCGGCTGGAAGAAGTTCCTCAAACGTGATTTCCTCAATGTCGGCAGCGGCATCGGCCAGCAAGATGTCAGACATCAGATCCGTATCAGTCTGAGCACGAATACGCTTCTCGATGATGCATTCATTCATGAAAGTGACGAAGTTTGCGCCCTCTGTAGATAGAGCTTCCTGCACACGTATCGAGATCTCTGGGGCGGCTGTTGGCTGAGGGAGGTCTGAACTGTAACCCGGAAGCCCAAACTCATCACCCCCGAAATCAGCGTCACCTGTAAGATTCCGTAAAGCATCAAATGCGCTAGGCTGACCTCGACCATGTAGTGGGGATGCGGAGACCAAACGGCTTCCGGGTCTGCTTTGCTCTGCCGAACCCGTCATACCAACACGTCCACTGCGAGGAATGGCTGACGAGCCGCGTATCGAAGCGCTCATGTTCCATGGCATTGCAGAGAATATCTGCTGGTCATCAAGAGCAGAGGCAGCTTCACGAGGTAGTTCGACCGCGGCATCGCCACTCGGCATAAAGAAACCGTCATCCTCATCACCTCGACCAGTCTCAGGCTCATCAGTCCTCTGACGCACGCGGCGGGATTCCTCTTGCGTAGTCTCATCAATACCACTGTCACGATGGTGCTTCGCACGAACAACCTTCTTGCGACTCAAGCCAGTAATTGACTCGAAGAGTCCGTCACCAAAAAACATGTCAAGTGGATTAGGGCCTGGACCGAAATTGCGGTGCCCGATGCCACCGATACCAGAACCCCAAACATAGTGCTCCGCGTTCTTCTTCGCTTGTGCGGTAGCACGATACTGGAGCTTCTGTCGGGCGGCAGCCTTCATGTTGGCGCGGTAGTTTGTATTCCAGTCTGCCAACTCCTTGTTGCGGAGCTCTATGGCTGCGTCGGTGGGAATAGTACGCGCAGCTCGGTGTCGATGCAGCGGCGCGGAAAACGATTCAGAAGATTCAACCACCTCAGACTGTTTGCTGGACTTCTGTGGAGCATCCGATGATGTTGTTTCGTTCTCAGGAAAGCCATCGTTGTAGATCGGGAGGCCGATATCTACCTGTTCGTCGGGAAACTGGCATGAGTCAGTCTCCATAATGTAGATATGTTAGATTGAGCAAAAGAAACACAAAGGTAAGATATGAGAGAAGGGATATATCGTAGGAACAACAAAAATAGTAGCACGGCCACAAAAGATAAGTAGCCACGAGGCACTCAAGCTCCAAGACGCACTCGCCAGGACGGTGAGATTATGTATGACAATGACTGAAGCGTAAGTGAGAGAAGCAAAGCCACCTTTCAAGACAAGTATTTGAGATCGCAGTACAAAAAGACGTGAGAGGGCGCAGTAAGACTCACCTGGCTGACAGCGCGCTGTCCTTCTTTGTGTTCCCTCCTCATTCTGGCGCTCGCACCAGCATCACCAGACACCGGCGCACCTGTAGACCTAGTAGGTGTCCTAGCAGACCTACGACCTGGAGACAATTGAATGATTTCGCCATCGTCTCCAAACATAAAGTCTGGGTCTTCGATCTCGACCATATCATCATCTTTTAACACGAGATTAGGCCCGCCAAACCCACCTGGTTCACTACCGCCTTCGAGTCTGAACTCGCCCGGAAGACCGGGAGATGAGGTAGGAAGGATGAGTCCGCCAATGGCACCGACATGAGACGAAGACTGGGACTGCTGGGAACCAAAAGGGGTCAGGGACTGTGACTCCCCAGAATGAACAATGTCCGCGTTGAAGTTGAAGTTGGAGTCGAGTTCTGCGAGGAGCTCTGGGGGAGGAAGTGCGAAGCTAGGGAGGAAAGATGGGTCATCTTGAAGGATGAGCTGCTCCGGCCTGTGAAGCTTTTGTGAGTGAATTATCCAATAACGGAAGAAGCGTGAATAGCTACCTGGCTTTGCCAGCATTTGGGTCTAGTGCAGCATCTCTGACTGTCCGTAGCATCATCTGTAACTCGTTTTGCGCATTCTGTGCATCTGAGAGAATATACCCGCATTGCTGCAAGTATACACGCGAAACTCCGTACCTATGGCTGTCAGTGCTGAATTGCATCTGGAAGAGCTAACGGCACAACGTACAACAAGTTGCCCTGTAGACGCAGAGCCATATGCGCTGCTGGATCAACAATGGTCTGGCATGCTTTCGGTACATTGACTTCGAGGATCTGCTTGCGGTTAATGCGCTTTAGACTAGACTTTTGGCCGAGTGTTGCAACGAGCCTACCGTTTCTGTCAGTGGACGGAAGGAGCAGTTGAAGACCGTGATCGCTCACCACACGGTTGCGACGCCGTATTTACGCGATGTCAAAACTGTAGGCGTCAGCTTTTGCTGTTGCATACAAGAGCCACCTGGGCATGTTGTGAAGCGTACTTTCGTGACTGTAGAACATGGCGGTGATAGTTAATACATGGAACGAAGGGCTGTACGGGCGTGATGATACGGCGAAAAGACTAGAGCATATATTGCGAGTAACGAAGCTTGTCAGAAGCTATATTGAGGTACTAGAGAAAGGTACTAGAGGTGAGCGTCAAGATCATGACAAGGCTTGGCGGCAAGATTAGACGCGTTTCCACGCGACGCGGAGTGAGGTGAAAACGTCCCAAACGAGCATATGTGGCTGGTCCAACTAATCTATTAATGCAATTCTTGAAGTCATGGAATCTTGAATCATAGTTTCTACAGCATCGTCCATAGCTTGTCCAGCTGATGCAACGCCAATGCCATGCACTAAACACTCCTCCACTTGCGTTATTCATGTCTCTGCCGGTAGGGATGATGGCGATGACGCTGACGAGTTTGTAAATGTCTCCGCTGTTGCAAATCCGCCAATGATGAGGTCGCCTATGCCTCGCCCATCTGTACATCCTCATCGATTGAGGGTAAGGGAACTGCACGGTATAGGAGAATAAGAGCCGAGTGGCTTTGACCTGCACAATGTCAGTCACTGAAAGCATCACCAGGTAGGAAGACTTACCACCACCAGACAGAGTTTGTATCCTCTCGGCGTCGACCTCGGAGACCTTCTCGTCATTGAACCACCACCACTTGCCGTCTTCCTCCTTCCGCTTGCCGGTGTTGGGATCCTTGGCACCTTGCTTCTTGACGAAAGACGTGTAGTGGCCACTGTCCGCGCTGGCACCCTGATGCGTAATGACACCTCTAAGCTCGTACAGGCCCGTCTGATTGGCGCCTTCGTCGGCGGCCATCTTCGGGTCTACGAGAGCGAGAAGCTCCTTCTTGGCAGCCAAGATGGATGCGGCACGCTCAGCCTCTACTTGAGCGTCAGTCTTGTACTCGACCTCTTCCATCTTGGTATCCTCGGCTGGCTTGCTAGCATCCTCCTTCTTTTGTGCGGCTTCCTTCTTCTTCTGCAAGGGCTCCTTGTTGGCAAGGGGATCAGTGTCGTTCTCCTCACCGGCCTTCATGCGCTTCTGTCGCTTGCGGGCACGCTCAACATCCTCCTCTTCCTTGCGGACATCACGAATTTTGTCGCGGATAGGGACCAGGACCTTTCTCAGCTCATCCGTGCAGAACTCCAGCGCGTCCAACTCCTCGGGGAAAGTAACCTTTCGCATGATCTTTGCCTTCTTGTTGGTATCGCGTCTCCAGTCGAAGCGCACAAAGTGGATGGGCAGGTGCTTTGGCAGGCGCGCGATCTTTGATGTCTTGGTGTACAGGGCGTTCCTGCCCAAAACCTCAGACCTCTTCTCAATCTGCTCCTTGAGGCCAGCGGCCAGACCATCCCTGAGATGGTTTGTCTCGACATTGATGTGGCAGTTCAACTTGAAGAAGAGGTCCTCGCTGTGTACTGGCTCCTCGCCACCCTCCTTGGCACCTGGTTCATCACACTCCATAACTGACTCGAACTTGCCGGCCATGTACTTGTCGATCCAAGATAGCTCTTGCTGCTTGTTTGCGTCCGACCCTGTCTCGTTATCCTTGATCTTCAGCTTTTGGCGCAGCTGCGAGACAATCTGTGACCAAGCCTCTTCGGCATCCTGTTGCGCGTAGCCATGGCCATCCTTTGATTTTTGGGCAAACTGGGGGAATGCGGTTCGGAGAGCGTTCAAGAACATCAGTGGCGGGAAACCTTGCTGGGTCTCAGACATTTGCTTGAATAGATCGCGAAGGGAGCCAGTCAAATCTGTTGAGGCACCGAGGCCACCGAGACCGAGCTGGCTGAGCGTTCGTGCGGAGCTAGACGAGCCTGAGTCGTTGCTATGTACAGTCAGTATGGTGGAGTGGAGGGGAGTATGCGTAGTGAGAACTGGACATACCTAGCAGTATAGCGCAGAAGCTCTTCTTGAAGCTCTGGAATAGAGCGTAAAGTCTGGAGCGTCGAGTTCATGTAGCAGGTATTGCCCAAATTCTGTAAACCGGCCGGTGTGGCGCCCTCCAGCTGTGCGGCTTCGGCTTCGTCCATGTCCTCCAGAAACTTTATGGGGACCTTTGGCTTCTCGATGACGGTTCCCGAACCCGAGGGCGTGCCCATCATCATGAGGGTCTGGTTAGGCTTGAGGCCCAGTTTGCTCATATCTGTGTCATCCTTGAGTTGGCCGCCCTTGACGATGACCTTTTGGCGGTCGGGCTCGACGCCGGTGATGGAGAAGAGCTGGTACTTGAACGTCTCGCCCGTGGACGAGGTATCGACTTCGACCTCGTGCTTCTTGCCCTGGTGCTTGACAATTACTAGTGGCGCACAAGTTAGTAATGCGATGCGATGCGATGCGATGACGCTATGCTTGGGAGATGGATGGGGTTATGGCATACCTGGTATAGACGCCATGATAGGTGATTGACTGTATTCGGGGAAATGTATGGAATTTACGGCCCAGTGGAGGCGAGAGATGGACGGTGGTGGATGAGGCAAGCAGCCCGCGCCAAGCTCAGCCGCCGCCCGGAGCTTCAACCCCACTAGCGACTGCAGGCACGGACGGCCAACTCCCCCCATATACTGACATGTCATAGTCGGTTCTTCCCCCCGACTGCCGCCCTGAATTTCGAACCTTCGAGCTGGTCTTGAGCTCTGAGCAACATGGTACCCGTCTTGTAGCCAATTCCAGGGCTTACTAATGCTAACATGCTCAGTCGCAATCACTCCGCCCATACCTCCAGTGCGTGCGGTCGTCGCTCACGGCCGCCCTCTCCCTGTCCAACTTTGCCTCACAGGCCTCGGAACGTCACAATGTCCCCGAGATCGAGGCCGCAAGCTCCCCGGAAGTCATTCTGAACCCGCTTACCGTATCGAGAAACGAGAATGAACGCGTGTACATTGAGCCGAGTATCAACAGCGTACGAATAAGCATCAAGATCAAGCAAGCCGATGAGATTGAGCATATTCTGGTCCACAAGTTCACACGCTTCTTAACGCAAAGAGCAGAGTCCTTCTACATCCTGCGGAGAAAGCCGGTCAAGGGCTACGACATCTCATTCTTGATTACAAACTCCCACACCGAGGAGATGCTGAAGCACAAGCTGGTCGACTTTATCATCCAATTCATGGAGGAAGTCGACAAGGAGATTTCGGAAATGAAGCTCTTCGTAAGCAGCCAGACGATTCTGGTCGAGTAATGGACTGACCAGCTTCTAGTTAAACGCACGAGCTCGTTTCGTGGCTGAGTCTTTCCTTACACCGGTACGTTGGGCTGCATGATTGATTGTTCGCACACACACACTAATATGAGTTCAGTTTGATTGAGCATACTACAAGGTCCACGTTTGTATATATCGGGCAACATGTGAAAGCGGCAAGATGGATAGGCAATGCAGACGGCTGGGCTCGGGTTTGCAAGCAAGCAGTAGCGGGGGAAAGTTATTACGCAAGCTGAGCATTCGACCAGCACTGAATACAAACAAAAGCTTCAACTACATGCACCATGTCATAGATGAGAGCAACAGGTGCATGTTTACGAAAAGTAGCGTCATGAAATGCACGTGGATACTCTTGGTCATTTCTATCCCTTTATATCTCCCTCTATGGTCTTCGGGCTACATGCAGTATATACCCAAAAGTTGTCTAGGTAAACCCCAACCCATCTGGTTTCTACAACTTGGCCAAAACAGCGTCAGCGCCAGAAACCTAACAAACATTAGCAAACAAGTCACCTCAGCACCTCACTCAAACCAAAACACTTACCGAAACCTCACCGGGGCTCTTCTCGTTCTCAGCATACACTACCTTGCCATGGTCGAACACCATAGCCCAGCGACCGTTACGGTCACCCATACCCGCCTGCCACCCATGGTTCTTGCTAAAAAAAGTCTTTGTGTCGCTCAAGAAGAGGACCTCGTCGCCCTTGACGCCGTTGACCTTGCCCCATGCATTCATCACCCAGGCATCGTTGCTCGCAATCGTGGCAATAACGTCGACGCCCTTTGCCTTGAACTCTGCCGCTTTGGCAATGTACGGCGGCAGGTGGTATGCCTGGCAACCTGGAGTGAAGGCGCCGGGCACGGAGAAGACGACGACTTTCTTGTCGGCCCATTCTTTGCTGGCGTCGTACTCTTGCGGGCGGCCGCAAGCAGTGGGGTCGGCGTCGGTAATGGGCGCCCATCTACAGGTGGGGGAGAGGGCTGCGGTTAGCTGGGTGCTAATGGACGCAAGTTTGAAGAGTGGGAAAGGGGGAGAAGTCAGTTGATACAAGCATCAAGGAAATATACAACAAAAAAGACGGTAATAATTCCAACTTACTCAAACTTGACGCCCTCGGGGAGCTTGTCGCCGACTTGAAGAGGAGCCATATCTGCTTTAACTTGTAGATTTGGAGAATAGACGGAAGAATGTTGTGGTAGTGAGTAGTGAGTGAGGAGTAAAGAGAACCCCAGCCTTTATATCTTATCTCCAATCGTTTATTTGGAAGAAGAGAGAGGGGTACAATAGCTTCTCTGTGTTTCGTTTTGTTGCTTTCGCAAGCTTCCCAGCTTCGAGATCATAGTGGGGCAAAGCTACCGGCATGCGGCCGGCCGAGGTAGCCAGGTACGGAGAACCCAACGAAATGCAGACGGAGAGTTGACAAATACTTTGGCCCTATCAATGTGGTTGTTTAGGGCGTGTACCTAGATGGCCAGGTGCGTCTGTGTGGGACTTGATTACACACACGATACAGCTATCATTGCCAGTTTTGTGAAGGAGGGGAAAACTGAGTCGTGCACCAAGCTCGGCGAGTGTGTCCCTGGATGGTTGATGAGAAGCATCTGTAGAACATAAGCTGTGCATCCTCGGAGTTGTCGATATCTGTACTCGTTGAGATCCAAACGAGCTCGACCTTGGATGGCTCACCGGTAAATCTGACACGTAATGTATGCAGAACCCCAGCTCCCTGCGTCTCATCCATTGTGTTAACTCATTGTTATATGCGCTCCAGTTTCAAAGGGAAATAAGCCAGCACAGTGGCTTTGGTAAGGCAACGTCATCGCTATGGGTGCCAAATGTCAGGGTATGCCGAAATGCCGATGCAAAGCATGAAGCGGCATGTATCCCAAGGCCCCCAGCGTGTGTATATTAATTCTGACTTGCATCACGATAGCAGTCGAAGAGCTAAAGTAAAGTCTTGCAAGACAGACTGTTTTACGAATCAAATTCTCAAGGCTTCTACTGATCTTCAACATGCCCCTCTCACCACCATTTACCCACGAAACTGCCCATATCAAGGTTAAAAAGGCACAAGATTTATGGAATACCCAGTATGCAATGTGATATTCCGGGTCCCTGCCCAATCTAACCATGATAGAAACCCCAAAGCGATAGCCAAGGCCTACACATCTGACAGTATCTGGCGCAACCGGTCATCCTTCCTCACCGGCACTGCTGCGATCGAGGACTTCTTGACGAAGAAGTGGGACAAGGAGAAAAATTATAGACTACGCAAGGAGCTGTTTGCCTTTACCGATAACAAGATCGCTGTACAATTTTGGTATGAGTACCAAGATGCGCACGATGGCATGAAGTGGAGGCGATGTTATGGTCTCGAGGACTGGACCTTCGCAGAGGATGGGAGGATGCGCAAGCGACAGATGAGCGGCAACGATATGGACATTGACGATGCTTGTGAGTATTCCGGCTTCGAAAGTGTTTGCACAGTCACTGATATTTGTAGCGCGGTGGTTTAGAGACGGTGAAGATGTCAATAAAGTCGATATTAGCGAGGCTCACTGGTAACTCGTACTACTACGCTATAGAAGGTAGTTGGGTATCGTAACGGTTGCAGAAACATTAGATATACATGGGTGAATTCGCTGCATCTCTTAGGCTGGAGGCGTATCGTGTATAGCGACGAGAATGAACTTGGGGTCTAGTCATAGGGTTAGCGAATTGCCCCGCAGTCGTGTATGTAGCGAACAGACCTGGTACTATGACGAGCTCGTTCTTCTTTGTCCTTAATCGCAGAAGCTTGACTTCGTCCTCCTTGTCCAGTTCGTCAACAAGACTCCCCGCTGCTGTCAGGAACGACCAGACCATGCTCGCAACATGTTCCGCACTGTGTATTCCGCTCTCTTGCCTGCCATTGGTGTAATTGTCAGGCGCCGTCTCACCAGAGGCTGGCAGGGTACTGTTTGGATTCGCGGAGGAGCTACTCGATATAAGACCAGAGGTGCGTATTATGGTGCCATTCTCGCGCGACAGTATTAGTGTGCTCTGAACACCGGGTTTCTGGCTCAGACGAGTAAGTAGCGAGAGTATCTCTTCTGGCTATGGAAGCGCATTAGTGGCGTAAACTTTTGGGGGCAGTTCGGACTACTTACGGTGTGTTGAGCCATGGTCGGCGACAGGTACAAGAAGATGGCACACAAACTGCAGTTGCTGTTTACAGTGTGCTGATGACATCGGCGTACATGACCGCGGCTGGACCCTGCCAAGACTCTGACAGTCTAAGCTCATCTTAACCTAGCAGCATCTATATCATCAATTTTCCTGCCATCAACGTCCGAACCACGCGCATGTCGCATCATTGACATTGGAGCCCTTTTTTCTTTTCTAATCAACGTGTGTGTCCTCGGCAGATGCTAAGCGCTTGTGGAGAAATTAAATTAGCTACAAGAACTGCGGTTGATCACCATCATGACAGCCAGCTCGAAGAAAAAGAAGGAGAACAAAAAGAAGGACTTTCAAGTGAGCAGAAACCCAGGGGCGCTCAATATCGCCTAAAACTGACAGAAGTAGAAACCAAAGTTGAAGGTTGGAAAGGCGAGACCCAAGGCTGCAAACACCACTGACACAAGTTTCCGCGCCAAATGTAACATCTTCAACACCAAGTAACCTTGAACCCACTAACATATTCCAGCAATTGCTTTAAAGCAACAAGCTCTCTCCACTACTGCCCCGACACTAGAAGCGCAATGCGCTCATCACTTGGGTCTCCTTAATCACAAGTCAGACACGCAGCGGAAAGAGTCTCTTGCTTTCTTGACTTCAGCAATGACCAGCAATCCCCATACAGTTCCATTGCCACAGCCAGCATCTGTCGTCATTCCGACAGCTCAGCGGCTGATTTTGGACGGATCAAACAGTGTCCGACAACAATTGATGAAACTCCTACAGAGTCTGCCACCAGTCGATATCGCTAGCCACACGGACCAACTACTCCTCCACACAAGAGCTGCAATGACGCATTTGGCCACTGAAATCCGCAATTTTGGCCTTGAGGTGCTCGAATGGTTGTTGGGAGTTGCCGGTGATGAAGTAGTCAGCTGTGCTGGAGGCTGGGTGAAGATGTTGAAATGCTTTCTCAGCCTGCTCGGCTGGCAAAGTGAAGAATCGACCAAATGGTCGACTGGGAAATCGTATGGGAAAGCTGATACGAAGATGCAAGTCAAGCAGATGAACGCATTGACTTCATTTCTCCGCACTGGCCTTTCCCATATGCAGACAACAGCCTCTGCTGATGTCAACGATAGCAGTTTCCCGCTTTGGCATACGCAGCATCACATCATCTCGCAACGATCGAATGTCTATGCTCACCTCAACCTGTTTGGGGCTGCGAGAGACGAGGAAGCCGAAATGTACGAGGACCGCGAAGACCGACAAAGATTGTTCCACAACCGAGCAGAGGCGGCGGTTACCGCAGGGCTGGAGCAAGCCACCAAAGCTGGTGGCGAGATAGGCCGTGCAGCCGCACAACTTCGAAAGGTCGTCAAGGAAGGCATGGCAGACTTTTACCGAGAGGAACTGATGCCTTGATGCGAAGACTCTGCCTGCTTCATATTGCTGCTAGAGCAGACCAAAGAATGACGCGATTTTATTCGGGTTTAAGATCTTTGGGAATTGCTGGGTTATGGCACATGCCAAAAGCAGAGGAGGTCAAACGGCCGACATGAGGGACACAAGATGTGAGCCACGAATCCATCTAACGGGATATTTGCATCGCATCAATAGAGGGCGATGGTGATACTTTGCGAGGCCGGAGGGTAATATCCTTGGCTGGCATCTTGACTATTGTAACACTGAAGAGCCTTGATGCTCTCCGATAGCCTTGATGCTCTCCGATAGCCAGTGTTGGTTTGCGAATACCAATGCTACGGCGAGACATGACAATCCATTTCTTCCCTCTATCTGATAAAAAAGGATTGGGAAACCACGAAACCTTAGGGCATAATCAAGTCCAAAGCTATGGAAGTTGGCATGTTTTTGGGGGGGGACAGGAGCTTGCAGTACAGTACTACATGTAGCATGAAGTTTCTCCATCGCCTCCTCAGTGAGATAAAAAGTCATCAAAGCCAATCTACTTCAAGTCCTGGAAGCAACTATGATAAAACTAATGCGAGAGTTACTTTGGGTTAATGCTAGCTGGGCTTCTCTTCTCTTTTACACGGACTTGATCTAACACGTAGCACAGAACATACGGATATACAGTGGTGGTCCTAGCAAACTACATCCAATGTCGACGAAATGACATTCCTAGGCTTGGCGTGCAGAAAGTCAACAGGTCAGAGCAAGTGAGAGAATGGGCTATACTCAGCCAATAGCAAAAGCTGTTTGTATATGGTATGTCAAATCCAGAAAGCCAAAAAGGGAAATGTATCTAAATGCACTATGGATGCGTGGTTCTAATGGGACTTTGCTAAACTGGTTGATAGCCAAAGTCCTAGTCTTCCTTAATTGCCTCCTGATATTCATGATTATAGATGTGATACGCCTGGGTGTTGTTTGCAGAGCGAGTATACGGACATGCTTTTTATATTCAGTCTTTCAATCATGCCCTTTAGTCCGCCCGACAGACCCGACAGATGCGTTACATATACTTACAAAGCCACCTACAGGCCTAGCTCGTACCATCATCCTTACCTGGGGACAAAAAAAAACATACAACAGCGGGGATTCGCCAGTGGTCACCCACCTGACTACTAATCCGCCGGTACACCGCTTGAGTACCGCTGAGCGAACGGGAAGCGCTATGTTCGATGTCCTATGGTCGTATGTGGAAGACAAGGCGGATAGTAGCTAATTAATTCACGAAAAAATAAGACAGATGGGTAATCGGCACCAAAACATGATAAAACTTTAGGCACTAGAACCAGGTGAGCGTAGCTTGAAATAGTCCTAAGCTCCCACATCACGTATCCCACCACCATCCTCGGCAACCATAATGCACTACAAGACTAACAATAACAACCGCCTGCACGAACCAACCCTTATAGAGGCTGTGCCAACAAAGCCTTGCAGCCATGTCCACACTGTAATCCATCGTGGCCCCCAACTATACGCTAGCGCCACGCGATGATTGTGTTCTCGCGCTTACATTGGCGATGAAAGCCCCGTTTCGACTCGGGTCCAATAGCACTATAATGACACAGCATTCGTATTTTGCACAGATTACACATGGAAGTCGTGCGACAGTAAGCGACAAGGGCTCGCGTGGGTACGAGGGTTGATGTTTGCTCACTGCTTTGCTGCACTCTGTGAGGCGGAGCTGCAACAGTTACAGGATGCAGCAGCAGTGTGAGTGCGGCTGAGTGGGCTGCCTTATGGATGGTGCGGAGTAGTTTTATTAAAAGGTGGCTTGTGGCCTCATGGGTTTGCCTTTCTGTTCTCTTTTCTTCTTCTTTTTTTCGCTTTTCTGTCATTCCATCTTCCTGTCGTCTGGCCTACTTTGCCGTCCATACCAAGATCCTGCCAAGATGGCGACTGTCCGGGACGAGGAGACAGTAGCCAACAATATGATCGGAGACCAAGATTCCAAGACTGCTGTGAGTAAGCTATAGCTGGAGGGGAACGATGGCATGCTTATGGACGTGCTCCAGGTTGCAGGTGATGTGTCACCCTCAGAGGAGGATTCTTCAACCACAATTTTCACAACCACTGCGGCATCTACAGCAAAGACTGGCTTGAGAACAACTACTACCAGGTCCGATAGCCAGCATCCAACTATAAGCCCGTCCTTTACCGAAATCCTTCCAGACCCGCCGGTGATCACAGGCGGAGCAAGTTCGAGCAAGAGAAACAACAGCGGACTTAGTTCAGGAGCAGTTGCAGGTATCAGCATTGGAACTCTCATCATCGGCGCACTTGTCGCATTCATAGCCGCGTTTTTCCTCTTCAAGCGCCGGAACCGGCAAGCGCGTGCGAATGTTGGCGGTACAGGGTACGCCAGCTACGGAGAATCGGCACCGGAACTCGTGATGATGCAACAGAAAAGCGTTGGTAGTTTAGGAGGAAGAAACAGTCCGTATGTGCAGGTCTCGCAGACTTCTGCACCCCGTGCAGCTCCGGTTCCAGCTCCGGTGGCTGTACAACAGGCGGCGCCCGAGGATGCTACTGCCTTCTTGCCGCCTGCTGCACATGATGATGAGGTGCATGCTAGAGTTTCCCGGCTGCTCGACAGGGTCCATGAGCATGTAGAGCGCTTTTACCGCGATGTGCACGCCAGTATTACTCCAAGTATGGAAAGTGAAATCGCCAAGTTTGGAAGCAAGGATGTGGACATGGCGGAACTTCTCCAAGATTGCTCTAATCCGACCACGGCGCTCAAGCATGCGCTCGTGGCGTATGTGCTGGGTATAACGGCACCAAAGCGCAAAGGGGGTGAAGTGCAAACCATCTTCCCCGAAGAGCTCAACAGGACCGAGACTGTCTCCGGTATGCTCTACCACCATCGTCCGGCCGGTATTTGTTCCACGGCTAACATTGTATGCAGGCCCGAGCGTTAGCACAGCAGCCTCTCTCCATCGCCGTATCTCTGTATACCTCTATACTGCCATCTCTAGCGCGGAGAAGTCGCGCGAATCCAGACTTGGTCAATCAAACATACGCGAGGCGGCCGAGCATTTCTCTCTGACATTCTTTCCCTGGGCGAATCCTGCATCTAGTGATCAGGACAAGGACGATGATCTGGGGCGCATCATCACAGAGGCACTAGAGGTGAGGATATGGCTATTTGGACAGCCGGACATGTACGAGTTTGAGTGGGAGGGCACGGGCAGGAGAGGTGTTTTAGTAAGCCCAGGGCTGGCAAGGCGGACGCACACGAATCAAGGTGTGAATGAGACAAGAGTGGTCGAAGGCGTCGTCGTCGCAATGTAGACGGACGGACGGAGTAATTCATGTCTCTGTCTCGGTATGGATGCCGGTACTGCTTGTGTGAAGAGGTCCAATGCTATCCTGCAGGGCCCACTGCTAAGGCCAAGGCCAAGGCTACGTTGGCTGTAATGTCCAGCCTTGCCCAAGGCTCCACCGTGTGTGGAAGAACAGCTGGAGGCGCGGGCATGGCAACCAGTGCAGCGGTAACAAATTGCCGGTGCCTCGGTCGTGTCATCCCCACGCCCGGATTGGCGAGGAGCTGCGGCAAGGCGGTTGCAGCATCGCGTGTTCAGCCATGTGTTTGTGTTGCAGTACAAGCGCCCAGCTCCATCAGCTGCAAGCCCGTGTCTGTGGTCATGATTGCGTCTTCAGCAATTGCATGGCCAGCCATGTGCCCAGACCTTGTTTGCCAGGCTGTGGCATCCCCGAGAAGTTTCCTAGTCCCGACAATTGGCATTGCAACGGGGGAGAAGGGAAGTTGCCCGCCGTTGCCCACCAACATGTTCGGTGTAGCTGCAGAGGAGCGGCCAGATGGGCACAGCAAAGGGCGCCCCGGCTGGCGGCGATGCTGCAGGCGTGCTCGACTAGTAATCCGGAGAAACGGAGGCGTTTGTAGATGGTACCCGCATTGGACGATGCCCTCCCACCAACCGTGGGCCCAGACAAAGACCACCTTCGTCATATTCCCTGTCCCCGCAGCAAAGGCACGCGAGGGGTAACATCACGGCGGGATAGCCATGGCCCTTGGAGACGTAGTGGCCCATAAGTTGCTGCCGTTCACCCATCTCGCGCTGTAATTCAAACACGGCCTATCTCCAGCACCGCATTGTCTTGAACTTGAACTTGAACCCCTGGTCCCAACGAGCAACGCCCGTAGCTCCACTCTGCTTTGGCTTGCAGCAGTTTCCCGAACACTCACAGCTTCAATTAGCCCCCACCCCCTACGGCAATCAAGCGTACCGCCGATCCCTTTACCCGGGATTGAAACACATATATCTAATCTCGACTTCCGTCCGACTCCAAACCCGCAGCCCGTGGCCCTTTTGCTCTGCGTCCCGTGAAAGCGTTAGAGCGCCCTTGTCGTGAAAAATCCCAGCGCGCGCCGAAGCCGAACTCGCTTCCTCCCGCCAGAGGCTATACACAAGCGCAAGAACAGCATGTCGGAAGGAAACGTCAAGCCGCCGGTCGTGGCCGAGGCGCACGAGGTCGACACGTTCCACGTTCCCAAGGCGTTTTACGAGTGAGTTTGTAGTTTGTTTGGTGCTGGCACCACGTACCCAAGAAAACGACAGCTTTGGCGTCATCACAGCTCCATGGGCGGCGGGGTGACCCCGCGGTGCCGAGCCATGGCCGAACAGCAGCTGACGACTTGTCCCAGAAAGCATCCGCACTCAAGACCCCACCTCGAGAACCTCGAGGAGTACCAGAAGCTGTACAAAGAGTCCATCACCGACCCCAAGACCTTCTGGGGCAGGTTGGCGCGCGAACTGCTCACCTGGGAACGCGATTTCCAGACGGTACACTCGGGCAGCTTCGAGCACGGCGACAACGCGTGGTTCTTGGAAGGCAGGCTGAACGCCAGCTACAACTGCGTTGATCGCCATGCCTTCAAGGACCCCAACAAGCCCGCCATCATCTACGAGGCCGACGACGAGGGCGATGGCCGCATCATCACATATGGAGAGCTACTCCGCCAGGTCTCCAAGCTGGCGTACACACTCAAGGAAATGGGCGTAAGAAAGGGCGACACAGTCGCCCTCTACTTGCCCATGATTCCCGAGGCTGTCATCTCCTTTTTGGCGTGCACGCGCATCGGCGCTGTCCACTCGGTCGTCTTTGCCGGCTTTTCATCCGATTCACTGCGCGACCGCATCAACGACGCTGAGTGCAAGGTCGTCATCACCACCGACGAGGGCAAGCGCGGCGGCAAGACAATCAGCACCAAGAAGATTGTCGACGATGCTCTCAAGCAGTGTCCCGGCATCAGCCACTGCCTGGTTTACAAGCGTACCGGTGCCGAGATACCCTGGACCAAGGGACGCGACTGGTGGTGGCACGAGGAGGTCGAGAAATACCCAAACTACATTGCGCCCGAGCCCATGAACTCCGAAGACCCTCTGTTCCTACTCTACACATCGGGCTCGACCGGTAAGCCCAAGGGTGTCATGCACACAACGGGTGGCTACCTCCTCGGAGCAGCAGCAACTGGAAAGTACGTCTTCGACATCCACGACAACGACGTCTTCTTCTGCGGCGGAGATGTGGGCTGGATTACAGGCCACACGTACGTCGTATACGCCCCTTTGCTGCTCGGTGTCGCCACCGTTGTCTTCGAAGGCACACCTGCATACCCCAACTTCTCGCGCTACTGGGATATCGTCGACAAGTACAACGTCAGCCAGTTCTATGTTGCGCCCACTGCACTGCGGCTTCTCAAGCGTGCAGGCGATGAGCACGTCAGACACAAGATGAAGAACCTGAGAATCCTCGGATCCGTTGGCGAGCCGATTGCTGCAGAGGTGTGGAAGTGGTATTTTGAGACTGTCGGCAAGGAGGAGGCACATGTTGTTGATGTGGGTCATGACCACGCATGCTTCGTAACATCTCGCGCTGACATGTAGTAGACATACTGGCAAACCGAGACAGGCTCGCACGTCATCACACCTTTAGGTGGTATTACGCCCACCAAGCCCGGATCCGCATCTCTTCCCTTCTTCGGTATCGAGCCGGCAATCATCGATCCCGTCTCCGGCGAGGAGATCCATGGCAACGATGTCGAGGGCGTACTAGCCTTCAAGCAGCCATGGCCGAGCATGGCCCGCACAGTCTGGGGAGCACATAAGCGATACATGGAGACATATTTGACCGTGTACAAGGGCTACTACGTGAGTTGGACGCAACCCCCTGTACACCTCTAGCTGCTAACGTCTGTAGTTTACTGGAGACGGTGCCGCACGTGACCATGAGGGCTACTACTGGATTCGAGGACGTGTCGACGATGTTGTTAATGTTTCCGGGCACAGGCTGTCGACTGCTGAGATTGAGGCCGCACTTATTGAGCACCGTATGTTGCTGCTTTCACAAGCCCCGCCGGATATGCACCTCACTAACGATTGCGCAGACCAGGTGGCTGAGGCTGCAGTAGTGGGAATCCATGACGAACTAACAGGCCAAGCTGTCAACGCCTTTGTGGCACTCAAGGATGGCACAGAGTCAAGTGACCAAGTGAAGAAGGACTTGGTAATGCAAGTGCGCAAGTCGATTGGTCCGTTTGCCGCACCAAAGGCGATTTTTGTAGTGCCAGATCTGCCCAAGACGCGATCCGGCAAGATTATGCGTCGCATCATGCGCAAGATTTTAGCTGGAGAGGAGGACCAGTTGGGCGACATCACAACGGTACGTGCAACAAACTCATTTTTCTCAGCGAGGTGCCGGCGATGACGCGTACCTCGGGCGGAGGGGAGTTTTTTTTTGCTGACGCTTTCGGCCAGCTTTCGGATCCGTCGGTAGTCGATAAGATCATCGACATTGTGCACCAGTCGAAGAAAAAATAGATGGCTCGACTTGGCGATAGTGGAGGGGGGGTGGTGTAAGTGGTTGAGAGGGCAACAAGCCAGTGTTTGTGTGGGGGCGCGGGCCGAGATGAGAATATCACGCAAGCAGGCAAAGCTTAGGCGGGGGGAATCTGTCACTTTTTCTTGGGTGACAAACGCCGAGAATTATCGTGAGACGCAGGCAGTATGCGTGCTGAATCACGACAATGCTATATGGGGACGGTGGTTATTACAAAGCCTTTTATTTAGTTGGGTTGTGTCTTGTTTGAACATGGCAATCAAACGGTTCATGTTCTTTGCATAGGCATTCGATGGAATCGCACAGGAGCATCTTTTATAGGGTCGCGCAACTCCAGTAGAGAGGCATGGCCACCAGAGCCATTGCTATTATATTACAACAACATCGCAAGAGCTGTCATCACATTACCATGAGACCTCCAGGGTTATTAAGCAACCGTGGTGGTTGTGTGGAGTTGAACCGTACGATCAGATGCAGAGTTGTCCCAACTAGGGGTTATCGCCATCGTCTTACAATACGGTCTTGAGAGGCATCATCACATGAAAAGGATAGCTCTAGAGTGAATGAGCAATCGTGGTAGTCGTGTGGAGTTGGACCGTACGATTAGACACACGCCAACAGCAAATGCAAAGTTATCAAACACCCTCGAGATCAACCTTACAATGTACAGGTCAATATTGCAATCATCAGCCCAACCGTTTGTTCGCAAAACAACAACAGGCTGATGTTCTTTGTGCTATCTGCATGCTCGTTGACAAGGCTGTTGTGAATCACTATGCCAACTGCCGCCCTGCCGGTCGCACAAACAGCCACAGCAGCCGTATAAGTACCTACCTACCCATCTATACGAATACTGACGCACAGGCCGAGTTCGGTGCAGGGGATGCCCAAAGTTTCATTCGTGTCGCGCCCAGTCCCCCTTCTGCTTCCGCAAGCCGGTTGCCAAGTGGGTGGCTGACAGGGGCTGTGCAGAAGGATTACGAGTCGACTCCGTCGCTGCTTGCCATTCAACCAAACCCATTGCTTTCTACTATAGCCCTTTTTTGCCTCTGCTGCCGTTTTCTTCCTACTGTATAAATGTACATTACCCCACCCATGTCTTTGATTGCAATCTGCTAGTTTCCAGCTGTCCATCATAAACATCCAAACGCCTCTGGGCCCGCATCTCCTGAACGAGAGCGCCGCCACCCGATAATGCGTATCTTTGGCAGTCTAACGACCGCCTTGACGCTGGGACTCGCCACCATAGCATCAGCCTCATCGTATGCCCGCCCACCGCTGAAAAGTATCGCGCGCGCGAAAAATGCCGATATTCTCACACAGACACACCGTGTGACGGCCGTGTCGTCATTTGATCTCGCTTTCGACGTATCGGGGCAGCGCATGCGCCTCAGTCTCGAGCCCAACCACGATCTCTTTGTAGAGGGTGGGCAGATCACACATCTCAATGCAGATGGCAGCATAGCGCGCCAGGAGCCCATAGAGCGGCTGCAACACAAGGTCTACAAGGGCACGGCATGGCTGAAGAGAGGGAATCGCTGGGACAATGTGGGCTGGGCGCGCATAGGCATTCGCGAGGATGGATTGGAGCCGCTATTCGAGGGAACCTACACTGTCAACCACGACCACCACCACATCAAGACGGCGTCGGAATACAAGTCGACCCGCCAGGCAGAGGACCCGGACATTGACTTGCGCGACAAGGAGTACATGGTCGTCTTCCGCGACTCGGACATGGGCACCTACAACGAACACTCTGAGCTCAGGAAGCGCACTGACGATATAGCATGTCCGTCCGACGACCTGCTCTTCAACACGCAGGAAGACCATCCCATATATGCCAGCATGCGCGCGCGCGACGAAGCATCGGCCATGTCGCCGTCTCTCATCACAGCCATGTTCAGGCGACAGGACGACCTCCAGCCCGGTGGTAACGGTGCCGGTGTCGAACTGTCCTCTACCATTGGCAGTACTGCCGGCTGTCCCGGTACTCGCAAGGTCGCGCTCGTTGGAGTCGCCGCCGACTGCACCTACGTCAAGTCGTTTGGCGGTGACAAGAACAAGACACAGACGAACATCATGAGTGTCATGAACCAAGCTTCACAGCTGTTCGAGAGCACATTCAACATATCCCTTGGTCTGGCCAACTTGCTTGTTACCGAGCCAGATTGTCCGACACAGCAACAGCAGGCAACACCCTGGAACCAAGACTGCAGCGGTAGCATTACCATTCAGGATCGTTTGAACCAGTTCTCAACCTGGAGAGGCCAGCAAAAGGACACCTACTCCCACTGGACCCTGCTTTCCACCTGCAACACTGGATCGGCGGTTGGCCTTGCTTGGCTCGGACAGGCGTGCACGACGGGCTCCCAGGGCAACAGCGGTAATTCCGGTGAGACTGTTGCTGGCGCCAACGTTGTCATCAAGACGGCCACTGAGTGGCAAGTCGTTGCTCACGAAACAGGCCATACCTACGGCGCCGTGCACGACTGCACGTCGGATTCGTGCGCAAACAAGGATATTGTTAGCGCTCAACAGTGCTGTCCTCTTAGCCAGGGCACTTGCGATGCCAATGGTGGTTTCATCATGAACCCGTCAACATCACCCGGCATTTCCCGCTTTTCTCCATGCTCCATTGGCAACATCTGCTCGGCACTCGGAAGAAATAGCGTCAAGTCTCAATGTCTCACCAACAACCGAGACGTCACCCTTCTCACCGGCCAAACCTGCGGTAACGGCATTGTCGAGGGCGACGAGGAGTGTGACTGCGGCGGCACCACCGGCTGCAAAGACAACACATGCTGCAACCCCACAACCTGCAAATTCATCAACAACGCCGTCTGCGATGACTCCAACGAAGACTGCTGCCGCAACTGCCAGTTTGCCTCTGCCAATACCGTGTGCCGCAACTCGGTTGGCGATTGCGATCCCCAGGAAATGTGCACGGGCAGCTCGCCATACTGCCCCGAAGACCAGACAAAGCCAGACGGCACCGGCTGCGGCAATGGGCTTACATGTGCTAGTGGGCAGTGCACAAGCAGAGATATGCAGTGCAAGACTATTATGGGTAGCTACACTCAAAGCAACGATACGTATGCTTGCGACAACAGCAACTGCATGCTTAGCTGTGCAAGCCCAGAGTTTGGGGCGAGATGTTATGGACTCCAGCAGAATTTCTTGGACGGAACTAGCTGTACGGGCGGGGGCAAGTGTGTCAATGTACGTCCGACTCTCTTGTATCTGATAACCAATACTAACAAATACAGGGTGTATGTCAAGGCGGCTCCGTCGGCAAAGAAATCACATCCTGGATCGATAGTCACCTCCCTCTCGTCATCGGTCTCGCCGCTGGTCTCGGAGGTGCACTTCTCCTCTGCATCTTCTGTGGCTGTTTGCGCTCCTACCGCCGCCGCTCGAAACTCAGGAAATACGCTGCTGCTGGCCCGCCCCCAATGCCTTACCGAGGCGGCAGTGGACGCAGCAGAGGTGGTCCAATGGGCCCATCGCCCATGGGCCAGTACAATAACCTACCTTCCCGTGGTGGCAGCGGCCCTGTGCCAGGCCAGTGGACACCGCAGGGTCAAAATCAATGGGCTCCAGATCCCCATGCACCTAACGGACCTGTCCCCATGCCACCCCCAGTGCATAGGAATAGCATGCGGTATGCGTAGTCCTTTTGGGAGCGTGGGCAGTAGCGTTTTTTTCCCTGTCCTTCTCCTTGTCTTGCGTAATGATGAAACTTTACGGTCATTTTTTTATACCACCTGGATAAAGGCTTGGTTTTGGGATCCTAGGGGTTGGTTCTTTTTTCCTTTTTACTTCACTTCTAAACTTGGCATCGTTACCGGCGTTGATCATCCTCACGGTGTGGGTAGGGTTGGGCCACAATGCCTAAGCTTCGAACTAACCTACCGTGTTTTGTTTTCTTTTGTGTGTTTTCATTGCATCGAAAAGGGACTTGATAGCATGGATATTCTTTTTCTAGTTGAAAGAGTATAAATATCATTATTTAGATTTCTTCGCTAAAGAACATGAAATCTGCAAAGAGATGTGGGGGGGAGAGGGGTTGTTTACGATATACGTATTGTGAACCATGTTTGTCTCTAGTGCAGATTAGCTTAAACTATCTCTGCTCTATAAAGCAGAGAGCATATGTGGATATCCATGAATGAATTGCATAGTGTAACATGCACGTGATGCTCTTTTTTTTGGAAGTGGGGGGTTATCTCGAAGCAAAAGTGATGACAGTCCCGCCTTCTCGTCATCTCTATCAGGTACCAGTGCCGGGAAATGCACACCTGTTGGCGGACTTGCATACCTCCATCACTTTATAACCTTGTGAAGATCAATTTCATTTTATGCTTGCTTGCTTGCTTGCAACACAACGCAGCCGCATAAGTCTGCATTTCCTGATCCGCTTTACGATAACCAACACTACATTGTATCTAACGTCTGTGGTAAGCCCCACCGAAACCATACTAGCCCTTGCTATACACCCAACTAATTGATTTTTGAGACGCGTAATCAGATTCTATTACCAGATATCAGATTCGCCATTCTATTCCTCTCCTAGGTACACACACAAAACGCCCAAAACACCCTGGGAAGATTAGAACCCCAACATACTGAGTCGCAAAAGGCAAGGCAAATTGAGCAACATTTAGAAAGTTGGCATTGGAGCCTGGAAATCCTCTAAGCCAATGAATTTTGCGTAAGCACAGTAAGCCAAGTCTCTGGAGATGTCGCCTTATCCAATCATGCATCACCGTTTTCCGCGCGTTAAACGAGTCGGCTAAGTTTCTTTCTAGAGTCCCTACCAACCTTGTATACGTTTGTATACCTATGTCGGTAGCGTTGTAAAATAAAGTAGGAAGTCCGCTACTAGGACCCGCCACTGCCACAACTACAAGTTGATAGTTTCCGGATCTACCAGGAGACGAGGTCCCCGAGCAGGCCCATAGCCATGGCTACTCAACCGAAGCTCCTGTTTCAGCCAAGATATATTCATTCTCATCAAATCACCATCATACTCCTGCAAGCAAGCATAGTTATCGATGTTCATCGCCCAAAGTCTTTGTAGCCCAATACTTCTTCTGCAAAACTGTGTCCCTTCTGCCGGCATTTTGATTATAGTCTCACCGAAAGAGGATTTGCGTCCGTACTTGGAAATTCGCCCTTTTTCGAACTTGCAGCGAATTGAGTTCTCTATCCTAGCCTTGGTACGGATATTGACCAGTTGAAAGGTCGTCGAGCGAAGAACCCAAGGCGAAAAATATCAGATTCTATTGTACATCTCTTTATCCAGATCCAGAGGTAGGCAATGACTTGCAATTTTCTTTAGTCCTAGGGGATGGATGTCTTGCTTCGAGTCCGAGATCCGGCTAAAATTTTGAACCTAGCACCATCGAAATCACTAAATCTAGCACTTGGGCTTTCGTCGACTAACCACTATTCGAGACGGAGGTTAGAATGTATAGTACCCTTTGAATATTTGTATATATATATATATACAACGCTTTCGACCATTTAGCAAGCCTAGTGCTCTCGATCCAGCACAGTAATGTGGCTTCTATTCTTGTTAATGTGGTTTTTTTTTGAGATTGTCAAACGGATAAGTACTCGAGCTCGATATAGTCATGCATAGGGCTGACAAACAAGCACTTGGCGATACGCTGGTGGTGATCCCCCAAGACACAGTAAACAAGAGCCTTGGTCTCGCAAGCTTCTTTGTTTTGCTTTGTGATGCCTGCGTCATCCGCAACTATGTGACATTCTTTCCCGACTGCCTTTCCGATACCATGGGTTTTTAGCAGCCATCCCCACCATGAGCAACTCGCGCTTTGGCAGTTTATCCAACAATAACGGGCAAGCTGTCGAGCGTGGGCTTTTGCTACACATTGTTCTTCGTCAGACGGGCTAGATGCGGGTTCAGAGGCAAGGAGAAGTGAAGTCGTGTATGGAGGTGGCTGATTCGAGGGTTTCTGACTGCAAGTGTAGAGGGATGCTAATGCAATCAACGTGATAGAAGGAGAAGGGACAGAATGAAACACAAAACCTAAGCTTTGCCACGTGCAGGGATCTTGTATCTCGATTAGGCCGTTGACACGTGATTCTTGATTTGCGTGGCTACTGTACTACCCGACATTGGAAAGCATGTGCTACCATACCTGTCGCGTTGATATATTTCCACCTTACTATCTTTAGACTGCGCGTAGTCCGTTGTTTTCGACTGGCCCTGATATGCCACGCTTGTATTCTTGACTACTTGTGCTTTTTTCCGCAAGTTCTGAGCTTTCATAGAATATCAGCGTTGTGTAAATACTTGATCGGTAAAGTGTGTTCTTCGGTTTCTATCACAACATACGCAAGCGCGCTGTAACCGTGTAGAGTGCTCTGTATTAAATTCGCGACTAGCAACAGGCGACCACATATCCGCCAAACCACCATGGTTACCACCTACCCACATCCCTAGACCCCCTCTTTGAAATCCCCCGAATGCATCTTCGCCTTCGTCTCTGCCTCCTTCTCGGGCGTCGCCTTGCCCGGCAAACCCTTGACAAACCCACCAATATCCAACCCCTTGGTCTTCTGCTGCATGACCTGCATCCAACTCTGTTCCTGCTTCTGCTTTACCGCCTTCTCCAACTCCTCTCTTTCCTTTTCCTCATCGCCCTCTCCCTGTTTGCCTTCATTCCTCTTCCTCTCTTCCTCAACCGCTTTATTCTCTTTTGCCAGTGCAACCTCTGCGCGCTCCACTTCCTCCACGTCAACGTCTTCGAAGCCAATTTTACGCAGGATGGATCCAGTGATGAAGCGGTATTGCAGGTGTCCGTCGACAAGTTCAGAGACGTCTACATTTTGGACGCCATGAACGCCAACGATGGGTTGGAGACCTGCGACACCGAGTTGTACTGATGATGTGCGATAGAGGAAGCCAAGGATGTAGTCTTGTTTGGAGAAGACGTTTACACAGCGACCGCTGACGACGGAGCGGATGCGGCGCCAGTCTGCGACGTCAGAGGGGCAGGGGGCGCCGACCAGAACGACGTTTTCGATAAGACCAAAGGCTTTGCGTTCGGCGAGTTTGTCGAGGCACGAGAAGATTAGACGAGCGCCCAGGGAGTAGCCCACTAGAGTTACTGGGCGTTCACCTTGGACTTTGTTGATGAGAGCGTCGGCAAGTACCTCTCCTGCCTTTTCAGCTCTGTATTTGGCGACCGAGAATGGGTTATCTAGCAAAGTTGCGAGCTTCAGCAGCCCGAGGGGCCATAATGCAGCAGCCATTGCAGCAAAGACCGTTTGCTCGATAATCTTCTTCTTTGCGTAGCCCCAGGCTGCACTCGTGACGAATGTCTCAAGACTATGTCCTAGTTTAAGGAGGGCTTCGAGTTCCCAACGCAGTGCAAAGCCTTCGGTGCCCTTGTTGATGTATCGCCATGGCTTACTCACCTCTTCGGGTTCGCGTAGCCAGCCGGAAACAGCTATCGCGACGCGTAGACGGCGAGACTCGTTGTCTTGATGTCTAGGGTCTTGGGTGCGGTGGATGGGAATAAAGGCAAAGTCTTCTACCTGTCTGGCATATTCGTCCATTGCCCTTCCAGTCATCCTAGCTCCATAGGCCCCGAATAGTCCACCTACGAGGACGGAAGAACCGGCGAGTGTTCCAAGATAACCGGCTGCGGCTGTGGCTCCTAAGCCGATACCGCCCATCACACTTCCCACACCCGCTGCAAGGAGTGGAGCAGCAAGTCCGCCTGTCACTCCGATAAGCGCCGCACCAGCAACACCAGCGAGTCCCACTTTCCACTTGCGAGCTGTCTGTGACGCTTTAGCTGCCTTTTTGGTCTCAGCATCGGCGTTGAGTTGTTGAGATGCTGCCTCTAGTAGACCCTGGGCAACAGTCTCCTCATCTTTCTTCAGGAGGGCTCTACTCAGCCCGAGAGAACTTGTAAGGTAGAGTATCAGAACTCGAGAGTGTGCTGAATAGTGCTCTAAACTCAGCAGGATGAGCACAAGAGAGTGCAAGATAAGTGCCCGCTTGCTCTCTTCTAACTTGGTGAGAGTTGTTGGGACCGGTGGGTAGAGGTCCCTGAACATCTTTTCCTCGTCTTCTTCCTTATCGTCAAGCTCCTTGATACTCGTCATGCCATTCTCGGACTTTCTGGCCACCTCTTCTATTCTTCTGCCTTCTACATGTCTTGCTTGTTCTTTTGCCTTCTCCCGTGAGTTGACAATTTCGCCGATTCGACTAATGACGTTGCCTCGCCAGCCATCGAAGTATTTCAGCATCTCATTCTTCAGTTCCTGCACTTCAGGTTGCGCAAGCTCTTTTTTCGCATCCTCTTCGCGCGCCTCCCTTTCCTTTTTTATTTTGTCTTCTTGGCTAACATCGACATCATCAAGGCTGGAAGGCGCATCCCTCAACGCTTCTTCCTCTGACCTGGCAGTCTTGGAAGCGATTGGGAACTCTTTAGCGGTGAATGTCTCGACTAGAGATTGACGCATAGACGCCGTTATGGTGGCGATTAAGAAAGTCAAATCTGCGCATTGGTCTGCATCGAGAAGCGTGGTGAGCGATGTATCGTCCTTGTCTTCAGACTTGGAGTGCCCGAAAGAGGACAACTTGGATGCCCAATCAGACATAGTTGCAAATTCAAACAATGATTTGAGGTCTGGTGTAATGTGTGAGCGGCAGATCTACATAAGTTGTTGGAGTAGGTGCTAGCTCCAGAGTTGTTGCTGTATTGGGTATGACGTCAAGCAAGAGTAGTGGGGCAAGAGCTATCCTTTGGTGACATGTCGACATCAAAGTGACTTGAACTCCCGAGCTGTCGGAATACCAGCATGGCCAAGCATGTGATATATGGGCTTATATTAAGAAGTGTTTGCAACACGGATGATCATCGACGTACCCCACGGATGCGTAGCAACAGCCACGTACGGCAATGTTTCCATCTTAGTTTAAACTGACATACACAAAAATTCATATTAGTCCTAATAATCCTACATTCCGTCTACCTACCACCTGATCAAGCAGCTCTGCCCGTAGGTATCGGCGGCGCATTCCATCCAGTAGGGAAATTCCGCGCACTCAGGAACACGCCCTTGACGGTCCTGATGTCGCCCTTCAAAACTTCAATCTGGTCATTCTTCCCACCGTTACTTGGACCACTCATCCAGCTAAAATTCGACCCATACCGGCCCATGCTCGGGTAATACTGGCTCTGGTAGTCCATCTCGGACAGATACGAGGTCAGGTCGGACACCTTTGTTCTTAACGCATCCCGCGATGTGCTCCCGGACTTGCTGTTGGTCTCAATCTCTTGTAGATGTGTTTTTATGATCTTGAGACGGTTTTCGTGTGCGGTAACGGTGGGGTGGGGGTCTGAGTGGGAGGATGTGGAGGGGCGCCTGGATAGGTTGGGAGTGGTTTGCGTGCCGTAATCGCGGTGGTAGAGTTCCGTCGGATCTGAATCTGCTTCCGAAACGTCGTCTGGGACATCTGTGATAGCCTTGACTTTGCTAGCGGGGTCTACCGATACTGCCTTGCCCAAGCGTTCATTGAACTCGTTCAACTGGGCCAGGGTATGTGACGCAAAGTCGTGCCGCGAGTCTGCGAGCTTTTCTGTCATTGGCGCGATGATGAACTTGGATAGCCCGTATATGCTTGCCATCAGGCCTCCTGTTATGTATGCGGTGTTTACGAGGCGACTGGTCGTTATGAGTGGTGGTGGCTTTTCGGTGCTTGCCAGGAACTCTGGGTATGTGACGATAGGTGGGATCTCGCGTGGCTGAGGTTGATATTCAGGTACGCTGGCGGCTCTGGGAGGCGACTAAGGGTGTTAGTATGTATCGAGCGCTTCCGTTATAGGAGTTGGGCACTTTACACTTGGCCACGCCTGTTCCTCAGCACGCTCCTCAACTTGTTCTGGCTCTACCAGTCTCTCCTCTACAGGGCTCTGTTCCACAACACTCTTTTCCCCCAAGACACCCTCCTCCGTCTTCTCATCCAGCAATGCCTCGATATCGCCAGCATTCACACCCTTGGACTCCAGAAATGCGACCTTCTTTTCCCTCGGCGCATCGCGAATCGCAGGATCGTCCAAGAAGCGAGACGCCTGTTCCAACAAGTCTACGCTCTCCTCGCTTTCCGATAACTGCACTCCACCCTCCTCGCTTTCAATGTCATCCTCAGTCGGCGTCGGAGCTTCTACGGGCTGTTGTTGCGCGCTTGTGTCTTCGTGCTCTGGGGGTGGCGACGACGACCCAGCATTATCAGCCGAGGCGCGTTGCCATGCGGGTATACTTGTTTTATTCGACATGGTTGGCAAAGTATGAAAAGTCGTTAGGGGTGGTTAGAGCTGGGGCTGGCGCAAGATGAACGTTGGCGCGTGGCTGCGGGTGTGAAGCATGCTCGGGAAACATGGCTGGACCGAGGCAAGAACCCCAGATGAAGCCTTTCCTCTTTGGGCCAAACCCCATATCACGTATTCTCTCGACAAAAAGGCGGCTGCCACTATAATGTTTTGTTCATCTGTCTCAGACATTTCAGCTGGCTAATTCTACAAGCTGGCTAGAAACCGGTTTCTGTGTTGCCCTCGCCCATACTTTTGCTTCCCGAACTTCCACTTTGTATCGCACCCAGGATGCCGTCAATGTACCCAGCACCACTCCATTTCTGATGCGTCAGGACATCGCAACCCAACTCCTTTTCTCTCGACTGTACCAACTTTACATATGCCAGCATGCCCTCGTCCTTGAATGCCCTACTCAGCTCACATGTAATCGTGGCAGTAGAGTGTATGCCCGCCAGCGAGATGAGCTGAAACACGAAACCATGTTTCGCCAAATCCCAGACAAACGTCTTGAGAGCTTCCTCGGAGAAGCCCTGGCCCATCCAGTTGAAGCTTGGAGAGAGGTTGTATACAAACTTCTTGCCGGGGTGGACGGCGCGGATTTCGCCGGCGAATCTGGCAGCTTCTTGGACATTGGGGTCGCCCGTCTCGACCCAGAGCAGGTCAGCGTAAGGAGCATATTCTTTGCCACGCTTCGTCGCCGCAGCAACGCCAGCTTTGTAGTGGTAGAAACCCTCCCTTGTGCGTGGGATGTCCCAGTTGAAGTAGACTGGTGTCTTTGTGTACTTCTCAGCCACATTCCGGCGCTTGAGAAGGGAATAGTCGGGGTTCTGCTTGACTTCGGCAAGGTATGAATCGACTGTCGATTGGGGTGCGCTCTCCCTCTCAAGATGCTGAACGACGGCCTCGTCAAAGGTAACGAGCTTGTGCTTCTTCACCCATGCCGCCTCATATTGGTCGATTTCTTTGCCTGGCGCGCCTGCTGCTTCCATGTTCTGTAGTGTCTCGGCTAGCGGTTCAGTCTCTTCTGTGACACCTTTGATAAACTCATGATCTCGCACGTCGACAGCACTGGAAATGAGCTTCCCACTCTCCGAATCTGTGCGTGCAATGACTAGATTCTCGCAGCCCATCATGTCCCACTGGAAGCGTGCAGCTACCAGGCGGTTGATGTGGTCCCCGACTGGTACGAGCACTTTCCCTGCAAGATGTCCGCACTTCTTGCCGCCATGGAGTTGATCCTCGAAGTGGACACCTGCGGCTCCGTTCTCGGCGAAGAGCTTTGCCAACTTGATAACTGCTGATAAACCTCCATGGCTGTAGAATATTAGCCATCACATTCTATTACTGGTGGCATATGTACGCACCCAGTGTCGCCATCAGCAATGATAGGTCGCATATAGTCCAGGTATGGTGTCTTCGCCCTTTCCTCCGCACTCATCTTCCTCCTATTATCCCAGTTCTTGCGGTCATGTAGCTGTTGTGCCTTGAAGAGACGCTGCACCTGGTTTGGTACGGTGTTGTAGGGATAGTCGCCAAAGTCGGCTGAGACTTCGTTCGTGGTAGTCAGGACGGAGGAGCAGGCCCAGCCAGAGACGTAGAGGACCTCTTGGTTCGCAGCTTGCTGGGACATTTGAATGGGATCAATTGCGCCCACTGGGATTTGGGATTACATGATCAGCTATTGCTCTATCTATGCAGACTAGGATAAACGCACTGGTGTGTACTGGCTCGCCCTTTGCCGCCCTCTCTTCAAGCAGGTTGAAGAGTTTCCGTGCCATCAACGAGCTGGGATACGACTGTTGAAGAGCTCCTCGCTTGCTCACAACATCTTCTGCAGAGTATGGCCTCTTGATGCCCTTGTACCGTGGCGAAGCCCACCAGTCTCTCACGGCTTGTACTTGCTCCTCGAAGAGCGCATCTTCCGCCTGGCCTGCTTTCGCAGCTTCAGGGAGTAACTGAAACGAATCGCCGGGTAGGGCTGTCGATACCGGGGGGTCTACAGCTTTGAGTGTCGAGCTCGACATACGGCATACCGACGTAGAGAGTGGGCGGAGAAGATGTGGTGCTCGGTTCGCGATCCTTGAAGACCTGCTTTGGCGCGCGACCGAACGTGATACTGTGCGCAACATGGTGAGTATGGAGAACAGAGTGAAGAAGCTCCAAAGAAAAGCTCGCTCTAGGGTCAAGTGGGATGGCGTTGGAGGGTGCTACTCCAGGACGGAAAAATATCCGCAAGTCGGAAACAAGTCGGTGATGGTGTTTGCCACACCCGCCTTCTTTCTATCCAATGTTCCTGTCAGGCGGTGGACGGCAGATTTACCCTACCGTGTCGCGTAAAATGCATGTGCAGCATCGGGGTTGCGGGAAAGTTCGTCCAGCATGCCATGGCCGACGTCAGAACCGAGGCAGCCCATGGATAGCCGTGAGGAGCTAGCTATGTGCCCCTCGGTATGTTGGCTGCATCGCCCTCGCATTAACGGGCCAACGCGTACCTGGCGAATCGTCTGTAAGAATTGCCGAGAGTTACCGGTCAAAATTTCTGGCCTGCTGCTCTTGAAGTTTGTAGAACTTTCCTCGAGCTTTGACAATTGATCTGTTTTGCATTTCATGTGCTGAGTGAACGCTCTCATCCCCCCACGTCCTACCCCACATTGAGTTAGCCATGGCATTGAGTGCACGATCGGCTTCCAGAGCTCTACGAGCTGCAAAGGTAGGTATTTGTAGACCCGATAGAAGGAATCGGAGCTAACTGTAATTCATAAAGGCGCGTCCCTTTGTCTCTGGTATGTGGGAGTGCTTCTCAACAGACCAGGACCGCAAGACTGACGCCTAGTTCGCTTCAGTGCAAGCATGCAGCTATTCATCCTCCTCTGAGCCTGATCTCAAGACTACCTTCAAGAGGGTTCTGCCTGCAAAGCGCGAGCTCCTGAAGAAAGTCAAGGCGCATAGTGACAAGAAGCTCGGCGATGTCAAGGTTGAGAATGCGCTGGGCGGCATGAGGTATGCATGCCGTAGGAACGAACAAGTTTTGTCTTCTAACAACACGAAAGAGGCCTCAAGGCCATGGTCTGGGAAGGTTCAGTTCTCGACGCGAACGAGGGTATTCGGTTCCATGGCAAGACCATCAAGGATTGCCAGAAAGAGCTGCCCAAGGGTACTTCTGGCACCGAGATGCTCCCCGAAGCCATGTTCTGGCTACTTCTTACTGGCGAAGTGCCATCAGTCTCACAGACCCGCGCACTATCGCGAGAGCTCGCCGAGAAGGCTGGCATTCCCAAGTTCGTCGAGAAGATGCTAGACGACTTCCCCAAGGATCTACATCCCATGACGCAGTTTGCATGCGCTGTCTCAGCATTGAACTACGAGTCCAAGTTCGCAAAGGCCTACGAGAAGGGCATCAACAAGGCCGACTACTGGGAGCCCACCTTCGATGACTGTATCAGTCTGCTCGCAAAGCTGCCTACCATCGCCGCAAAGATCTACCAGAACGCATATCGTGGTGGAGGTGCGCTCCCGGCCGAGGTCGACTTGAACCAGGACTGGGCGTACAACTTTGCTGCCATGTTGGGCAAGTCGGGCAAGGAGAACGAGGGTTTCCAGGACCTCCTTCGGCTGTACCTGGCTCTGCATGGTGACCACGAGGGCGGCAACGTCTCTGCACACGCAACGCACTTGGTCGGCTCAGCGCTCAGCGATCCCTTCCTGAGCTACAGCGCTGGCCTTCAAGGTCTTGCTGGGCCATTGCACGGTCTGGCTGCCCAGGAGGTGCTGCGTTTCATCCTCGACATGCAGAAGGTCGTTGGTGAAAAGTTCACCGAGAAGGACGTAAACGAATTCCTCTGGAGCGTGCTCAAGTCTGGACGTGTGATTCCGGGTTACGGACACGCCGTGCTGAGGAAGCCCGACCCGCGATTCGAAGCTCTCATGGACTTTGCGAACGCACGACCAGAGATCGCGGCAGACCCCGTCTACCAGCTTGTGAAGAAGAACTCCGAGGTTGCACCCGATGTACTCAAGGAGCACGGCAAGGTGAGTTTTGCCAATGCCCGAATCTTGGCTTGTTGCTGACCTTTTGCATAGACCAAGAACCCGTTCCCCAACGTCGACTCGTCCTCGGGCGTTCTTTTCCACCACTACGGCTTCAAGGAGACGCTCTACTACACTGCAACTTTTGGTGTCAGTCGTGGCCTAGGCCCACTTGCACAACTCATCTGGGATAGGGCATTAGGCCTGCCTATCGAGCGACCCAAGTCGATCAACCTTCAGGGTATACTGGACCAGGTTGGTGCGTAAGCACAGGGGTAGTACCTTGAACAGATGTACTGTAATGAATACCACCGCTTCCAACCAAGATGAAGTATCCCGTGAAGTAGACAGAGTGAAATGGGTTTGCGAAGCCTTGCGGGACGGGAAAGATATGCTTGCTTAGTGGGGGGCGCGAGCGGACCCATGTGATCGGCACCTAGTCAGGGACGAGACGCCATGCCGGCCCATATAGGCCCGATGAAACCTCATATCTTGAACCACGACAGTGGCTGTGCTCTCTGTGCGCCCTTGTCCTCCACATCAAAGATAGTTTTCCTCGTTGACAGTCGTTCGCTTCGCCCTCTCCATTCCAACTGCTGACGTGTTTGCTGCTGCAGCTTTGATATGCACGATTCAATGCTAGCCTCAACATAACCAGGGCTTCACGCTCGCGCCATTCCAATAGCCTCGCCGCTTGAACCGACTGCATCATTTACACCTTCGCAGCCCTTGATCTTGAACTAGTACACAACTCTTACGCCAAATGGCGCCTTACGAATCGCACGAGCTGCGCCGCGGCATACAGTATGCTAAACTCGATGCACCCGTCGATGACGATCTCGAAACCCCGACGCGCTTCTCCTCCGACTCCACCGGGACGCTAGAAGATCTTGAGGAACATGACCCCCTCGCATTCGATAGCAAAATACGGCGCAAGAAAAGCAAGGGTGACCTCAAGATCCGCCGAGTCTCGTATAGAGACAGGGAGAATGAGTCGACCGTGCCGTTCCCAGCCCGGCCGGCAAAGTCCCGAATCGCACCAGGGCGGTGTTGCTGTTGGCTGCTGGTCTTCCTTGCAGCCACCGTCCTGATACTTGCGACAGGTGGTATCTGGGCATACAAGGTCTCCGCGCCCGAAGATGGATTGAGTCCACCGTGGTATCCCTCGCCAAAGGGCGGTACTGATAAGGCGTGGGAGGAGAGCTACAGGAAAGCTGCGGCACTTGTCAAGCAGATGACATTACCTGAAAAGGTAAACATCACAACAGGGACGGGATGGGCCATGGACCTGTGCGTGGGCCAAACTGGGCGCGTCGACAGGCTCAAGTTCCCCAGTCTGTGTCTGCAGGTACGTATCATTGGGGGTGCTGCCGTCAACATGTGCTAATCTCATTAGGACGGACCTCTGGGTATTCGCTTCGCCGACAACATCACTGCCTTCCCGGCTGGCATCACAACTGGCGCGACATGGTCCAAAGAACTCATGTACCTGCGCGGCAAGGCACACGGAAAAGAGGCGCGGCTCAAGGGCGTCAACGTCTTGCTTGGTCCTGCCATGGGTCCTCTCGGCCGTATGCCAGCTGGTGGTCGCAATTGGGAGGGCTTCGGCTCCGACCCTGTGCTCCAAGGAATTGCTGCTGCCCAAACCATCAAGGGTATCCAAGACGAAGGCGTCATGGCTACCGCCAAGCATTACGTCGCTAACGAGCAAGAACACTTTAGACAGGCATGGGAGTGGGGTCTACCGAATGCCATTTCGAGCAACATCGATGACCGCACCCTGCACGAGATCTACGCATGGCCGTTTGCCGACTCGATCAAAGCTGGCGTGACGTCCGTCATGTGTTCGTACAACCAGGTCAACTCCAGCTATGCCTGCCAAAACTCGAAACTGCTCAATGGCGTTTTGAAGGACGAACTCGGCTTCCAGGGCTTCGTCCAGAGTGACTGGTTGGCACAACGCTCAGGCGTAGCGAGCGCACTTGCCGGCTTGGACATGACTATGCCTGGAGATGGTCTCAGGTGGGCCAAGGGCAACAGCCTGTGGGGTGGTGAGCTTAGCAGGGCCGTTCTCAACGGCAGTGTGCCCATCGATCGTGTCGACGATATGGTCACTCGTATTGTCGCATCCTGGTATCAGGTCGGACAGGACAAATGGGAGAACGACGGGCCTAACTTCTCTTCCTGGACCAACGATCGCATTGGCAAGTTGCACGAAGGTAGTCCCTCGAACCACGAGATGGGTGTAGTGAACCAGTATGTCAACGCCCAAGGAGAAGGAAAGGAGGCTCATGGACATTTGGTGCGTCGTGTCGCAGCTGAAGGCACGGTCTTGGTAAAGAATGACGGCAAGACGCTACCGCTTGACCGCAAAGGCTGGAAGACTGGAAACGCAAAGACAAAGTTCCGCGTTGGCGTCTTTGGTGAAGATGCACGTTTGCCCAAGGAGGGTATCAACCATTGCCCTGACCAGAGCTGCAATGAAGGGACACTGGCCTCAGGCTGGGGTTCTGGTGCGGTCAACTACTCGTATCTTGTTGAGCCGCTGTCTGCTATCCGAGAAGCTTTCAACAACGAGACCGTCTATGTCACAGATTGGTTGGAGAACAAACTCCCAAGCACAAAGGAGATTCTCGAGGAGCAGGACCTTTGCATTGTCTTTGCTAATGCTGATGCAGGAGAAGGCTACGAGCGCTACGAGAACATTCGTGGTGACAGGCCTGACCTCAACTTACAGAAGGGTGGAGACAAACTCATCCAAGATGTAGCCAAAGGCTGTGGCGAAGGCATGGGCGATGTCGTTGTTGTCATCCACACTGTAGGACCAGTCATTCTGGAAAACTTCATTGACATTATGAATGTCAGAGCTGTGATCATCGCCAACCTACCTGGAACAGAGTCCGGCAACGCAATCGTAGATATTCTATTCGGAGACGTGAACCCATCTGGCCGCCTGCCCTACACGATTGCAAAGAAGGAGAACGACTACGGTCCAGGCAGCAAGATCAAGTACCTTCCCACCCCGTCCGATGGTCTCGCGCCCCAACAGAACTTCTCCGAGGGCCTATACATCGACTACCGCCACTTTGACAAGAAGAACATAACTCCGCGATACGAGTTCGGGTATGGTCTTTCATACACCGAGTTCACACTATCTTCCCTCCTCATCGAAGCCAAGGGCGCAAAGACACCTCTCCCAAAAGCACGACCTGCGGGGCTAACACCCCCATCCTACTCGACCGAACTCCCAGATCCCCAATCAGTACTCTTCCCACCAGACTTCCACAAGGTAGAAAGGTACATCTACCCCTGGCTCACATCTATCAGCGGCATCAAAAAGTCTGACCCTCAAACACCTGTTGAAGCCCCGTCTCCCCTCAGCGACGCAGGCGGCGGCCCAGGCGGTAACCCGGATCTCTACACCACCATCCTCACCGTCTCTGCCTCTCTCGAAAATGTCGGTGGGCTAGATGGTGCCTCGGTCGTACAGCTCTACATTTCCTTCCCCCAAAACTACAAGGACCCGGAGACGGATGAGCCGGTTGATTTCCCTGTTCGTGTCCTCCGTGGCTTTGAGAAGGTGTATCTTGAGAAGGGTAAAGGGAAGCTAGTGCAGTTTGATGTTACGAGGCGCGATTTGAGCTATTGGGATGTTGAGAGACAGAACTGGGTCATGCCCATGGGTGAATTTGGCATCGAGGTTGGGTTTTCAAGCAGAGATTTACAGTTGATGGAGAAGTGGTGATTCATGTTTTCCCTTGAATCAATATATATATATACATAGAATTTTGGGGGCCAAGGGCCGGTTTTCTTTATGTATATGTGATCGGTGTATAGTGCAAATATCTATATTGTGTTGATATGTTTGTCTTTGACATGCGGTTTTTTTTTTGGTGAAACCCATTTTTCTTTTCTGTGCCTACTTAACCTAGTTTCTATAAACCCAATGCATCTACATTTCTATCTGTCTACTTGATATGCCATGGTCACAGTCTAGAGCTCACTCTTTCCTTCGACCTCTTTCTTCTTCTTCCTCTCTTCTCCATCACCCTCCATCGGCCTCTGTCCACGCGCAAACAAAATAGTTCGATACATCTTCTTGCCCGCAAACTCCATATAACTCTTCTCCTTCATGGTGATGACATGTACATCTACGAAACCAGCTTCCGTGAAGAAGGCCTTGACGCCGTCGATGGTGAAATGGGGAACTACGATTGACGCATTCATTTTCTTGCGAACTTCAGGGCTAGTGTCGCTGATGTCGTGTGTAGTGTTTGCGTCTACACCGTTGGCGTGTTTGTGACCGTGGCTGTGATCATGTCCATGTCCATGATGATGATGGTCATGCTTGTGTCCATGTCCATGTTCATGCCCGTGATCATGAACCGCATGATTTCCCTCACTCCCCTCCATCGCCTTGCCCTCGTCATCAACAAGCACATCACCACCTTCCAGGAAATCATTAATAACCAACACGCCGCCCGGCCTCAGCCTCTCCTTCAACTGCCCCGCCGCATACACCACGTCTTCAAAATGGTGGAACCCAAAGCCCACAGTGGCGAGATCAAAGTTCCAGTACTGCGGATCTGAGAGTGAGGGAGGGGAAGGCTCGGATTTATCAAACAAGTTGGCAGCTATGGCGTTGACGGTGGAGGCGGGGATGCCGGCGTCACGGGCGCGCGTGTTGTAGGTTGAGACCATGTTGGGAGATACGTCGATACCGATGGTGGTTGTTACATAGGGGCCGAAGATCTGTTTGTTGGTCAATAAGAGTGTTTTTATTTTAATAAAAAATCCGTTCTTTTCATCGACATTCCATCTTTAATCATTTTGCATTGCATGTCTGTTTTACACATGCAGCAGAAGAAACATGGATATAGACACACGAAAAGTACAACATGGACAGAAGAAGGAAAAAATAAGGACATACCCGCGTCATAAGCCCCGTGCCGCATGCATAGTCTAGAAGTCGTACTTCTCCTACAGCATCGTCGCTGGATCCCGTGTTGACAAGTGGGATGCCGACCCAGGGTAGTTGGGTGCGGAGGAAGTCTGTGACTTGCGTGTTTACTTTTGCAAACCAGGGTTTGCTGTCGTAGTAGGACGAGATGGCACTTTGAAAACTTGTTCAGTATACAGATTTGTGATGAGGGTGGGGGTTTATATACTCAAAGTATCGGCGATTGGCTTCTGCAAGGGACATCTTGAGGGATGGTGAGGGGTAAGTTTTGGGGTTGTAGGGAAGTTGGTATTGTGTTGGGTGGGAAAGTGGATTGCTTATGTGTTGATTGTGAGTGAGTTGGGGAAAAAATACTTGGAGCTGCTCTGTCTCGCTCCTTTTATATAAAAGAAAAGGTTGCGAAGATGGATGGTAAAGTCGCCGGACTAGGTCGGAGACATGTACAAGTACGCTAATGCTCCTATTGGCTGGACGCAGATAAAGTGGACCGAAAGCCGGTAGGAAGGAATACGGCAACATGGTAAGGAGTGACACTATGATTAATATCGTTCCGACCCGTATGTTTTTTGGAGAGACATTGTTTTCTGGGGAGACATATGAATGAACCGGGATGAAGACATAGTCCAACTGCCACACACTGTACTTCTCGCAAGATTTTCGGAGACATTGTCGTTAGATTCGACACAACAGAAGCCTCCGTACTTCATAAAGCTCCTATTATGGCTAGTGTAGAGTCACTATGAGTCATGATTTTGATGCAAAATCTCCGTTAGATAGCCAGTTGTTAATGTTGCATGAGACACGGCTAGGAAGAAGAGAATCTTGGTCTGACCGTGCTAAGGCCAGGGCTTCTATGGAGAAAACATCCCATCCATGCTGTCATTTTCGTCTGCTTCTGAAGCATCCATAGAGGTGCTAGATTTCTGGATCTGTAGAGCTTGCTGCCGTGCTAGACCTTCTTCTCTCTTCCTCTGCTTTCTGGTGGCTGTATCTTCCCAGCCTGGGTTAGATGAGCCAGTCCCGTTTGAGGTGTTAGACTGGTATATCTCCAATAAGGCAGTGCGGAATCGGCGTATACGATCGAGATTGATCTTGAAGCGCTCGTTCGCGATATCAACCAAGGTTCGCAAGTACATCTCGTCAACGAGAGCGATGTTGCTACCGTCCTCGTCTTGGTAACCTATAACAGAGTCGAATGAGTAGCCTGCTGATCGCACTGCCACCATTGGGTTTGATTCTCCTGCCTTTGTTGACCCTAGGCTCACTGCGCCGCTCTCACGAAACCCTCCAGCTAATGCTGCAGTGAGCACACGTTGGGCGTCTTCCAGGGATGCACTCAAGATGTGGAGTATCTGTTTCATGTTAGACTATGCGTATTCTTGTGACTATTGAGCTTACCATAGGCTCGAACTTGAGGTGGATATATCTTGCAGAATTTTTGGGCGTTATGTCCCTGTCCTCTACCTTCATCAGACCAAACTCTGAGATGTAATCATGTGTCGCCTGTCCAGTCTCAATGGGTTCGTGAGAGATAAACAGCCATGCACCGCCACCACCTTTTCCTCCAGGTCCAGCGCGAGACCCTTCAATCTCAGAGGCTGACTCTACTGCCTCCGCATCTGATTTGCGTCCTTCCAGGAATACGCTGATGCGCCCTGAGCAGCTGCTAGTCGTGACCAGACCTTGAAGGCTGTTGATCTCGTCGATCAGATCTCGAATCGGGGCATCAATTGAGCCCTTGGGAGACAGATCTTGATACTCATCATCTGGACAATCAAGCTGTTCGATAATCTTCCGCTTGCGAGCCTCAAAGCGGGTTGTCATTCTTGCTTCTGTGGCTGTGAGGGAACTCGTGACAACGCGCTGTATTTTCGCGTTCATGTGCGTCATAGGTGGCCTGTGCACGATCACACCTTCCAACACACATCTGTATTCTTCCGCAGTTACCACAAAGACTTTGTACATCAACATCTCGTCAAAACTCTAATCTGACACTATGCCACGTAAGCCGACCAAAAGCGTCGATGCCTCGGCGCCCAGGAGCACTTCCAAGCGTCCTGCACCGGAGACCCGTGCGAGGGAGTCCAAAAGAGCAAGGGCAACAACAAGGAAATCCTACGTCGAGCCGGAAACCGACACGGACAACAGTGAAGATGGGCCGAAGGAAGACGTACAGTCCGAAGAAGCCGAGAATGAGGATGTAGCCTCCGACTACGAGGAACAAGCAAACAAGCACCTCTCGTCGGAATCTGAACACGACGAAAATGCCAGCGACGAAGATAGCGAACCCGAGCAAGTGAAGCCCAAAGGTCCTGCTGCAAAAAAACTACCCATTCATAAAAAACATGCCAATGAGGAAGAATTGTGGAAGCCTGGTGCAAAGCTTGAGCCTGGGACACAATTAATTATCAAAAAGCCAAAGGCTCGAGACGCAGGCGACACGCCGTACCTGGATCACACCATCCATCCGAATACGATGCTGTTTCTCAAAGATCTGGCGGCCAATAACGACCGTCAATGGTTGAAGCGTATGTGCCCCATTACATCCCGCCGCAAGAGGCATGTCTAAACAGCGACTCACAATCATAGTACACGACCCAGACTTCCGGGCTTCATTTCAAGATTTCACTACTTTCACCGAAAAGGTGTCAGAAAAGATCATTGAAGCAGATGAGACTATTCCAGAGTTGCCAGTAAAGGATGTTGTAAGCTACAGCAATTATAATACCACGATTCTGTTTGCTTATTTATACACATAGATCTATCGTATATACCGAGGTAAGAGAAGGCTTATGCATGTTGCCATGCATCGTGCTCACAATAGAAGATATTCGATTCTCAAAGGACCCGACGCCATACAAGGTGAGATGATAGCTGTTCTGCCATGCCTAAGGACACGACGCGCGGCCAGGGCACGCACTGTTTGCTCTGCACTTTGCTCAATTTATCCTTTGTGGAAAGACGAGCGAAACGCATATTAATATATCACAGACTTACTTCTCGGCTGGCTGGTCAAGGACTGGTCGTAAGGGGCCATATGCACACTACTACGTTCAAGTGCAACCGAATGGCGGAAGCTTTGTAGGTACGTGTGTATCTCTCGCTTGTCTTCGTGGAGACGCCGTGGCCACGAGCTGTTGTGGAACCTCAGACGGAACACGACGTGACATCGTGGCTGCCACAGTTCTTCTTTCGCGTCAATGTGCGTCGAATATGCATGCATACCGAAGACTCCTTTCCCTGTGACCAAGAAGTGGTTACACGTTTGCGGGCCTCTTCTCGGTTGATATTGTACGCAAAAGCGGCAAGTCTGGCTGCCACTGGACGCTTTTTGCTGTATTCCGTACACGTATCTGCTTTATACCAGACGCGTAGCGTGATGCTTCTGTTTACAGTTGTGCAACGCGATAAGAAGCTGTCTCTCCTAGTTGGTGATTGTGCGCACGAGCGCCCGTTCACCATTCCGACCTGTTTTGAGTTCGGCTACGGATAGCATGGTATCGCGTATCGCATGCCTGTTCGCTATACGCCGGTGCGCAGGAGGCCCGCTTAGATGAACTGTGTTTCATTCAGCCATGTACCAGCCTCTCCTATCCTTAATCATTGTTTCTTTGCTCACAACTACCCGAAGATGTGCTGACGACTGTAGGTGGTGGATTCTGGCAGCCAGACACAGCTACACTCGCAAAACTCCGACGAGACATAGACCGTAAACCACATAAAATCAAGGCTGTCCTGAGGAACGCTGGCATCCGCAAGCACTTCCTCGGTGGCGCAGCGGATGACGACAAGAAGGCTGTGAAGGCCTTTACGACCCTGCCGATGAACCGGTCGAATGCTCTGAAGCGGAATCCCAAGGTAAGTGAAGTTTGTTGCACAAAAGTCGCATGAGGAAACCGGCCTCCCCCGATGAACAAGGAAGATCATGTGTCATATGTCGCCATCATCGCGATCCGGTGACGGCGGAGGTGAAGCTTGGGTGTTTCTGTCGACAGTGCTGTCGAGATCGGTTGTCGGCCACGGATCGATAGTAGAAGGCGCACAGAGACGGCCGTGTACAAGGGTGTGCCTTTCCCATGCTACGCCCCAGCTACATGCCTCCCCAACGGCTCAGTAGGATTATTAGGCGCGATAAGCTTCAGAGTTTCAGGCCCGGAGGTTCTACGTTACAAGTATCGCGCGACCAGGCAATTAGAGTTTCAAAGGGGCCCCGCCTAATTAACAAATCAAGCTGAAAGTTGGGGTTCATATGGAGATCAGCAGCACTCAAACGGGGAAATCCCCCGCGGTTGACAAAAGTTGCGAGCCCGACTACTGGAGCCCATGGAAGCCGATGTTTCGCAGTCTGATTAGATGTGTTCACTGCCCGTGTTAGCTGACGAGCGTTCCAGGGATACGACCATGACCACAAAGACATTGAACTCCTGCGGCTCCGCAATTTCACCGTCGGGCGAAAGCTTGAGGATGACAAAGTGGTGGGCACGGGCGGGCTGGATCGAGTCGCTGAGCTCGTTGTCTGTTTGGAGCCGTTTGTAAGTTGACGATTCTTTTCGTCGGCCTGGGTGGCCCCGGGACTGTCATTGGGCACAGTTTTTAGGCCAGCGCGGCGGCCATTTAGGAACGTTGATGGTGTCACAATACTGGCAGCCAGTAGTGTGCTGGCACTGCAGTCACCCGCTCATCGATTTCTTCAGGTGCGGAGGGGTGGCTAGAGCAGTTGTGTCCAAGGTGTTTGGATGGGCGAGTGGCCGCTAATTCGGGGCGCAGATTACGTATCTCAACAGCGTCGTGATGCCGGACGAGGACACGTCAGGCTCGAGCGGCGACGACGACGAAAGCGACAAGAGCGACAAGAGCGACAAAAGCGACAAAAGCGACGCGGAGCCTGACCAGGACAGCGGCGATGCAGAGGCGTGATGGCAGCAATTTCAGCAACGTATATTCGCGGCGCGGTGCTTGCAGCCGAAGTCATACGGACGCACGGATTGGTGGAGGGGTGGGGAGGAGGAGGAAGCGTAGTGGGCCACAAGCGCGAAACTTGCCAATAGACGCCTCGGCAGTGGTGGAAGCGAAAGGCCATGCGACGGGCCAAGTCATCGTGCGCTAGTGGCCTGCGCTTGTCCAGCCTGCGCCTTGGCGTCTCGGGAATCCGCATGACGCTAGCGGTCATGTGATGCGCTAGCCTAGCGTCTGGGACGCACGCATGGTCAGATCCTAGCCCGTGTAAATCCACAAAAGGGGGAAAGCCGCTCGGCCAACCCCGGTCCCAGTTCTTAATCCTACGCTCAGGCGCGGGCCTGCCGTCGTTTCTTAGTCGTTCGTGTTGGCCCAAACAGGCCAGGGGAGGCTGTGCACGCTTTGCGCTCCTCGCGCTCCTTCGCCGATGACTGAGGATGCATGACTGCATCGCCGCGGCCGTCTAGTCGATGACAATGCAGGAGCGCATCAGGGAGCGGGGTGTTGCCACTGCTTCGTATAGTGAGTTGCCCCGATCAGCTGCCTCTCCACACAACAGACTTTGCACTGTGACATGCTGCACACGTTGCGTTAGGCTGATACGGCCACGGCCCGGGGCGCACTCGTTGTCCGTCTGGGATGCATGGGCTTTCCGCCCTAACGCGTCTGATCAAGGCGAGCTGCATCTCATGACGACGGCCACGGCCTCAGCAGCTCCGTCGTGGAGCGCTGATGGGGAGTCGACGGCGGCTAACTGCGGCATCGGTCAGCGTCGTGTACTCTCGCACAGAGCGGAAACACGAGGGCAAGAGGACGAACGGATTGCCCTCGTCCGTCGCACGGGTTGTGGTGTAAGACTTACGCCATCACCGACAAAACATGTCAAACTCAATGCTGGCCGTCTGGCGCGTCCACTGCCTTGATCAAGCCACCAAACGGCGGTGTGTTCCCAAGGCCACAAGGCCCTCCCAACCCTACGATTCATCACACCGATTAAAGTGCAATGCTTCTTTCTTCCGCGAATTAGCACCCGTCGGGCTGATCTCTGGGCCCCGTCCTGGCTTGCGTCCGCAGCCCACCCCTTCCACATCTTTTCTAGATGATGATAATTACCGGCGTTTGGTGACACGCTTGCATCTCACCGAGCCAAAACGTTGTCGCGGTCCGAATCAAGGCCATTGTCAACCCTAGCGTGCAGCATCGATACCCATGGCATTATCGTGTCTGGTGAGCAAATTCGATATTGCCCCGTCCGAGCAAGGGGCGGCCGCCCGCTGCGATACAAAGGCGACGAGTAAAATGCCGCTTATCGTCGTCCCTCACAGCATACTCCTGCACTTGTTGCCATGAGCATGTTTGTGCGGTACTGCGGCGCAACAAATGCCATGAGTAGATGCATAGCATAGCATTGCATAAGCCCATCCATTGCCTACAGTACGTACATGTCAACACAAGGGAGGGGGGGGGGCGTTGTTTGCAACCAAAAGGGCCCCTTGCCAGATCGGTCAAGGTTGTTTGCTCGGTGCGCGCAGACACTACTTGTGTCCTTGTCTGCGTTCTCCCCGCCTGTCAGACACGGTACTGGCAGGACAGGCGCACAGGACACCATCGGCCTTGGACGATATCTTCCCGCCTACCATCTCTGCTTCTGGATTTCCATGCAGATGGCGGGACACGAAACGCGGCACAAGCGACACGGTGTCTTTTTTACTGCTTATGGACGCACAGACATGCAGCCTCCACAGTATCCATCTATGCTATGCATATGGCGGGTAAGACTTGGTGATACAAAGTTCGTTAATCTAGCTGTCAACGGGACACCTGCGGGAATTCCACATCTCGTCCCGGGCCGCTGATACACATGGTACCAATGGAGCCCTCCCACCCCCCGAGACGGTTGACGCGCTGTTTCCCGCGCTGGATTGACGGCTACAAAAAAAAGCTGAGGTACGGGAAGCGCTTCGCGCCGCATGCTGTGTGCGTGTGCGTCGTGCGGCTATTTTGCTTGGGAGAAGGCGAGGGCTGCGGCTGAAGATCACATGTGCATATCCCGCTCGCTGTTCTACCCCACAAACGCACCGTTCAGTTGGTGTAACCGTCATCAACGGCATTCAACGGCACTTTGGGCAGCGTACAAGGCACAAGGCTGCTGGCATGTGTGCCAATCCCGTGCAGCCTCCAGCAACTCGTTCCCTGGGCCGCTCCTTTGCAGGCTGACGTTCTCCAGACCACTGCATCGGCCCTCATTTATCGTTGCGCTCGTGACTGACTCGGAAGACGAAATGCGGTGTGGCAGACAATCAAACCACAACAGTAATGAAATGCGATTGGCTGCGACCGGTAAGCCCGCTTGATGCAATTCCAATAAGTGCAGCAGAGTAGGTTGGCCGGGAAAAGGGAGTTTGACCGGTACCAGGACGTCTTGTGACCTGGCGAGGGCTTTTTTTATCCGCGCATGGCACGATAGGGATTTACCCGTCAGCAGAAGCTGGTGCTGCAAGGCACACGCCAGGAGGGTATGGCAGGAGTTGGGTAGTGATTGGGGGAGGTGCGGTGATTGGCCGACCGGGGGGTGGGCAGGATCGAACCTTCGCGGTGGAACAGGCAAGATTGGGATTCTGCGGGCCGTCCGCCCCCATTTCTCGAGGTTGGAAGGGAAAAAGGAATTTCTGGCGTTGGTTCCTTGGAGGTGAACTGACTACGGTACGGCTGACAATTGCTTAATGGGGATTTGGGCGTCGTCACGGATGATGCGGGCCAGTGAAAAATTGGCCGGCGAGTGGCCGAGGCTGAATACGCAGGCGTTTCGCCATTCTCCATGGGCCACAGTGCCTACATCCGCACAAGTCCGAGACTCGTCACCAGGCGGGAGCTCCGGCACCGCCACTGCCCACGAGGGCCTGACAAGCGCCGTCTGGGTGTTTGTGTACCGGTAGTGGCCGGTGGAGTCAGTGGAGAGGGCTTTGGCTGCGAGCGCGCACGAGTTGGCAAGTTGGCAAGTTGGCAAAACTTGGTAAGCTAGCAAGCCTTCGCCGGCGCAAGGGAGACGCAGGCTTCTCCAAATTGTGGAGGTCGGGATTGGGGTATGTGATTCGAGGGAGCAAAGTGGGCTGCATCGCATGCCAGCCGTCTTACACGCCGCAATGGTTACGCAGCAGCTGAAAGGGACGACGATAAGTTGGGGGAGGGGATGAGGGGGGTTGAGTATGGGAGCAGTTTTTTTTTTTTTTTTTTTTTTGCAGGCGCGAGGCTGGCCAGACTCGGCTTTAGTACTGGCTCGACTGGCGGACGGAGAGCAAGAGAACTAGCACAGCTGGTGTTGGAGGGCGAACGGTTCTCCCGGCGCAAGACATCGGCTCTCCCGCTCTCGACTTGCCCCGCGAGCGAGTCGCTGAAGTGGCCGAGTGGTACCGGCATTGGGCTTGACTCGTAGTCTGGTGGCCGTCACGTCACAACGCTGCAAGCAAAGGTTTGCCGAGGCGGACGTGTTACACACCAACAGTCGAACAGGGTTGCAGCCGTTGCCCAAGAGCAAATTGGCCGACGGTGCCGGATGCATCAGCCCTATCAGATTCTGGCAGCAGCAGGGCAGCAGATTGAAGGGCAGCAGCGCGGGCGAGCCTGTGGTCCAGGGAACGGTCCTTTGCATCCCTGCGCTGCGTGCTTCAAGATGCGGGATCATGGTCGTCGTCGTCACGATCACTGGGCCGAGTGCAAAAAGCAGCGTAGCAGCAGAGGCACTGTACGACGACAACGCTGACCGGACCCAGGCTCGTACCGTGGTTTGTGAGCGGGCGCATGGCTCCGCCAGGCCCCCTCGCGAAGGGGAGCGACACGAGGACGGAGGAGGCAGAGACGGCCCGTCAGCGACTCAAGAGCCCGAGGTGCTCCCACTACTGTGCCACTTTCCTTGCATGGCTGGCAGACCTAAGAGCTGCAGCGCTGGCTCGACCTGGACACGGACAGGCCGCGCTCTCTCGCGCTCTCCATCTCTCTCGCTCGTTCGGTCTCGCAAGCGCGCGGTGCAGGCCAAGCCAGGCCCGAGGTCGACGAGAAGCGCGGCTGCTGTGCGTGTCGTCACGTCCGGCCAGCACATTATTTATTGCGGCGGCGTGTATAATTAAAGGCTCGTAGATCACAGCGCGACGGGAGTCCCCGAGCTCTTGGCGAGTCACACATCTCAAGCAAGCTGCCGGCCCGCAGCATCATGCACACGGGCCCCCCAGCACCAAGTCATACGCCAAACAGCAAGGGGGCGGGCGGGCTGGCACTTGGGGTGGGAGGGGGGAGGACGAGGGCGAGGACGAGGGCATGGCCGCACCGTGGATGCTGCTTTGGCGGTGCGACGTGGGACAGGCGCGAAAGCGGCGAGGCCCACAAGCGGCGCGCTGGCTGGCTGGGCTTGGTGTGCGCGCGCGCGCTGCTCGTGTGTGGTTTGGGTTGGTGGTGTGTCGCTGTCGCTGTCTGGCTGCTGTCTGGCTGCTGTCTGGCTGCTGTCGGCTGCATGTCGAGCGCTGCAAGAGTGGAGGAGGGTGCCGCATGGCTTTTAGCGCGTTTGGCGGACCGTCGCCGTCGTCGCTGCATGGGGCCGGCAGGGATTAATTCCCAATCCCAGTTGAGGCGGCGAGAAGGTTGAGTTCGGGCACGCGGTGGGTAGTAATAGCGGCCGCTCCAACCTGAATCTCCTTTTTCGCTTCCACGCTCTTGGGTTCCCGTCTCCTCCACGCGCTTCGAGAAGCCTTTCACTCCACTCACTTCTCGACCTTACCCTCACACCCTTTCAACCACACCCTCCAGAGCCGACCACCAAGACGCCCACTGCTCTCGAGACAGCCGCTCCCCCGCGCTGCTCAGCTCCCAACCCAGCCCAACGCTGACGGCCAGAGAGCTGTCCATCTCTCTCTCTCTCTCTATACCTCTCTCTTTCTCTCTCTCTCACCTGCAGCAGCCGACGTTGCGGCCCGCCTGCCTGCCAGTATTTTGTGACACCTCGCCCGCCCCAGAGCATCTCCCGCACCACCACCACCACCCGCCGTCGTTGATCCCCCCCTCGAGCCTGGCACCTCGTGTACCACTAACCGACTGCTGTTCCACTGGTCCACCCGGCGTGACAGCACCACGTTGCGCCTGCCAGCCGCCTTTTAATTCGGTCCACGCCCGCCCAACTCACAGACTACCATGTTTCCTCACCAGGGTGGCCAAGGCCAGCTCCCAACCCACTGGCAGCCGCCCACCTCGCAGCAGCCCGCAAACGGCTCTTATGCCCAACCTCCACACGTAAGTCGACCTGGTCACGCCGTGCCAGACTCTTGCAACGCTGCACGTCATGTACGTAAACCGGATGACATTGCTGACACTTGACGTCAATCTAGATGAACACCACACTCCCTCCGCCGCCGCCCCAGGAGCCGCGACCCGACATGGCTCAACATCCTCAGTATCAGCAACAGCAGCAGCAGCCGCCCTACCGCCTGCCCGGCCCCAACGAGTGGACACGCGCTCCTCCACCAGCAGACCCATACCGCCAGCAGCCTCCTCCGCCACCGCAGTATGTCCAGCAGCACCACCAGCCGCCGGCGCCCCGGCAGCGAACTGCCATTGCCTGCCGTTACTGCCGACGCCGCAAGGTCAGTTGTCGGTGCGAGCCCAATTGACGTGCAACAGCCTGCTTACCCTGTCTAGATCCGCTGCTCCGGCTTCGAGGCCACCGAGGACGGCCGCTGCTCAAACTGCATGAGATTCAACCAGGACTGCATCTTTACCCCAGTGTCTGCCCAGACGCAGGCTTTTGTGCCTGCCCACACCGTCTGGCGCGGTGTCGGCCAGCCCCCGCCCATGTATGGCGCCTACGGCCAGCCCCTTCCACCTGCGAACCACGGCGAGCCCTACGGACAAGGGCCCTCGCGCCAGCAGCAGCAATATCTGCCAAGCCCCACTGCAGGTCCGTACACAGCTCATTCTGACTACGGTCCATCTAGTGCTTCTCCAGATGAGGCAAGCCGAGAGGCGCTGATCGGCAGGAAGAGGCTCCATCCTGAGCCTCACACTCCTACCCTGCCCCCGCCACAACCTGGCTCAGCGCTACAGGCCCCTCATCGAGGCACTGGACCAGAGTATGCCTATCCAGAGCCACCGTCTCTAACATCGACTGCTCCAACAGCAAACACCCCTACACCCTACTCGTCTGGCCCACCACCAACCCAGCCCTACTACGCGGCACAGCCACCGCGCCAAGGCTCTCCACAGAGTGCCTATCGCTATGAGCCGAGCCGTGCTTCTTCGTCGCCGCAATCACAAGCGCCAACAACGCCCGGTGCTCCGCCTACTCCCTACTACGCTGCCCCTCCTCAAGCAAACGGTGTCCTACAGCCGCCGCCTCCACGCAGTGACGGCCGTACGCCGCCGCCACCACCACCTACCACGCAGGCTTCCTCGTCTAGGCCGAGCATGCGCATCAATGATCTCGTGAGCGACAACGGACCCGCTCGCAGTTCGACGGATTCATCCATGCTGAACATGCTCAACCGCCGACCCATGTAAAAACTTGTGTCGCCCACGAGGACACACGCTCCGGAGCTGGTCTTACGAGAGCGCTGCACACCGGATGGAATCATTTAGCAACCAGGGCAAAAGTTCCCGTCGAATGCGTGCGTCGTCTTCCACTTGCTTCTCGTGCGTATCGTCTTTTTTTCCTCTCTCTCGTCTAATTGACGTCTGCCATGGCAAGGAGTTTCTGGCCGGCAACAGCATGATTTCTGGGCGGAAATCTTTTTCAATGGCGATACAGAGCATCCAAACTTCTCCTATTTAATACTCAAAGATTTACGCACTGTCTCTTCCGCTCTTCTACCGCGATTATGGCCGTCACCGATGCAATGATGTGCTGGGGTGCACAATTCATGTATAGCTGTCTGGCGGCGAGCGCTCGGTCTTTTTTTTTACATCCTATTATTTTTCTTGCTCAATCTACACTACTAAATTGGGTGGTATTCTGTCTTTTCCCGCAAACTAGATCTGGGGTCGGGCGGGGCGAAGGGCTGCATTCGTTGATATGCATCATAACAAGCGTGGGTCGGGCCAGCATTACGTGCTTCATTGCGTGTTAGCTGGGGGATAGTGGTCGTTTGTGCTTTTGAACCTCTCTCTTACCACATCTCATCCTGTACATGTCGCGAATGGGTGTGGTTTACTATTTCCAATTCTTGTCCTGTCTCTACCGCTATGAAGGTGTACATGTGAAATCTATTACTGGGTGGGTGGCAATCTGATTATTCTTGCAAATCGCGTTGGAGCAAAATGTTTCCGCGCACAGGGTAGCGTACGCAACTGGGTTTTTTGATTTTCCATTAGTAGCCAACTAAATTGAAAGACGTTTGGTACAACGCTTACTGCGGCCAGTGACATGACATGACATGTCATGACTGAGCATGAGACGGATGAGTTGGGTGCAGGCTGTGTGTGTCTTTGTTTCCCTTGTCCCTCAATGTTCAGCCCATGGCTCCTTGCCTTTGGTTGGGGCCGTATCGGCGAGCTTCACCCTGGTAGCAGTCTGCACATGCCCAGGGTGCACGTATCAGCAAAGGATAATGTGACATGCATGACACGCAGGGCAATCCGAGCACGACGGACGGACGGGTACGCACGTGTTGTACCTTCCTTGCAAGCACTTGTCTTGGGCCAGCAGAAGTCCCCGCTGAAAGTAGAGCACGAAGAGGAAGGTGGCTGTCAGCCAAACTAATTGCAATATCCGATCTCACGGGCGGCCCGATCTATCGATCTCAGTAGTTCCATGTCACAAAAAAAGAAAGGTACAGGAGGACCTTGTTTGCGATCCACGGTTCAGAGCTCGGCATCTCTCCGCCCCGGACGTCTCGATCTTTGTTCATGCGCTGCGGCGGCGGCGGCGGCGGCGACGACGACGACGGTCGGTCGGCTGGTCGGTACGGCACGTCCTTTTTGTTTCCATGGTAGCTGACCGCCGGACAAGAATAAGCGTGTAGTCGCTTGTCTCTCGCTCTCTCGCTCTCTCTTTCTCCTTCTCTCCCCGCAGCACTGATCGCCCCGAGACGGAAGCAGAGAAGCACACCATGCACGGAGCACCTTCTGGTTCCATACCGTACCGTAATCTGGGTGGGAAACGGGACCGTGGTGGCTCAGAGAAAACATGACTTCATGGGTACCACACAAGAAGTAAAAAGGGCAGAGATCATTTTCGCAATCGCTTTCGGCGCGGGAAAGGCAATATGGCGCCGGCCCGTGGACTACTAGGATGGGAGGCTGAATGCAGGGCAGTGAGCAAACCAAGAGTTTGGAAATCAAGGCGGCCATGGTTGGCTCACTCGAGTCTTGCGGTGTTTAGTGTACCACGGACTTTTCTCTCTCTCTCTCTCTTTGGTTTGCATCTTCTGCTTCTTTGCTTCTTCTTCTTCTGCTGCTGCTGCTGCTTCTTCTTCACAAGAGCTGATTTTACTGGACCCTTTTGAAGAAAAATCTCTTCTCTTTGCGTCTGTGTTGGCTCGCTCCTCGGGGGCTTGTTGGTCTGGAGCTGCCTAGTGGGGGGTTTTTTTGGTATGTATGTGCTGCCCATGCTGGGAGTCACGGTGGCAAGAAAGGCTAGAAGGGAGGGAAAAAGGTTCCAGAACGAAGTTTATGTCCTGCTGATGCGAGGACTGCCTTCTCTCGCACCACGTAGCTTCGCCCATGTACCTGTGCGATGCTTTCGGCTGTCTTGCCCGCTGCCATGTAGCCGGCCGGCTGGCTGGCCGTTGTGGACGGAATCTCGGTCATACTTTGTGGCTATTCTTGAACCGCTTTTTTTTAACTGCTATTCAAACGTTGCCGATAAAACGATTCGTGTCAGAGGCGTTTTTGTCTTCGCACCTGCTTGCTGCGCTGGGAAGTATCTCCGTCGTCGTTGGGTTGTCAGTACCCGATACAGCAGGGGTGGAGAGGGGCGAGGCGGACGGAACTAGCCGAATATCGGTTCTCGCAAAGACAGCTAGTGTACCATTGATCGTTGCAATCTGCCTGCCTCGCCAGCGCTCCCGCGATACGTGATGGGCATTGGCTCTTGGCTGACGTGAGCTAGTGGTCAACCATGGTCGATTAAACTCCTGGGTTCATCGTTGTCACCGTGTTTATTGCCAACTTACTCGTATACGATTCACTCTCTCCAGCCCGCGAAAGCGTTTCACATGTATATCATGGCGTCTTATTGCAACGGTACACGGGAAGCTGCCTCAGGCCTCGTGCCCTCTCGCGCCCTCGCTGAGCCGCAACCATCGAGCCGGACACCAAAGGCTGTGTCTTTTTCTTGCCTTGCGTGCTGGCCAACCTCGGTCTAGTTGCATCTGTACTCCAAGTCCGATGTTCGGACCAAAGAAGGAAAAAAAAAAAGTCAAATGCTGGTGGGAAATGCATCGCGTCATGTCACGGGCATGGGGCCAAGCTGAATAATGATGATGATGATGATGATGATGATGAGCTCCAACTTTTTTTACGACTGGCGTCACAGGGATTCGGCCGATATGTCGCCAGTTTGAGAACTGAGTCAAACCCCTGGGGAGACGTCGACACCCTTGACCCTGGCTCGAGCCTGACTCCCTCCCTCCCCACTTCCCTGACTCCCAAGGGCGCACAGGATACTGCTTACCCGTCTTTTTCTTCCCCTCTTTTCGGTCGCGGACAGGTTTCGGAACGAAGGAACTATCCGGAGTAAGACGTTTACGTGAACCTTGCCTGGCCGCGAGACTGCGACTATCGGCTGGGATCATTATCATATGCCTGCCAATGTCCGGCCCCAGCCAAACCTTAACAGAGAAACGCAAGGCAACCATTGAGGCACGAGTTGACGTTTCCGTCACATCACCATTGCCAGCTTTGTAATTCGCGGGGAGCAAGCAGGCATACATACTGCACACATAACACCACACACACACGTACACACACATACGCACACATCCGTTTGGTCCCCACAGTTTGGTGTGCGTTGCCCGGCAAAAGGAATACCCCCCTGGACCCATTTCTTCCGCAACGAGTTGTGTGTCTCCATCTTCGCCTCTCCACCTGCAGGACGGAGAGCACAGAGAAGAGGAAGAAAAAGGAAAAAAAAGAGGCACTTGTCATAACCGACATTGAGTATGCCACGTACCACTTACATACGGCTTGCAGCCCCGATCACTTCCGCCGCGCAAGCCGTGTCTGTCCTAATCCGCAGTATTCCATCACATCCCATCACATCACACCCACCATACCTGCCATCTCACATTCAAGCGAAACCAGCAAATGGTATTTTTTGTCATCCACACACACACACACACACATGAGCGAGTATTCGAGTCAGAATGACCACGCCGCCAGCTCACACCCACATATCCAATCCACCCTGGGGTTCATAGGCTCCATGTCATGTCCATGCACTTTTTTTGCTCTCCTCAATTTCCCCCACTAATAACCCTCCTCGACCAAAACCACGCCGTAACCGCGCGTGACAAGGACCAACCAACACGCCCAGCGCCTAAAACCCCAAGAATCCATCACTATTCATCCCCATGTCCCCCATTTGCCAACCCAACTTGCGTCAAAGCAAGCGGTGTGAAGGCTGCGGCACGAGCCCTGGCTCCGGTTCCCCCCCTCCCCCCCTCTCAATCCTTCCCTTTCCTTGCCTTGCCTTGCCGTGCCTCCCTGTTTCTACCTTGCTCTACTTATTCTGCAACCCCCCTCCTTCCCAACCATGCAAGGCTAGACGAGTACAGTAGTGTAAGCGCCCAGGCATACTAGTGTACCGTACACTTGCTACGAGGCCACATAATCGGGGCTAGCCCCCAACGGAGCCGTATCCATGTCCGTGGGTAGGGATCCGGGATCATCGCCGGACCGCAACATGAGGATTGTGATTTGAGGGGGTGGAGGGTGGGGGGCCTTTTTTTTTGGGGGGGGGGGGGATGGGTGTGTGTGG
>JAXRVH010000005.1:218668-234525 GCA_034640345.1 Drechslera avenae
TTTTTTCTTTCCTTTCCACCTATACGGAGCTCGGGTCTGGCCTTGGCAGGTCGGATCTCGCCTTGCTCTCTTCTTTTCTCCTTTTGGAGTTTGTCAAGATTGCAAAGATGCTCAAACGTGGTGTGGATGTATGTATGCATGTTGGGTTGAGTTGGGATGGCATGGGATGCCTGAGATCGCTTACAGATTGTGGTGGCTCCGACAAAGTGGCCAGGGGTTTGGACAAGATTGAAAAGCTCGGCGGCGGTTAGATTGAGGGGGGAAGGAGTTGCCCTCTATTACTTTATTAGCATTATGCAGGGTGTGTGTGTGAGTGCTGTGCGGTCTATGCGGCTTTTGCGCGCTGTTTGTCCCGTGAGAAGAGAGAGAGAGAGAGAGAACGAATAGTCTAGGTTTTTTTTCAAAAGGGCTATTACGGATTTCTTTCAAGTCCCAAAGGCAGACGTTTACGATTATGAGTGAGAGTGAGATTGATGACTTTTTTTTTTCGTTTGCAGGGGAGATCATTCACTTGTTCTGCCATGTCTTGTGGTGTCTATATGGATTTATTCCCCACTGGCTTTCATGGCCATGTCTGCAAAAGCCAATGGGGGTTTTGCTGATTGCCAAACCATGGGGGGGGGGGGGGGGGGGTTATAAATTAAAATGCCGTTTTTTGAAACTTTCTGAAGCTCGTGTTCTCTTTTGGTTCAGTCATCACACACACACATATGGAGAAGTAAAACTCGCCATCAATTGACTGCTAGCTGCTAGTGGAGACTGGACAAAGGTCATGTAAACTCACTCATCACGCCACGCAACAGTGTCATGGGGCGCGTCTTTACAAAGTAAGACCTTTTATTTCTAGCCTAAACTAAAGAAAAAAAAACCTTTGTATCAACAATCAACATTGTCAGTTGTTGTAAAAACATCTCCTCATCGATCCCAGTAAATCTCTTCTCGCTCCCTTGATCCCAGCACTAAAACTTTTGCCCAAAACTTCTTCAGCTTCTTCTTCAGCTTCTTCCGCTTTCCTTCTACTTCTACGTCTGCTTCGGCGTCGGTGGCGACGGCTGTTGGAGGTGCTGGGTCAGGTACTGAATCGGGTGCTGGGTCGGGTACTGGATCAGGCGCTGGATCAGGCGCTGGGTCAGGTGCTGAATCAGATGAAGAAGAAGATCCTGGATCGGATCCTGGAATGGGCTGGTACGAATGTGGCGTAAAACTCTCCTTCCACTTCTTCTTCACCTTCTCCCGCTTTCCCTCAGGGCTAGGCGGTGGCGGTGGTGGTGGTGGTGACAAGGGCGTAGCAGCTGCCCTCTGTCTGGCTTCACGCCTTTCGCGAGCAGTCTTTGCCATAGCTTCCCAACACTCCCTCTCCTCTCTCTCCTCCTCATCCTCAGACCAGTCATGTCCGCCTCGTAGTATGCCCATGGGACTGGTAACAGAGTCAACTCGTTTGGGTAAAAGTATAACTTTAGGCTCCTTCTTGCTTTGCGATGTAGGCCTGTAGACCCTCCACCCCCCCTTTCTCGCGCCCGGCTTGAGTACATGCATGTGACTTGGGTTGGCTACTTCTTGCTGCGCTTGTGTGCACACAGAGACTGATATATCATCTAGCAAGCGTCTGGGATTAGAAACATTGTTCCAATCCTCCACTATGACTCCTGGTCTGCTGCCATGGATACCGAGCGTGTTGATCCGGGTAGTTTCAAAGACCCGAACGTCGTCTTCTTCTTCTTCGACCATCTCGTCTATGGGGTCGAGCCTGTCAATGATTCCCGAATTCAGCTTCCATTTTGCAAACCCGTTTACAAACAATGGTCTGTGTATCCTGCGTGGAGGAGCCTCGGTGTTTCCTGACGACTCGTCTTGAGCCGGTCGATTGTTGAGCTTCTTCGAGAAATTAGGAGCTTTCCGTCCTTGAGGAGTTGCATTACTCGGACCGTCTGCTGGAGATTCGTCTGTGCCATCGGGTTGAGGCCGCGTGCCATCTTCTCCCTGGGCTTCCTCTCCTCTAGCTATATCCACCTCGAACTGCTTCCAAGGGTACGATTTCCAAATCCAATACTTTCTGAATTTGCGTTTGAATCTCTCTAGAGCTTTTTTCTGTGGCCTCGGCGCCTTGCGAAGCGCAGGAACCTCATGTGTAGTAGCTTCTCGTGTTTCTAGACACGGTTTCTGTATCGCTCTTCTGGCCCAGTGCAGATGAGTTCCTCGGGTTCGGGAACTGCGCACTGAGGAATGCCAGTGTTTCTCGGGGACTGGAAGATTATTCACAAGTGACAAACTGGGGGTGAGGATAGTCTGGTCGTCACATCGCTCCAAGGGCATTGGGAATCGATGCGGACGGACGTAGAGCCATTTCGAGAGGGGTATATCTAAGACATGTCATCATATAGACCATTGAAACAAGGGAAAGATTAGACGTGCCTACACGGACGGCTAACCGGTCAATCTGGTTGTTCAGCGGGGCGGGGGTTACGAGTAAAGCAGCTCCCGATCCAGACGGTGAGGGTTCCTTACCTGCATCTTGCCCTTGTTCTGCAGCAAGAGAAGATGATGGGCCCGCCGCTGATGTAGGCTCAGGGGATTGGCTATTACGACCGCCAGACGACGAGTCTTTGTATAGATGACGATGATCCCCGGAGAAGTTTGACCAACGCATTGGGACTTCCTCTGATGCAAACTCCTGAGCAACACTGCCGACATCTGAGGTAACACTCTCGCTAGCTTTCGTCCCGAACCCCTGTGTATCGCTGTTTGTTTCGTGTTCTGGCGATGGAGGTGCATGTTGCTGTTCAGATAACGCCTGGTCAGGCTTTGGCTGGGCCCACCATATGTTACGTCTAGTAGTAGCACTGTCAGCTATCAGACTTCACCAAAAGAAAGCGGAAAGCGTGCCTTCGCCCTTTTCTACGAGCATGCTCCGTGCTGGAAGATGGTACCACATTCGATTGTTCCATGTTCCTTTGTGCATGCTGCTCTTCATTGCCACACTCCTGGTCTACTGTAAGCCGTGGGGAGGACGTTGGCAAATCGTTGTGGTTTCTCGTAATGTTACTACTCGTTGCTGTAGTAGTAAGTGGTACCAGAGACTCTGGCCGCCCCAACAATCTTCCCGGTCGCACCCCCGCTGTTAACCTGGACGGGACCTTTAGATAGTCCTCTGAGGACATTGAAAAATTCAAGCCGACTATGTGGCTCTGTTTCGGCGTATTGGTCTCTTGAATGGGTTCAGGACTCTCTGTCATGCGCGAATTCTTAACCCAAGTTGGCAGCTAGCCTGCATCCAGGTGTCCGAGTTCCGATCTGGAGGCAGCTCGTATGAGTTTCGATGATGTAGCGAGCGTTGGATCCGCAAGTGGTAAACGTGGGTATGGATGTCTTCCTCGCGTCTTCATTTGTCTGAGATTTACGATCGCAGTGATGTATGAGTGATTGATAGAGTAACGATAGACCAAAACTATATGTCTGGTAAGACAAGTGGTGAAGAAGATGAAAGTGGAGTGTAGAGTAAGAGAAAAGGGTGTGTATGGCTCAAAGATGAAGCTATATACAAAACTCAATTGCTCTTGCACTGTTGCATACAGATCAAGGCGGCACTTCCTTCCCATCCCAATCCCAGCACTTTCCGCGCCCCTCGATTCCGACTTCCTTGATGACGTCGATTAGACTTTCTGCAACCCACTCGCTCTCAAACAACTTTTCCTTCTTGACGTTGCTCCAGAAGTCCTTGCTCAACCCCGTCTTGACCGTGCCCGGATGTAAGGCAACCGCCATCGCATTGTTGGCAGAAGCAGTCCGTAGATGGTTGTCAAAGGTCTTAACGACCTGATTAACACCTGCTTTGGATGCGCGATAGCTGTACCATCCTCCAAGCCGGTTGTCGCTGATGCTGCCAACGCGAGCCGACATGATGGCTATCGTGGCTGCGTCCGGCAGGCCTGTCATACCACCCTGATCCCTACTGGTAGACGAGACCTTTTTTGGCAGAAAAGGCGAGAAATGCTTCAGCATCAACATCGGACCTAAGGTGTTTGTACGAAATGTCAATAACGCGTCGTCGGCATTGATTTGAGCAGGTGACTTTTCGGGGAAAAGTATGCCTGGCACGATGAAAGCAAGCTGAAGTTGACTCAACCGGTCACTAAACATTTCCTTGCAAGTAGCTGCCGCATCTGCAATGGTCGCTTCATCTGGGACACAGTTAGTTGCACGTCAATTTATTTTGCCTAGTCACCACCTACCCAGAACATCAAGTTTCAGCACCGTCAGCCGCCCCTCGTCCACTTCCAGATCTTTCAGCAGCTCCTCCCTAGTTTTTTCGAGATCCTTGCGGGCTGTTGCGATGACAGGCGTATGTGTGGTTTGCAGAACTCGTCTTGCGAGCGCAAAGCCGATGCCTCGAGAGGCAGGCGAGATCAACGACCAAGGTGGCATTGTTCTTTGTTTGGCACGTAAACAGAAGCCATGATACGTATACAGCTTCTACTATTGACAAACTTGCAAACAGTGGTTCAGACGCGATCGATGATGACATACTTGCTCTGTAGATCGGCTAGCGGCGTGCGAGTCAGACTGGTGCGGTTTTGGTTAGCCTGCCCGTCCTCGTGCATTTCACAGCCAACACCTGGACCTTAGCACTCCACGTTGTCTTTACGGACCACTGAATCTTTCCAAGTTCAGTGAGTTCTAGTTTCCAATTCCATCACGTTTTTAGCCCGCCTATGCAGCTCGGCGTTTGCAAGTTTGACACTGGAGGGATATACAACATAATTTCCACAGCAGGTATTGTAAGATGGCTTAACAGACTATGCAATGAACAGGGAATCAGCATGTCACATGTGGTGGGTATCGAGCTATCCCACTATTGTACCAACCCTGATTTAGAGATGCTTGCTCTCATCTGCTCTCTTACGATGTTTTTCAGCTATTTCCCTGCTTGGCGAAGTGGTAAACAATTATCAAAGCATGTACTCTTATGATATGTGACTCTACTCAAACGGGATATGAAACCAGGCTATCAAAGCCTACAGAACCCGCGAAAGATGCTGATCTTTTCGCATCAAACCCTTTCAACATCGCACATCTATTCGGCCCCACCCCATCCGACTCCGTATCCACGGCTCATACTTTAGTCTCGTCTCTTCATCCCCGTAAATGTCAATATCAAAGCCATCGTCCTCGTACTTTGCCTCATCCACCACCGGCACCGTCTCCGCCAGCAACACTTTTTCTTCCATTGGTATACCCTTCCCACTAACCTCTTCTACAAGACGCTTCCTCTCACGTACGTCCTGCAACCCCAGTCTCTCCATTTCCTGATGAACAAGTTTGCACCATTCTTTATACGAAAGCGCCTTGGGACACTGACTACGACGCAAGTGGCGATAGACGAAAGCGGCTCCTTGGCGCCTTTTCTTGTCAGTTTCCTTGCCTAGACTTTGCCATGCTGGCTGGTTTGCTAAAGCCGGATATTCTGCCGCGCTCTGTTGCGCTCTTTCCAATAGGGTGGCTTGTCGGGAAACTTTGCTGTTGGCGGGCCGCCCTCGTCCCTGGTCTCCGTTCTTGTCTTGTTTGTCCCCTTGCCGCTTATTAGAACGTGGCCGAGGCGCAGCTACGACGCTATCTGGAGCCGCTGGGTTTGTACTAGGCGGTCTTGGAATGGTAGTAGTAGTAGCAGTAGTCGCATGTCTAAGTAGTTTCGCTCTCTTAACGCTGGCTGCGCTGTCTGTTCGACTGCCGCTCTGCTCTCTGTTCAATCCTGTGTCCGTGTGCGGTGAATCAAATCTGCGTCCTTCCGGCCGCCGCCAATTGTTATTGTCGCTCGTCCGCTTCCTTTTCTTTTGCGCCCTTGACATGGGTGGAGGCTGTTCAGCCTGCCCTCTAATCTTGAACTCGTGGTCTCCGCCTCCAGGCGCTCCCGTACGATCTTGACGTTCACAACGCATGTTTATGGGCATGCAAGATGTAACCGTTTGTTATAATGAGGAAATAATGCAATGGCTACAATGAGTTGAGCTCTACGGAGTGAGTATGTAGTGAAGGTGAGGTTGTGTGGTGAGAGAAATGCATACTTTCACTACCCTTAAGTAAATGGTGGCGACCGCCGAACATTGTCCTCGCTGTGTTTTAGGCACTCGAAGTGAGTCGTAAAACGTGACTCGGCTGGAGGAGGGGGATCCACTATTGCCTTCTGGTAGCACTCACCAGGCAACAAGCGAATGACGTTGCAAGGACCCTTTAACCATTCAAGTGCGCAATTTTGGTAATGCAGAAAGTCACTCCAAAGCCGATGTTGTTATGAATTAAGACGTTAGCATGGGAGGAAAGGGAAGCCACATTGAAATGTACCCAAAACTGACTCCCAGGCACACACCATCTAGAAGAGTCACAAAAATAAGGAAACTTGGTCTTTGCAACTCATGCAAAATTCCCTTGATACTGCATGCAAACTATTACATGCAAACGGCAGCCGCATAGCAGCCAACTTACCAGTCTACAGTCTTCAACAAAAAAAAGTCACTAAAATAAACGTCGGCATCCCACACTGCACATTGGTCAATATACATGATTCGTAGACTTCAATTAGCCCTAAACGGCTGGGTGAGCCATACATGATTAAGAATAATCTACATCCATGCTCATCGACACCATCTATCCATCATGGGAAGAATTTCTCACTCTCCCAATACCAGCGAGATAAAGTTTCAAAGAGGGAATCGCAAGCTCTACATTGCAAGGAAATTGAAAAAAAAAGAAGAGGAGGCACAACGCCGTAGTATCCAATGGGTAGTGGGGTAACGGTAAAGAGAATAAACGTGGGGGTAGTGCTGACAATGTTTGGATTGTTGGTGCACTGCGAAACGGAATGACTGTTAAGGGAATACGATGGGTTATGTACAAAGAGTCATAAAGGCTCGTAAGGAGGATAATCAATATGCAATATTTACCCGAGCCACTAGTCACTAGAGTTACTACCGGGGGGGACTCCGCGGACTTCGTGGGGGGCTTTTCGGAATCGCAGGGACATCGGGTACATCCCCTTGGTCTTGTCGGAGATGCTCTGGCGCCTCGTCGCGTGTTAATGTTGCTCTCCGTATCGCATTTCGTAACCGACTCATGACAGCTGGTTGTGTGTTTGGAGGGCCCCCTTGGTAGCTAGTGCGCTGACCTTGGTAACTGTTTCGACTATGCGATGCCTCGAGACGCGTCAACATAGCCGCCGAAGTAAAATCGTTGCTTTGCTCAAAACTAGGGCGGACACGATCCATTGACATGCGCGCGCGATCAAAGCTCGGTCGTACACGACGATCAGTCGAGTTCGTCTGAACGAGTGGAGGAGCTTCCGCAGGTGGTGCGGGTACATGTACAGGTGGGAAGCCATCCGTGGATTGACGGAAGGTATAGTCGGTGCTACCACTACCGTTTTGACTTCTTGCATTGTGCGTTGTGGCTGTTGGGGCAACAGAGGGTGGGTAGATGGGCCGTACATCTTCGTCCGCATTGGTCGCGTTGGCGGCTTTGTATTTCGTGGCGTCAGCTTCCGGAGTCGGAGAGTTGGATGTTCCAGTGACTTTCTCGGGTGGCGGAGGAAGAAAGGCGTCGGTCTGTTTCAGGTAGTCAAACTTGCCTTGCTTGACTTGCTCTCGAATGATGTCCGCATCAAGAGGAAAGTACATTTTCTGCACCGACTTGAAGATGAAGCGTGGGAGTAAACAGGCTATCGTAGCACAGAGAACATATGCCCAGAAGTTGAGCGTACCGTAAACTTCAGCGCCAGCTTTGTAGAATTGAGCAGAACCGGTGAAGGACGTGAAAATGCCAGTCCACATCCAGACGAAGATGGTGCTGACGATGACGATGGTAACCATCAGCCAATCCCATCGGTAAGTGTTGTACAAGACGTAGATGTTGGCAGCACAGACAGCGGTAGTAGCAGCGTAGATTCCCATGCGTCGATATTCCGTAATGTCCAGTCCGTTAGAGGTAACAAAGGTTGCCGGCGCCATGATTTCGTAGAGGAAGAAAAAGGCGACAGCGGATTGGTAGATGCCATCAACCATATAAGCCCTGAATACAAGTTAGACATACAGTCAGGTTAATTCTTGGACAATTTACTTACCAGAACTTTGGCTGTGTCCACTCCTTTCTTTCAATACCACGGCGGTACAGCTGTGGTACAGCCAATGACACTCGATCATCGACATCTTGATCGAGAACACCCATTACAATAACAGGGAGTGAAGTAAACGCCAAGTTGAAGAAGATAATGTACGTGTAGTCGAAGATATACTGACTGTCGAAGTTGGTGTAAATTTGGTACCAGAAGAGTGCAAACGTCCAAACGATATTCTGGGTGTGTGTGTTAGTATGAGTTGTATTGCTTCCTTGAAAATAACTGACCTTGTAGAAGAAATTGGCGATTGTCTCCGCAAGCCTACGGTAGGACCATCGGCCATGAACAAGCACAAGACGCGTGAGGAAGCGGAATTGGCCAATTGCGTAATCTGACGACATGACGGCTGCCCGACCCTCAACACCAGCAATACCCACGCCAACGTGCGCCTCTTGAATCATAGCAACATCATTGGCACCATCTCCGATGGCAAGAGTCAGGCAGTCCAATCCGGTCTTCACCATGTTAACAACAGCTGCCTTCTGGCTGGGACTGACTCTGCAGCAAAGAACGGAGCGACATCGCCTGCAGAGTAGGAGGAACTTTCTTCTCACTGAATCATCCAAGGCCAACTTAAGGGTGTCTCCATCGATGATGATAGCATGTGTAGGTGGAGGCGGTTCGTGGTCGTGTTGAGCAGCGGCCAACTCTTCCTCGGAGCCTGTTAGGCCGAAAAGCTGTAGCTTGTCGTCGATCTGGGCTTCCACGGATTCAATGTTGTCGTCTGTCACCTTGAGAATGATGAGATCCATGTCGTTGTCGAGCAGGTTGCAAGAGAAACCGATGTTGATGGCAGTCTCTACTTTATCGCCAGTCAGAACCCATAGCTTGATACCTGCCTGAGCGAGGAGTGAGATGGATTCCGGTACACCATCTTGGAGTCGGTCTTCGATGGCCGTTCCTCCAATCAGCCACAGATGGTTTTCGATGCGGTCAGATACTTCTTCTAGCTTGTCTTCACGTCCCTGAATAGCATTGGCAGCGATATCGTAGTCTCGGCTCCATTCTTGGTACTCGTCTTCCGGGATCTCCCTTTGAGCAATGCACAAGGTTCGAAGTCCTTCCCGTGCAAACATTTCCAAGTGTTCACCGGTATCGGCACGGAGCTGGCGTTGCTCGTTGGGAATAAGCCTAGAGTAAATCATACTATCGGCACCCTTGCAGAACAAGATAATGCGGTTGTCGGGCATCCTGATAATGGCACTCATGCGCTTTCTGCTGGAGTTGAACTCGAGCGTGTTGAGCACCTGGTATCTGCGTTCCTGTCCCAAGACGTTGACAACAAGGCGATCATCCTCGCGGCCCACAAATGTGAACCCAACGTCACGAGCAGTAGCAACCAGCGCAGCCTCATCAGGGGATTGGGCCTTGAACTCAATCTTCGGCGGGTCACCAGGGGTTCGTTCAGTAACGACGGTGTGGCAGAGAGCAAGCGCAACCATAAAGTCTTCATTGGCCTTCTTCTGCTCCATTCCAGAATCTCCACGCAGGTCATCGATGTAGTCAGGAGCCACAAAAGTCAGATCTTCGTCCCATAGGTAAGGATTGTCGTGCATCTTGCGGATTCCTTCGAGCATGCGCACACGGTCGCGCGCGATTTGCTCACGCGCCTTGGCACCTTCAACCTCAACATTGACACCTAGCCTTCGCTGCATGCCAGCTTGAGCTTCCGTGTACGCTTCTCCGTAGGGAACACCGTTAATAGTCGCCTTCTTGAACTCCATGACGTTCTGTGTGAGTGTTCCTGTCTTGTCAGAGAAGATGTATTCAATCTGGCCGACATCATCGGAAATGTTCCATGACTTGGGCGTACAAGGATAATCGAGCTTTGCGTAGTACATGTGAATGTCGCTGTAAATGAATAGAGCTTGCAGCGTACGGATGATTTCCAGGGTGATGTAGAGCGAGATGGGCACCAAGTTCTGGAAGAGAATGACGCCAGCCCAAAAGGCAATGACACCGTCTGTAGCAGGTGCACCTCCATAAGACCCATACTCGAATATAGAATGCGATGTATCATCTCGGCCCCACGTAATTCCCAGCACGATACCAGAGACTAGACACATGGCAGCCAGGATAAAGAAGTTGTACACAACGTTCCAATTCAGTTCCTTTGAAATTCTGGCGCGCTTGCTGGGGGTGATGCCGGAGTTGATCATAATCTTGGTCTCGTCGCCGGTGAATACGACAACGCCGAGGACCCATTCGGTGTTTCGCAACTGACAGCCTCGAAGAATCAAGTTGTTGATGGAAATAGGCTCGACCATCTCGTAGGGCTCCGCCGAGGGATCCTTTGCGTTGTGCTGCTGCCACCTGATGGCTGCGCTGTACGAGTAGAGATTGGAGTGGGCACCCTCGCTCTCAATGACGAATTCTGCGCGTTCGCAGTCTCGAGCATGGCGTACGTCTCGAGTACAGTGCAGTGCGTTGCGCACCTTGAGGTTCGTTTCGCCGTCCAGGTTCTTTGTTTCCACGTAGCAGGCGCCATCGTCGGAAGATGTGGAGAGCACAATCACGTCGGCAGGAATTTCCTCGTCGTTGTATAGGCGGACAAAGTCGCCGACCTGTACGCTCTTCCATGCATCCTTCTTGAAACGGGCCTTTTCCGGTGCCGAGCTGTGGGGGTTCAACACGCTTCCCCAGAACTTCTGCTTTACGGGTTCCTGTTTGCGGTCGCCGCCTCGAACCTTGTCGCCCTCTCCGGGACCCGGGGGCAGGCGTGGGGACTGCGTCGGAGATGCACCTGGTAGCGGAGAAGGAACAGGCGTCATCTGAATGTCACCCTCGTTTCCCAAGTACGAGCCTCCTTGGGATGCCACGGACGCTCGGCGCGTGTCGAACGAGCGTCGGTCGCCGTCCATGCCCTGGCCATCACCTCCTTTGCCCTTGCCACCCTTCTTGCCCTTTGCACTCTTGATTGCCCGCCATGTGGTGACTATGCCTTTTGTGGTAGCTTTCTTGATCTTGCGCCATAGTGATACCGTGTCTTCGGCTGTGTTTACATTGTTAAAGTCGACGAGCCTATGCACCGGGGCATTGTTCAGCTCAGTGTCGAGGACCGTCCTCCGCCAGTCCTCCACGGCATCTTTGATGGCCGTTACGACGAGAATGACGATGAGGGGCACTGCGTTTAGCGCTGGATTGGAGGCACCGAAGATGGAGAAGATCTGGAGGGGTGGGTTAGCGGGAAAGCCAAGTCGGAAGAAGCGGAAGAGGACATACGCCGAGGATGATGATGAACAAGAAGTAGACGTTGGCGATGTTGTGGAACTGGAACCACAGATTCTTGGGTATGAAGCTGAGGGGCGTGTATTTTGCCGTTCTTATCTTGTTGCGGGCGTAGTGTGCGAGCGGGTGGCCTTCTGGATCGCGCTCTTTCTGGGGCAAGGGCAGGTTGAAGTAGACTCTCCGGCCACCGTCCTGCTCTTCAGCGCCTGCGTCTGAACCTTCGGGGGATGGGTCGGGCTGCACGCCGCTCTCCTTGCCTAGGTCGTGGGGCTTCTCGCCGCCCGAGCCTATGCGCCGGTGTAGACGCTCCTTGAGCGAGTGCCGCTTGTTGTCCGCCTTGATGCCAGTTGCGCGATGTGTTGCCCCTGCACGCCTAATCAGCACATGGCTCACAACGTCACTGCTCAGTCAGCACACAACAAAGCAAAGGCGACTCACAACGTATGCGCTTCTGCGGGTGCGAGACCTCGGTCTCGTTGGGCTCCATGTAGGGCTGCAGCGTCATGACGGCCGGTGTCGTGGTTGCGAGTGGGTGCGGAGCGTCAAGGGAGGCGACGGCCTGAGCCGGAATGGCTCTACGTGGAGATGGTGGCCAATTCGTATGCGGTCCAAAATGGCAGGTCGTCGTCGGGGGGGTTGCAGTGCATATGGCGCCGGGGGGACGAGGGGGAGCGACGGCGGTCGCGTTCTGCTGGCGAGGGTGAGAACAGATGGGCGCTCGTGCATTCGGATATTAAAAGCAGCCGGACGAGAAACAACGGTTGCGAGGAGCGGCGCGGCGCGTGCAAGAGAGCGAGTGTGTGTTCTGCGACGGGGCCGCGATTAGTTTGTGGGATGTCGTCAGAGTGGGCTGGGCCATGGACGACGCAGCGTGGGAAAGGGCGGAGACGGCGAGGTGTATTGCTTCTCAGACCCTGATGCTGTCCTGCTTTCTGATGTGCTTACAGAAGCATGGGCGCGGGAAGCACACGCCTCACAAAGCTCGGCCGGCCGCTACGGTCACAACCAAGACGCGAGCCTAGCGACCTCCTAGTCTCCTGGCTCCTGGCTCCGACAGGCCCGCCAGGCGATCTGATCATGGTCAAACACACCTGGAGCCCGCCAGATTCATTGCTGCTGCCACCCGAGCAGCACGTTGGCGACGCGTGGCCAGGTGAGGGAGGAGGTTGTACATGTGCTGCGCCCCACGTGACCGCCCGTCCGATCTGGCCGTCTGACTGTCTGACCATCTGCGGCCCACCAACTCACTCTGGGAGATGGAAAAGACGACGGGCAACAACAGCATCAGCATCAGCATCCGCATCAGCGGCGTGCGGCGGCGTCGGCGGCGGCGGCGATTGCTCAGCACATCATCATACATAGTACATGCAGCAACCATGTACCGCGGCCTTCCGTCAGCGAACCCCTTCCCCTTCTCGGCCGCCCGCTGGGGCGGAGTGCCCCTCGGTCGCCGTTCGTCCCTCAAGTCCGATACTGGGTGGGCTGCTGGTGCGGGCTGCTGGCTGCTGGCCTGACAGCTGGCGCTGGCAGTTGGGGCGTTCGGCATCCATGTCGCGCCTAATATAACATGTCCAGCCAGGGCCTCACTTCTGACATTCTGACACAGTCCAGCACCGAGGACCTATTTCAGACTTCAATGCGAAACAACACAAACGTACAAGACTACTCGTCGAGCACGGCACGCCCTGCTCCGTGGACGAATATGCGCGACGCTGTACGCACTCTCCGCCTAGCCATCACGCCCTGGTCGCAAACGGATGCCGGCGCACGCCCATTCCGATGCCTCTCGTTGTAAACGGCAGACAGATTTAGACACGGCGCCGCCATGGCCGGTACCGTCCCGAGGTCGCTTCTGTGACCTGTCCCAGTGTGGCTTAGTAAGCCGTGCACGTGACACCGTGCAGCGTGCAGCCTTATTTCCGGCCAAGCCTTCGCATCTCGCTCGGGCGACAACGCGTTCGGCAGCCTCACAGCAGCCCGGGGATGCCTACTCACATCCCCCTCCACCCCCCAAGCATCCTTCACCCATCCATTGCTGCTGCCGTCCTGCCCTGCCCATTTGCTGCTCGCCATGAAAGGCCAAAAGCAAAAGAAGGTGCAGAAGAGTAGCATTAGAGATTTTTTTGCCCCATTGCCCAAAGACACTACCCCGCGTGCCGCCAGTTCGAGTACTACGGTACACTCCACTGCCCCAAAATCGCCCAAAGTTACACAATCTTCTGCAACGTGCAAGGCCCCCGACAGCCTGACCGACCCATCGCCCTTCAACCCCTCACAAACTTCTGCCCCGTCCGCCGCGAGCAGGCGCATAACCGCTGATGGCCAACAAGTGGTGCTCAATTCAGATTCCGATGACGCCTCCGATGACTCGCTCCTAGACGTCGACTTTGGCCTGGCCGCCCCCAATGCCAATGCCAAAACGACTCCCAAACCCAAGTCCGCCACCATAACCACCCGTTCCAAACGCACGTCCGAAGACCAAGACGATGGGTTCCGCAAGCCGGAAAAGAAGTCAAAGGGCGACAAGCGCAAGTTTGATACCTTCCTACAGACGGTCCAGCAGAAACTAGAGACAGAGCAGAGGATCAAAGAGCACAAGGCTGCTCTGGAAGAGGCCGACGAGGAGCTCGTGAACAATGCCATTGCCATTACCGAGGACACGCTGGGCCAAGTTGTGCAGGATGATGACGACGACCCTGACAAGGCCCATCGCCTTTTCCTGGCCATGCAGAGGACGAGCGCCATGCAAATGCAAAGCACCTTCCACTTTTTTGGACACCCTTCACACCCAACTCCAGTGCTGTCCAAATTCCCTGTCAGAAGCCTTCCCCAGCAGCGTTGGGCTTCCAATCTCAAAGGTAACCATTGCACCGAAATGTTTGCGGCGGCCGCTTACTGACTGACCTGCTCAAGACCCTAGTGCTAGGGATCAAGCTTTCATGACTGGTTTTGTGCAGCACATGTTCCGCATACAACAATTACCCGAAGAACTTGCATCCTGGATGATTGACCAATGTAGGCAACACAGTGCTCATGCCCTTCCCTGCTAACCATTGTAGTCTGTTACGGCCACAATGAGTCACTCAACTCCAGGTATCTCGAGGTTCTTGAGGTATGTACTTGTCTAGCTTTGGTCAAACCAGTGTTTGACACCCATCAGTCTCATCATGAGCACCTTGAAACCCTATTGGACCCCGAAAGACTGCATGTCTTACTTCAGGCAACAGGTGCCAACATGGCTCAACTCGACCGGGAGAGTAAACTTGCGCCAACATCTCTGCCACAATCTGAGTACAGTCTACCGCTTCCACCAACCCTGAAGTCGATTGCCAGATTACTTGCAGGGGCGGCGCCATGGTAGGCTGACTTGATGTAAAAGCAATCTGCATATTGCTGATGCGCTACAGGCTACGCACCGAGGCTCGGAGTCATGCACTGTTCATATTGTGCCATGTATGTTTAGACGACCGTGTCGTTGCAGATCCCGATGTACTTTGCGCCATACAGGATGCCATAGAAGCCATTGTCTGCAATTTTGCCGACAATCATAGCCTAAACTCTGCGGTAAAAAAGCCCCCTCCCACAATGTGTTTAGTCTCTAATCTCCTCACAGCTCAGCGACATTGTTCCTCAACTGCTTGCCAAGGTGACACATCCTATGTTGCAGAGAAACCTGATTCGTGCCCTTCCATCAAGGTCTCCGTTGACGGCATATATGCAGCGTCATCTAGCGCTCGAGTTCCTCCTATATCCCATCTCGGTTGATGTGCCGCTTACAGATCCAAAGGTGTCAGGTCTCCTGCTTGACTATTTGGATAAATTGTCAAGCTTCCGAGTAGACAGGAACGTTGACTACGGTCTGCTTGCAGCCCAACTGACTCTTCTCGATACTGCCATAGGACCTGGACTCTTGACCGTACCATATCAACCGCTCTCAAGCCCGACAACATCGCAAGCGGGCTCTTCTCCAATCACAGCCCCATTACCAGCAACGTCGGAAGTCCAGAATTTTAACAGTCAAGTCGACACACTTGCTCGACAAATTAAGATACTGGGAAACTCCATAGTCGAGGTTGGCGCTGGGGATCTATCAATTCTAGAGGCCAAGGACCGTGTAGAACGGCTATGCGCGCGACTAGAGCACGCTGTGAGAATTGGTGGGAAGAAGCTTTACAATGTCTTTGGCAACGACGAGGATCACACACAGCCCAAGGTGAACAAGTTTTTCAAGAAAACATCAAAGTCAACTACCCCAACACCATTACACAGCATCTTTGACGAGGACGAGGATGGCGCTTAGCTTGAAGTGTCGGGTCTATGATTGAGTCTTGAAGTACTCGTGCAGCAGAGCTGTCAGTGGGGAAGCATACTGTACGCTTCGACGTAATGCTACTCGCCGCCATCAAATCCACCAACGTACTGGCATCCGTTTCTGCCAAGCCACAAACAGGATGATGAAACCCCCCCC
>JAXRVH010000006.1:600000-758006 GCA_034640345.1 Drechslera avenae
TCTGTAGGCAGGCCCTGCCGGTGCTGCAGATGTGGACTGGGAGCACGGGTTAGCAGTGTTGACCATGGGGAGGCTTGTCCGGGACGGCAGCGTACCTTCATTGGATATGGAGAGGATGGCCTCGACGTTGTCGTGGACCTCGCGCGGTGAGGTCTTGCCGAGGGCGAAGTAGCTCTGGCCTACATTGCCGGTGCTTGTTCTCGCAACGAGGGATTTGGACAGCGTCTCCTTGCGCACATGCTCGTCGTTTGCCCTGCGGTCAATGTAGACTACATTGCACGCGCCATGGTCCATCGTCTCCGCCTGTGTGCGGCGACCAGCCAGCACTGGTCTCCAGCGCAGAGGGGAGGGTGTTGACGGTGCGGCGCAAAATGGGGTTTGGGGTGGAGCGCAATGGGGCGTGTGGAGGGATTCGAGCAGAGTCGCAGTCGGCAGCGGACTCGGGACAGGGCAGAGGCTCTAGAAGCGTGGGGGAGCGCTGCGATGGGGACGGCGGGAATGCGCCCGGTGGTCTGAGATGGCTTTCTGAAACGGCGACGTGGGTGCAGGCTCCAGGGCAGCCTGGCTGTGCGACAGGACGGGTGGATAGGGCGTGCACACACACACACACACACACGACGCCAACGCTGAGTGTTTACAGCAGGTGAGGCGGGCTGGCTGGCGGGCAATGCGACGACACCGAGGACAATGCGACGGCGGCTCTCCTGGTGGGCAGCGGACAGCAGACAGGCGGGTGCCCGGTCGGTGGGCAGGTGCGTGCGGCGGGAGGAGACAGCCAGCACGCAGGACTGGGACGGAATACCGCAAAAGGCAGAAGGCAGTTGCGGGCCGGTGCTTGCGGGAATGAGGCAGTCGACGACGGCTTTTCACTGGAGGGGGGGGGGCACTGCGAAGCACTGCACGGCACGTCTGTCCACACTTCCAAACTGCGTATGCGCGATGCAGCAAAGTCACGGTCGGATGGCGCTGCAGCGTGTTTGAGGTCGGGGCACTCGACACGCAGAGCCGTCGCCAGGCCTCGAGGGGGGAGAGAGAGAGAGAGGGGGGGGGGGCTTTGGTGCTTCGGAGCACGCAGGCGCAGACGCAGGGGCGTTGGGGCTTCGGCGTCAGTGTCGCATGCAGCGCACTCGCAGGATGGCCTCGACGGTGAGCAGCATCGGGCGCAGGAACAGGCTGGGGGATGGTTTGCAGGTGTGCGAGGTTGCGAGGTTGCGAGGACAAGGGCGTCGGTCGGGAACGGGAACGGGAATGGGAATGGGCAGCGATTCGTGGCCGTGGATGGTAGGACTGAGTAAGTCAGAGCCTCTCCCCACTCGAAACCGACAGAGCAGCGCCGTCGAAGCCGACAAGCCTTCTGGAAGCTTTTGCAGCCCGCCAAATCCTCCGCGCGCGCGCCGCCATCGCCAGCCCTGCAACCGGCCGCCTGTCCGTCGTGTCTCGCTGCAGGCTGCCGTCTTCCCCAGCACCGTGTTGCCTGCTGCCACCACCACTACTGCTGCCACGACACGGCTACGGCTACTCCTACTACCCACTATCGCGCACACAAACGCAAACATACCAAACCGTTCACGCGCCCGCCCGCCTCGTCTGCGAACCCAGACAGCCGCTCGCGCACGGCTTGGCTGCAGGACGGCTGCTGTGCTGAAACACATGCCCATGGCGGGCTGGGCTGGCCGACGATGGTCGAGTGAAGAAAAGACTACGCCCTCTGCTCCCTACAGCACTGCGCCGCCCTGGACTGCTCGAGCTCATTCGCTGCGCGCTGCCTTGGACGCACCCAGCGCATTGTCTCGTATCTGAAATTCCCCCATGCATCCCCCGCTCTTTGTCTTGCCACACACACACTCGTCATCTCACATCCCAGCGAGGAAGCCTTCTGGAAGCGGCGACCCGTAACGCGAGCGCGAACCGAGTCCACTGCAAGTGGTTCAAACTCGAACCTTTCCCCTCCCGTCGTCACTGGCTCCTTGCCTGCAGATCCGCCATTCGTCAATGTTCGTGTGTGTGTGTGTGGGTGGGGACTGAGCGAGCCCCGTGTTCGGTCCGCTTGCAACTCCAAACATGTTGATCAACCAGCAGCGCTCGTCATGTTTTGCACTTGGCGACACGACGCGCACACACACACATGGCAATTCGCCGTGGCCTGCAGCATCCATGACGGACCACGTATGTATTTCTGAAGTCTGCCCAACCCGGGCCCTCTCTCGCCTTCCCCAGTCCCAGGCTTAGCACAAGAGCGGCAGGTGCGCTTGCGTGATGCCGAAAGCCTCGGCCAGCTACTGTACACGTAAGCAGCACCTGGTCCGTGGCCATGCACAACAGTCGCTCTTTCCGCCACACGTCGCTGTAAACACCGACGCACCAAGACACCAAGACACCAAGACACGCGCTGCGATTCGCTCTGTTGCCCGCTCTCAATCTACCAACCCCCCCTGTCCGCCCTCGTGTCTCCGTTGCCCAATTCGCTAGCCGGCAAGATAAGGGCCTCGACAAGCCTCCAGCCCGCCGATCCTCGTGTCTTGGTCAGCTGAAATCCGGGGTCGACGCCCGTCATGGAAATGAAGTGCAGCCCGGCGAGCCTAAAGCCCTCTCGTCCCGCTCACGAATCATCTCGATCCCAGCGCCGAGTCTGCAACATGGGCACCGTCCAAGCCTTCCCAATCAAGATGCCAACACCCCAAACACCCAAACACCACGTCAGTGCTTAGCAACCAGATACGAGGCAATCTAGGTTGCTATACCCACGCCCATTTACATGTAATCAAGCAGTAATAGTCTATACGGTAAGTCAAAGTAGTCTGTACCGGGGGGGTCCATGTCTTGATTTGATTCAACCTCGTAACGTATAATACAACATCATCATCATACAAACATGTCACATTGTCTACACACCTTCCTGTTGCATAACCGCATCATGACACCGCCCACACACTTCCTCGGACGCTTGCCGAACCCAGCGCCAACAACGAGGACATTTCTCGCTACTGGGCGGGTGCACAACCACCCTCGCATCGTGTAGCGTGCCCTCATCTCCAGACGTACCCGGTATGCTCGTCTCTTCTTCTGCATACCACGGCCATCCTTGCTTGGCCGCGTCAGGATCCTGTGTTGCAAAACCCTGGTACGGCGGGGACGTGGCAGAAGACTCGGGCAGGACGCGAACATTGACTTGGCTCACAACAAAGAGGCCGGCGAATTGCGCTTCGACGTCTGCAGCAGCGTCGGCGTCACAGTCGGCGGTGCTAGGTGAGGAGGAGGAGGATGAATGCATCGAGGCCGCGAACTGCCTGCTCACTGTCTCTGCGCCAGAGCGAGACAGGTAAAGTGTAACTGCGCTTTCGAGGCCCGAGCCAATCTTTTGTTCTGCACGGAGCCTTTCTTGTGCCATTTTGATGGCTGTCCCCAAGGTGCTAAGCGTCTGGTTCATGGCCTCAAGACTGCTTGCCTCTGCCGGTGTGAGAGCAGCAGGCAGAGGGGACCAGAGAGCGCGGGCCGGATGTACACTGTTTTCCCGGAGAGAAGCTGGCACGTGGTCCCACACCTCTTCCACCAGCAACGGGCAGACGGGCGCGAGCATCTGCAGCAACTGGTAGAAGACCAGGCCGAGAACGTGCTGCAGCGTCTCGCAGTCCGCCCTGTCGCCCGTGTAGACGCGGTCCTTGAGTGTTTCAAAGTAGAAGGCGCTGAGGTCCATGGAAATGTACTTGTTGATTGTATTGATCCCCTTGAAGAACTCGTACTTTGCAAACTGAGCGTGCACCTCGTCGCTGACTTGCACCAACCGATGGACAGCGAGCCGATCCGTCAGTTGGCCCAAGTCGCTCATGTTCGCTGCCGCCGTGTTCAACGACGTAAACGGCGGAGGGCACAGGGGCAGGGAGAAGATGCCGAGAAGCCACTTGAAGGTTACGCGGTACTTGTGCAGCGCCTGGTTCACCGACATCAAAACGGGCTGGCCAATCGTCACGTCGCGCATGTAGTCACTGCTGGCGGCCCAGAGGCGGAGCGCATCGGCGCCCATGGCATCGTAAGTGCGAGTCTGATTCGCAGCATCTTGCTCTCCTCCTCCTTTCTTCTGCTTCTTCTTCCGCTTGACGGGCGGAAGCAGTTCGCCCGACATGATTTGCAGCGGAGAAATCACATTGCCTAGCGACTTGCTCATCTTGCGGCCGTGAGCGTCGAGGGTGAAGCCGTGGGTGATGAGTGTCTTGTACGGTGCCTTGACCACGGCGCCGGTTGCATGCGCTTGCTGTGTCGTGGCGGCGACGTGGGTAAGGAGCGAAGACTGGAACCAGCCGCGGTGCTGATCGGTGCCCTCGAGATACACATCTGCAACCGGCTGTCCTTGCTGGGCCGGCCGCGGGAGAAGCGACCAACTCGTGCCGCTGTCAAACCACACATCCATTGTATCTCTGCCCCGGACGTAGGTGCCAGAAGTGAGGTGTTTTGGCTTCCAAGCCGCGTCATCCTGTGCGTCAGTCCACCAGGCGTCTACACCGCGCTCTTTGATCACGTCGATAATGTGCTCAATCGTCTCAGAGTCCATGGTCGCTTCCAGCCTCTCCCCTTCAACTCTGTACAGAGCAGGGATAGGGACCCCCCAAGCGCGCTGCCGCGAAACGCACCATTGACTTCTGCCCTGGATGAAGCTCTCGAGACGACTGCGACTAGAGTCGGGCAAGAAGTTTACGTCTGCGATTGCCTCCATCGACGCCTGCTTGATTCCCTCGACGTTGGCAAACCACTGCTCAGTTGCCCGGGTGATGACTGGCTCCTTTGTCCGCCAGTCAATGGGGTATTTGTGGCGGTAATTCTGCTTCGCACGCAGCATATCCAACTTCTCGAGGTAATTGCAAACCGCATTGCTACCCGATTTCTTCACATCGGCGACAGGCAAGCCTTCCAATAGCCCGGGCTGCTCTGGGAAAGCCTCGTTTGTGAAGACGCCGGCGTCGTCTACGGGGGCAAAAGCAGCTACGTTGGGGAGCGACATGCAGACATTGTAGTCGTCCATTCCGTGCCCCGGTGCCAGATGGACAAGCCCCGTACCCGAAGAATCGGTAACGAAATCTGCGTGGACAATAGGTTGTAGACCGTCGGCCTTTTGGAATGGGTTCTCGTACTGAACTTGCCCAGCCAGGTCCGCGCCACGTAACTCTGGCACGACAACTTGCAGCTTTCGCTCCAGAATCTTCTCGTACTCTGCCACTCTTGAAGCCGCAATGAGGATGAGTTCATTCCCCTTTTCAGCGTCCTTGACAAGGCAGTATTGCATATCTCGATGCACTGCAATTGCCTTGTTCGCAGGTAGAGTCCAAGGCGTAGTTGTCCAGATGATGACACTGACTTGGCTTTTTACATCCTCCAGCGTCCTTGATAGTGCTTCTGACAATTGCACCGGATATCGCACAAAAGCAGCCAAACTCTTGTGTCCCTCGTCGTACTCCAGCTCCGCTTCCGCCAGCGCCGTTCTCGAGCTCGGGCTCCAATATACGGGCTTCAACTGCCTGTAAATCAAGCCTGCCTCGAACATGCTCTTGAACACATGCAGCTGCCTCATCTCAAACTCCCGATCCATGGTCTTGTACGCATTGTCCCAGTCGCCCATGACCGCCCACTCCTTGAAGCCCTTCATCTGCTCCTTGACCGTCCGCGTTGCCAGTTCGCGTGCAGCTCTGCGTATGCTCACAGGATCCACTTGCGCTGCATCATCTTTTTTCTGCGCCTGCAGCGCCTTGATCTCAATGGGCAAGCCGTGGCAGTCCCAACCAGGAATATACGACACTCTCTTCCCCTGGCCAACCTCGAACCGACAAATCACGTCCTTTGTAATCTTGTTCAATGCATGCCCCACATGCAACGGCCCATTGGCATACGGTGGTCCATCGTGTAGCGTAAACCTCCTAAGCTCGCTTGCATCTTTCTCCCATATTCTAGGAACCGTCACCCGACCATGCTCTTGCTGCTTCTGATATCCCTCATGGACAATGCGTTCGGGGCTCCGCTGCCATGCGTACAGCTCGTCGGTGCATCGTCGAAGGTATTCTGGCGTCTTGGACGCTTGTGGTCGTGGGGGGAAGCTCGATTTCGGCAGTCGGAGCGTTTTGGACCATGATACGCGGGGAAGATTGCGGGCCTGAGTTAGCATAATAGCATCATGGGCGGGGCTGGTTTCGGAGGATTAAGGTGTATCGCGACCAAATTTTTTTTAGCTGATCGATTTAATCTCTGGTGATGATTCGGCTAGGCTCGGTAATAAGACGGAGGTTAGCTGAACAACAAGGCCCACCGCGCATGCGGAAGGGTCAGAGAGGAGATGTCAAATTGTATAATCTGGGAATTACTAAATACTCTATCGGGTCCTCTATCCATGCTGAACTGAAGTTGTCGTTTCCCTGAGCTCAATACCGTATCATTCGTTCAGCGAATGATCCTTGCGCGCCTGCAGGTCGGAATTCCGTCCTGTAATGTCATGCCAAATATCTTCCTCCTCCTCGCCATGTACTGTTTGAAACACAACTATTGTTGCGTGGGCTCTCTCAGTATACGGTCAGCGAGCTCACAGCTCCGTTCTTCATCACTTCAAAGACCATACCCGGGAAGCCGAACAGTTCGACATTACCCACATCGGCGGCACCCTCCATAAGCACACTACCAGCGTTTGCAAACTTGCTCTTCTTCCCAGAACTATCTTCCCATCCTCCAAGAAGCTCACAACTACTACCGGGGCTGTCCCCCCAGCCTCTGTTCAAGGCCATGCCGCGCTGCTGCAGTCGCTCCTGCTCCTCGTTCTCGTACACGGTCTTGAACACTTCCTTCAACCTACCGGATATATCACCAAATCCCATTTCCGAGTTGAGGGCGTCTCGATACATGGCAGAGGGAACGTGTTCGAGCGTCCACCTGCTTCTCCGGTGCCGATTAAACTGATATGATCCCGGTACGTTGCCATGGAGTATAATCTTGGTTGCAGTAAGATGATTGAGTGGCTGCGCACTGAGCTCCCCTTGTTCGATCGAGTTCGCCTCTCGCCTCTCTGCAGTGGGTGAAGGCGGAGATATGTGCGTGGGTTGCGAGATGAGAATATCGAATCCATGGTGATAGTAATTGTAGAAATGTTCTGCTGCTGCAACTTCTCGCTCCTGAGCCTCGAGTGCTGCATCATCGTCGTCATCATCCCACGCATCCTCGTCCTCGCTTCGTATAGCCGATCCGTGATCCGAGTCATCGTCGGGTGTGAGTCCACCAGGGGAGAGGTCGGATGCATCACTAATTCTCCGATCCTTGTGAATCGACAAGCGGTGGTCGTTCTTGCGATAGATGGAATCAGGGGCTCCTAACTCCATGATCAAGTCCTGGGGTGTTGTCTCGCTGAGGAGTATCCAGAACGGAGGACTTGAGCGCCTAACGAGCTCGATTTTACCTTCTCCATGTACTCGGACGGTTTCAATCTCATCTGGACTACCATCCTTCACTTTTCCCAGCGCTAACGATCTTGGATTTGGTGGTGGGGCTGTGAAGAGAGTTCCGCGAGCCTTCTGCCAGGATTCACCGTTAAAGACGGCCATGGAGGTCGCAGGTCCTGTAGCGGATGAGGATAGTAGTGAGATGAAATCTTTCTTGGGAGAATATGCTGAGTGCTGGACAGGGAAATTGAAAGCAATTCCCGGATACGAAAGGTTATACGTGCCCCTCGCATTGGCATCTTCCGACCTTGGCGGTATGTACTCTCCGCCATACGTCGGCCCTAACAGCTTGTCATAGACATGACGGAACCTAGGGCCAGGCGTGCCAGCGGTAAAGCCTCCTTCTCCGGGTTTGTATACCTCGATGTCCTTGTATACCAGTCTGGCTTTGGCGAAATCGAGCACTTCGATGAGGCGTAGCCGCTGATCAGGGCCGTCAAACTGCAATCGCAGACCGTTGTCGGGGAGAACAACTTGGGTGGGGGATGAGATGGGTCGTAGGTCATCGTGATATAGCTGGAAGCGTGGAAAGGCCTTGACTTCGGCTTTGATCGTCGTCAGTACTTCGTGTAGGGAGCAACCAAGGGCTGTCTTGCCGTCAGCTTAATCAGTTTCCAAGGCCACCAGGACGAACTCATAAAGCCTACGCTACGCCCGGGCTGTAGCTGCATGCTGCCATCTTCCATGATGGGCTTGCGTCAAGTGCAGAAGGGTAGTAAGATGTCAGTGTGTGTTTGTGTGCTAGTAGACGTGCTATCTGGCTTGCAGACGGTACGAGCTCGTGCTTTGTCCACGAGGACAGAGCGGCCGGGCTAGTCAACCCAAGTCCAAACACGTTACGATGAGTAAGGCCGCGATGACAAAAACAGTGAATTAGGCCAAAAGTGACAGAACAATACGGTTCAAAAATACAGTCCGCAACAAGACTGCCGTCTATGAGGGGTGTGATGGTGCTGGTGGTGGTAGTGGTGGGGGTGTGAGAGTGGCAGCGTCGAACAAGCTACAGTGATTGTTTGGGGGGGCTGGTGCAGGCAGAAGGGAGCAGACGGGACAGGCCAACAACATGGATGAACTGCATCAACTTGACATGTCAGGTACAGTAACAAAGGCGAAGTGAGGCCATGCAGGTACCGGCGTCGACGTAGTGCCAGCGCGGTGTCGGACATGACGTGCAGCCCGTGCTTTGTCGCTATCGGGACGGGATCCCTGTCTATCATCGCTAGGTGTGTTTACCGACTGTTTACTCCTGCAACACCAGACTTTGAGCATAACCAAACGCCAGCACATATACGTTCAATCCACGCCGAACGTCATCATGTCTGGCCTACCCCGCCCAGGCGCGCCGGTGAAGCGAAATACGGGATTAATGCGCCCACCAACGACGCGACCGCCACACCTGGCGCGTGGCCGGTCAGCAACTCCTGCAATGGACGGCCGCTCATCGAGAGCAGAGTCGGTGGCTTCGACGGCGAGAGCGCCACGACCGTCGCCCCTAAAACGAAAAGAGCGCGAGTTTGAGACGGAAGGGGAGGAGACCAACATCAACGTCGTGGTGCGGTGCAGAGGGCGCAACGACCGCGAAGTGCGCGAAAACAGCGGAGTCGTCGTATCCACCAACGGAATCAAGGGCACTGCCCTCGACCTATCCATGGGCGCGAGCGCGCTCAGCAATAAGACGTACCAATTCGACAAGGTCTTTTCGCCCGCAGCCGACCAGAACATGATATTTGAAGACGTCGTATCGCCCATTCTCAATGAGGTGAGCCGGTACATGATGCGACTCTGCTAGGGATGCCAACTAATGCCGACCAGGTCGTCGATGGCTTCAACTGCACAATCTTCGCCTACGGCCAGACAGGCACAGGCAAGACGTACACCATGACGGGTGACATCTCCAACGTCCTACCCCTCCCAGATGCCGCCGGTATCATTCCCCGTGTACTCTACGCCCTCTTCCAGCGCCTCGAAGCCGACGAGATTGAGAACTCGGTCAAGTGTTCCTTCATCGAGCTCTACAACGAGGAGTTACGCGATCTGCTATCCGCCGACGACGCCACCAAGCTCAAAATCTTTGACGACAACAGCAAGAAGGGCTCCACCACGACCATGGTTCAGGGTATGGAGGAATGCCACCTGAAGAATGCCACCGAAGGCATCACGCTCCTGCGCAACGGGAGCCACAAGCGCCAAGTTGCTGCTACAAAGTGCAACGACCTGAGTTCGCGAAGTCACACCGTCTTCACCATCACCGTTTATATCAAGCGGAAATCAGAGGACGGCCAGGAATACTTGAGTGCTGGAAAGCTCAACCTCGTCGACCTTGCTGGTAGCGAGAACATCCAGCGCAGCGGTGCTGAGAACAAGCGCGCTGCTGAAGCTGGTCTCATTAACAAGAGTCTGTTGACATTGGGTCGCGTTATCAACGCCCTCGTGGAGCGCAGTTCTCACATTCCTTACAGAGAGTCTAAACTCACCCGTCTGCTGCAAGACTCATTGGGTGGTCGGACCAAAACATGCATCATTGCTACCCTTTCGCCAGCCAAGAGCAATCTGGAGGAAACCATATCGACCCTAGACTACGCATTCCGTGCAAAGAATATCCGGAATAAGCCACAGGTCAATCAGCCCATCAACAAGAAAACACTGCTTAGGGAGTACACGACCGAAATCGAAAAGTTGAAGAGCGAATTGATCGCGACCCGGCAGCGGAACGGTGTCTATCTCACCCAGGAAAGCTACGAGGAGATGACCACGGTCAGCGAGTCAAGGCGCATCCTCAGCGAAGAGCAGCGGGAACGGCTCGAGACCATGGAAGTCAACCTCCGTAACAAGGTGGAAGATCTCTTCAAGCTGACTACGAGCTTCCAAACCCTTAAGAAAGATAACGAGCAGACACAGTTGACCTTGGATGGCACAAAGGGCATCCTAGAGAAGACTGAGATTGTTCTTGAACACACACGCACCAATCTAGCTGAAGAGACGGAGCTACGGAAAGCCCATGAGAAGACGGAGCAAGAGCTGGCCGAAGTCGGAAGAGATATGATTTCGACACTGGGAAAGACAACCTCAGCTATTGATGGTTTACGGTCCAAGATCCGTCGAAAGTCTGAGCTTCAGTCGCAAAACAGACGCAACTGGAACTCGTCGCAGACACAGGTCGTGGATACCACCCGCATGGTCGAAGACCGGATAGAGGAGTTCCACCAGCAACAAGAGCAGTTGATGAACGCCATCTCCGAGCGCATGCAGGCTTTCGTCACAGATGAACTTGAGAAGCTGGGTGCCTCGCAGTCTTTCCTGCAGGAGAAGATGGAGGCCTACCAAACATCCGAGCAGGAAGTGAACGGGCAAACTGCACAGGCACGCGACCACATGAACCAAGTCCTGGAGGAGATCAAGACACTGCGTGAGGATGTGAAGATCAAGATTGGCGCAGGTCTGGATGAGCTTTCGATGGCGGCAGAAACAATCTCAGCAAATATCATTACAGAATTGGACGCCTTCCACACCCAAGTTCACGCCTCTTATGCAGGACTCGGGCGCGACTTTAAAGCTACTTTTGACGACTTGGTCAAGGATCTCAACGATCAACAGGTAGAGAATGAGCGGCTTCACCAGCAGGTTGTAGAGACCAACGCAGCCCTGATTCAGGCAAACAAGGCATCGCAAGAGCAATTGGCCAAGGTCGTAGATGAAGAGAAGCAAAAGTCAGCCGAGGACCGCCAGCAGCTACTGTCACAGATTACTGCGCTTGTCAATGCAAGCGCTGATGCGCAGGAGAAGAGATTAGATGACAAACTCTCAGCTATGCGTGAAGAGATTCATGCCACGAACACTGCATTTGAGGAGAAACAGGGCGCTTACACCGAAGGCGTGAAGGCGTGGTCAGACAAGTCGCGAGACATTTTGGCGGGAGTATCCAAATCAAGGGATGTCGTCAAGACCAAAATCAAATCCGACTTCGCAGCTGCAACTCAGCACTCCACTTCAATCAAGGAAACGACTACGTCTGTTCACGAAAGCACAGTCAAGACGGTCGAAGCACAGATGGCGCATCTCGACACTCAACTACAGGCTCTGGACGATATCGTTGCTCGCATCCGCGATCAAAACAATACACACCACGCCGCCCACACTGCGTCTCTTGCTGCCTTGTCATCAACAGTGGCAGCGTCGTACTCCAGCATTGGCGATCACTTATCTTCGTCGTTTGATCGGGTACAATCTCTCGAATCTGACATGTCTGCGCAGACAAGTACCCTCAAGGAGACATTACCTTCACTCGCAGCAGATGCCGACATTCGTGCACCACTCCATGAGCTTCGCGAAGCCATCAGCAACCAGAACCTACTCGAATACAATCCGACTGGCGAGACTCCTCAACGCGTATCCTATGCAGTCCCCTCCAACCTCCCCCGTACCGAACCACACGAGACCATACTCTCTCGCCTGCGGGACCGATCCAACACCGCCGAATCTGCAGCACGCAGTCCCTCCAAACAAACCATCTTCAACGATGCAACCAGCACCCTCAGTCTCTCCTCCCCAACCGAAATCTTCGGCTCCACCGTCAATAGCCCAATATTTTCCCCTTCCATTAGTGCGCATGCCCACACCATCTCGCATCTTGGCACGGGAGGCGGCAAGACGTCTTCCCTTCGGGAGCTGGATGTTAACGTGGTAGCGCAGGAAGCTCATACAGCGCCTCTTCCCCATCTCACATCCCAGTCCTCATGCGATTCGCTGGTCGGTGGAGTGCCACCAAACAAGAAGATGCGCACCAATGGCGAGGATGGAAGTAAGTTGCCGATGAAGAAGATGACGAGGAAGACGGTAGGCGTCGCGGGAGAGAGGGGTGACCGAGAGAATATCACAAATTTTGGGAATAGTGTGGGCCCGGGGCTTGCTGCAGGGAGAAGACTAAGGAGTCATGGCAGCGGGTAGGCGGGTGGTCTTGCAAGGTCGCCGCGGAAGAGGAGCAGCTGTAAGATATGTTTGGAAACTTGCATAGTAATGGCGTTTTTTGGGGTTGTAGATCACAGTCGTCAGTCTATGTTGACGCTCTCTTTCTCTTTGTCACACTGGAGTTTCAGCAAGGATGCATCCATGGGCGCAATGATGAATCAGACATTTCTCCATGTACATGTCTCACGGGGGTTTAGTTTGTTGTTAGTGAAAGACTAGTACATAGATTTCTATGATCATGATGTATTAAAGTAAAGAAAAGAGCATGTCTTGTGGCTCGCCATATACCCAGAATATAGTATGAGTTTCTTCCCAGCCTTTGGGCAATTGGTCAATTGAAACGATACAGAGAAGATTAGCATGGCCCCTTCACTAAGGATGACGCGCTCAATCAAACAGTTTCTTCCCAAGACAAGTCCAGTGCAGGTGTGGGAGGGGGTAAGACCATCTCAGGGATTTTTCCATACCTAAGCCAGCCACCAAAGAAGCGGTGGTCAATCTAGCCCTCACCGCAAGTACAACGTCATGTACAAAGTCACAGTGCAATATCATTGAATCGGCGACAAATTCCCGCTACACCTCCATTCAAAACAACAACGTGGATCCACTACGGTAGGTAAGCCAAGCTCCTCGGAACGCATGCTTGCAACAGATCTCGTTACGATCTACTGGTAGATCCGATATCCAGATTTTCCTTTTTTATTATTCGCTCCGCCTGTACCTCGCTCATACTCTTCCTTGCAAGACAAGGACAAAGTCTCCTCCTACCGCGGAAGACGGTATGATCCGCGGGGGGATCAGGGTGGAAGGGGGGGGCAGGGGGGCAGGGGGGAAGACGATGTCTCCCAGCACGTATCGCCCGTCCACCCGCGCCCTCCTTTAGCCTCATTATCTGCGTTTCCTATAGTCCCCCTGTCGTTCTCTGCCTACCTATTCTTTGCACACCGCTGCTGGAACGGGGAAAAGCCAGAACTAGAACCAGAACCAACCCAGTGGCTTGGTCTAACCGATGTTTCGGAGCCAAGTTCCGCGACAAGTTGGAAGAGCACACGAAGTCTTCAAACCCATGTAACATTGGCGTTTGTTGGCGCAGAAAACATTCCCCACCCCCCTGCGTTATCGGGAGTCCCGTGTGTGGTGCCGAGGAGCGCCCGCTTCCCCCCGGTGGCAGCAATGCTGCATCGTTTGCCGACCGATGCCTCATTCTGCGATTTTTTTTGGGGGGGAGAGACTTGGAGGAGGTAAGGTTCGGTACGTTAGGAGAAAGAGAGAGATAGTGGGGGTTTAAACTTTGGGGAAAAGTTAGGTGTCATGCCCTCCCCTCCCCCCAACACACCATGAGCATTGTAATGCTGCATCACTACTAGAGGAAGCGGACGACCTAAGGGCAAAAAAAAAACGCCAAAAGCGGGTTTGAGATGTTGGATTTACTTCTTGCGTAACACTGTAGTCGGTATACAGTACGGTAGATAGATGGTTCAACATGGGTGTGTGTGTGTGTGCGTGTGTTTCCGCGGGGAAGATGACAAACGGATGACTTACCTACCGGACCCCAAAAAAAGCAAACAACAATGTATCAGACTTGAGACTGGCCCTTTTCCTTTCCTGCCTTGCTGCCCGACTGCGTAAAGGAAGAAAAAGCAATATGGAGAGGGCAGAAAATTTGCATGATAAAGGCTAATCCAGTTTCTGCCAAATACCATAGAAGCTAGTCAGCTTCTCCATTCGCGAGGATTGGAAAAGAGAAAAAAGAAAATATAGCGGCTTAAGCCAAGGGGCCGGACGAGGGGGAAAAAGAAAATATGCTGGAGACGTCGTGGTTAGGAAAGTACCGTGGGGTTCTGGCTAGTTTATGTGGAAAGTGAAGAGAATGAGGCTGTGAATTTTTTTCTTACTCTATGAAAATACCTAATGTCCATTTCAGCTTGAAATGAGGATTAGTGGGTAGGGAGAAGAAGAATAACAAGAAAAGTACAATCATGATTGATGAATGCCATAGATTGAAAAACATCATCTTCTTTCTTGTTTTTTTTTCTTCTCCTCTGTCCTCTTCTTTCCCCGAAGAATCACAAAACTTGAATGCAACTTATGCCTGGCTCGTATGTAGTCTAGTAAAGATTAAAAGAATATGGCGTCTTCTTTCGTGCCTGACACGCCTGCCGTGTCTTCCGTGCCAGGCGTTCAACCCGCGGGTAAGACAATTGCATGGTGCGCCCCCCTCGACGATTAGTTTAGTTCAAGCTAGTTTTAGTATAGCTTCCTCGTGGCATGAGTGGCTTTGGATGAGAGAACGAGCGAGAAAGAAGAAGAAAAAACCAAGTTTAATTTCGTCTCGAGTTTGTAATGACCACTGGCTTTCGGGTAGGATCCTTTGGGCGTTGGAAGAGGATTTCCATGACGTACAAGATATCTCTATGTTGGAATGGGTTTATTTTACTTTTGGCCGTCCAAGGCGGTTGACTTGATAGCGTCCGCGGACATTGCTTCCATGCCGCCTTGCGGTTTGTTCTTTGGATATCATGTAGTCTAGTGATGTTTTTCTTATTTGTTTTGCATCTTGAGGTGGGAATGCTGACATCAATCTCGTGACGAGGATGACGGTTACATGTCGCAAAACAAACCAACTGTGCTAACGATAGTGCGTGGTAGCGGAGCAAACCGAGACCTTAAAAAAAGAAGGGCTTATATGGAGATATTGTTTGACACGGAAAGTTGGAGCGAGCCAATAGGCGAGGTTCCCCGGTCGCCGGATCCAGCGAGCTATTTTATCCCAGGGTCCATCACTTTTATTTCGGGGGAACATTGTTTTGACTTAATGATCCTTGAGAATATCATGACAGGGTAGCCGACTAGTCGGATATAATCGCCGACCAACGTTCATGCTTCAATGGTATAAGTAGGATAAGTGATGAGCTAACTGGAATGCTTTTGCCCAACGTTGGGTTGCAAGCATTTCGCGCCCATTGATCGGCGCGCCACCGGCGAGGTCGAACGTGTTGTAGTGGAGAGCAAACGCTCGTTCCGGGATGGTCATACCTGGAGCATGAGTGGACATGTCACCCGGGCCGTACTACGATCTTTCTAGGCTATCAATCTGGATTTAGGACTTTGCATCCAGCTGACAAGAGACACAAAACCCCCCTTTTTGCGCAACTAGCACATCAAGCCCATGACTCCTGCATCCTTTGATATGCGTGTGTCTTATGTTACCGGAGATTTTCGTTTGCATACATTCAAGTTTTGGTGCATGTGCAAGGAAGATGCCTGGAGGGCGGGATGGTACTTTGGGTCTAGAGATGACGACATGGCCCGTGGGTCAAATATCTAGATGGGGGAAGGAGATGCGTAACTACTTTCATGCTTAATCTTAGCGCGTTGCCACCAAGAACCACACAATCTGCTGCTGGATGAAAATGGTCTAATACCTTCGTTTCATCTATCCACGGGTGGGAAAGTGCTGTGTGACTGCTCCTCCGACTTTGTACCCCCCATGTTCCGGAAAGTGCCTGATTGCACATGTATAGAGGCCGAGTTACACAGCTTCTGAGGACGTGCAATGCCGGGTCCTCACGAAGTGAATTATCGACTTGTGCCACAAGATCCGGTTTCTCTCGCGTGCAACGACATTAGGTGCCGCTTTAGAATAAAAGAAAGGAAGAGGAAATTCGTGTCGGGCGTTTCTCGTAACTGTCGGTGTAGATCGAATGGTCCTACTTGAGAGATATGTGCCGAGTTTGTATTAATAATCTTGGATCTTCAGATGACTACATCACATACTGTACTTGTAATTGGGCAGTAAACAATGCCGACGGAATTTGTCCGTTTCGCCAATCGATTAGTGCCGCCGTGCTTTGGCAGTCACCTTGGCACATTTTTTTTAAACTCTTATCCATGTCCATGGAAGGTGACGGCGTCGTTTTCGTCATCAATCAATGATTAGACATGGTGGTTTTATGGGGTGGGGGGCCTCATTCAGGTGCGTGACCTTTTTCTTTTTTTTTTTTCAGAGGAGCCCAGTTCAGTGCAGTGTTTCGACATTCCCCGAAGACGATGCAATATACTGGATTGGGGTTTCAGGCATCAAAAGTCTGAGCATAATGTATCTATTTTGTTGCTACAGTGGTTAATCGATTGAGTAGAGCAATGTATATTACAGCGGGATTGTCACACCGGCAGCCATTGTTGTAGTCAAACGGCCAGTATTTCTCTATAATGTGTCTCTAATGTCGCCAGCTGCCAAAGTACTCATAGGATATATAGACTTTATGAATTTGTGCTGGCAGCGTTGTTTGTTCCTTGTAGCACGTAAGCCGCGTTTGTGCATCGCTGTTGCACAACATAGACCATCATCGGGTGCCGAGCGGGTGATCGTAAGCGGGAGCGCATAGAGGTGAATCGGCGGGACGCATATGGGGTGAAGGTCGGAGAGGGGAGGGGGAGGGGGAGCTTCGATCAAACTGGCCTGAAGTTTTGTGGGTGAATATCCGCGTCGAGGCAAATTGTTTCCACCTAGACACTGCGGGAGAATCGACCATTTTTGTCGTGAAAGAACGCTTTACGGTCTTCGTTCTCTTGTGAAAGCAGATCCCCGCCGGGAAAGTCATCAAGCTCATCTTCCAACATTCGAAATGTGTCCGTGTAGGCCTGTGATGGAACCGAGTCCGGAGGCACAAGAAGGGATGCAACGTTCATTTTGAGAGACTTTGGAAAAGGGTCTTTGATGAACCAGCGCTCATCTCGCACGGAATCGTCTGTCTTCATGTGATGCATGTCCGGACCTGAAAAGCGCTCGGCCAAGATCTTACGTAGCACACGTTCAAGTTGCTCGTCTGTGGGTGCTTGTATGGGTGGTCTCTGCTCGAGTAGTAGGATTCGGTCATGTAACTTTCGAAAACACAGCTCGGTTCTGCGCATGAACTCTTGACTGGAATCATCAGTACGACTGGGAGATGATGTACCGGTAGTGCTGTACTTACTACCACGCTGCGATTTGATCGAATGATTGATTGATTTTCTGCAGTTGGTAGGTGAACGACATGTTTGTGATGGGATCCGGGAAGACATGAAAATAAGGACTTTAAGGGAACTCCAAGCCAGAAAGCTGAACGCGCAGGATGGCAACGCTTGATTTAGAAGAAGGGTCTATAAGGGCAGGGAAGGCGTGGCGCATGCGACCCAGGAGAGGTGATTTATACCGGGCCTAGAGGGAGGCGTTTTCCAAGTGGCACAAATGAGCCCTACCTCTCTGCCATGTAATTAGGTGGGTAAGGCACGGCAGACCCTTCCGAAGGCGGCGGGATGATTTGGCTGCCAGTTGGCCGGACGGGATCGACAAGGTTGGGCAACACATATACATGGCCATGGCCAATAGTGAGTGGCTTTGCTTTGCTGGGCATGCAGCTTTGTCGCTGCCGACCAACTTGACAACCAGCTCGTGGTCGACACACAACGGGAGCGAATACGGAGACGCGGCAGCGGCTTCCTTCCCAGCGGCAGCATGTATATGCAATGCAGATTAAGAGGGTGACGGTGCGGTCCCGTCGATTCGGTTAGTGACTAGAGTTTGGACAAGGCGCTCGCTTCCCGTTGCGTTACCCCGTTGCTCCACGGCGGCTAGTGGCCAAATACGACGGTACGTCGTAGCAGACGACCGACCTGGGGAGCAAGGGTGTGAAGCAATCCAGAACTAGTCGACCTTCACCATGGCCGTCGTCTCGGAAGTCACCGCCACCGCGTCCCGAGCGCTAGCCCGAGTTGGGCGCTAGCCCGGACACGCTAGCTAGTATCGGAACCACATCCCATTGCCCATCCATGGCCTTTATCGGTAGCCGTGCTGCAAGCGAAGCAGTCAGCTCCAAACACCTGTTCTCAAATGTCTCAAAGGCAGGACTGCCGACTCATTCACTGACCAAGAGTCAGTACCTGTCAGCCCCTCACGCGCCCCGTCGCCCTGCCGCATGTCGCGCAGGGTAGCCCATCGCCGATCCCCCAAACGATGCTTGGTGTGGTGTCCTGCGCCGCATTATTGCTTTTATACCCTACCACAGCTGGTCCTCGCCGAGATATCGCAATCCAACAACACCGCCCGACACGGCTCTGACCATGGTGATACAATCTTCTGCCACGGCGACAGACAGCCATCGACCACGTCCCTCAGTCCCCGGAAATTACGCCCAGGACGGTGAAGCCCTGGTTGAGTGCGGCATGTTGCAGCCATCGGCTGTACCTGCTCCCTAGGACCGAAAATATCCGACTGTGGAACTGTCCGTTCTGGCGGCTTATGCCTGGGATCTGCGTCAGCATTTGACCTGCTTCATCGGCGATCCGAGGCATCCCACTTGCGCATTCATGCCGACCTTTAGAAGGACCGCTCCGTCAGCTTCAGAAGAGTCGCCACTAATCCCAAGAGGCTTACCCTACTCCTATGCCGGCAATCGCGTGGGAGCATCATGCCACCTGTGCCACGTCAGTTAGTTCTGATATTATACAGTCTCTCTCTCTCTCTCTCTGTGTATTCTTGGCGACCTACTGCAACTGTCGAGTCAGAACAAAGGGACAACGACTATATGCGGAGATTGCTGCGAAATCACTTTGCATGCCTGTCCTTACAGGTATCACCGCTTCGAGATGTTTCCGACCCTTGCTGTTACCGAAAACAGGTCGGCTGCACCACATGGTCCCTATAGCAAGTCCAACAGTGATTGGCGCAGCCGCCACGACCAAAGAAATCCTCCCGCCATTCTCTAATTGGACCCACCAGATCGACCCTCGCTTTCTCCGCAACATGGGCACATCACTCCTCGACAAAGCACGAGGCATGTTTTCACATACGACGAAACACAACATGGGTCTGCAGGAAGCGGTAGGGCAATCTTACTCAGCATTACGGCCAAAACAACCCTACTTTGCATGCCTTATTCGAAAGCCGGCATTTCTGTCCATCTTTCTGCTTTTTCTATAGTATTATGTGACTTTTGAGCATTCAGTTATATCCTTTTGAAGCTTGAATTTAGCTGTTTTTTTCCAACAAATCGACATGGGTGTTTAACGGGAACACAGCATAACGCTGCATATAACTAGGCTTTTCTGGGAAGAAAAGGCTGCATTTTATACACTCAAATTAGGTTTAGAGATTCAGAGTAAACCCTGGCTGAGTGCCCCTGTACGTACGTTCCGTCGTATGTGAGAAGGACCAGTACATATCTCTCAACCCCGAAAATGCCGCTCTTTTTTTTCGTTTCCGGCAGTGAGCTTCGGGTCCTAGCCTGCGGAAGTCCCATGACCTTAGGCGGGGGGGAACTAATGCAGCCTCCCGAGCTTTTCGTCCAAAAGTCACGGACATAACCGAGACACTGGCCCGCTCATTGGGAAGGAGCCGTTGCACACTGCTAAAACGCTTTTCCTTCATTCATGTCTTGGGTCTCGCTCGATTTGCAAGTAGTTTTTTTTCTTCTTTCTCGTTCAGTGAGGGAAAAGTACAAATCATAAACAGATTGGTCTTGTTCTTTCATGTCTCTTAGTTTTTTCTTAATTGGTAGAATACATGTATGCAATGTCCTTGACGGTGGGTTTTTTTTAACACTAGTCTTTTTTCTGACATCGGAGCTATGCTTCCGTCACCATGCCGGGTGTATTCCTGCACGTACGACTTGGACGTTGCCCATTAACAAACTCTGCATCTTAACCGGGATCCTACAGTAATCAAGGGTCTTTCCCCTCACCCTAGCCAGATACCTGTACGAGATTGAGAGTACCCTGAAACGTTGTTTTTTTTGCTGCTGCTCAAAGCTAATGTGTTTCCGACCAACTGATCAGCAGAATTCTGACCGGCGGCCTAGGCTGGAAAGCAGATTTTGGTTGGAGCAGTGTCACCAAATGAGATGCTGTGTTTTGATATCTGTATCACAATGCAATATAATGGCCATGTGGTGCCACCCGTTCCACCCGTCCATTCATGTTCAACTGAGCTGCCATTTGTGACAAAGAAACTACCTTCTTCTTTGTGTGTGTGTGTGTGTGTATGTGTGTAAATAAAACTACTTGAGCAACTCAATCGCATCTAGAATGATATTGGGTGCCAAGAAGCCATCTCCCGAACTTCCACTCGCGCAGCTAATCTTGATCGTGTTACTCCCGCTAACCAACGTACCGGCCGGAAGAGCGTAATTGTAAACCTCGCCGAACCCCCTGTACGCGCCTCTTGTGAAACCGCGCGAGTCAATCTGTGTGGGCGCGGCCGGGACGGCGGGACTGAACGTGTTTACCGTAACGGCCGGCCGGCAGCCCGCAAAGGCGAGCGTGGTGCCGACACGGAGAGTGGTAGTAGCAGCAGCGCCGGTATCGGTACTTGAGAAGATGATGGTGAAGGGATTCTTACCCTGGACAATAGCCATGGGCACACTGTCAAGCGTGCTCGTACCCACCGTGTACGTCAAGGGGTCCCAGGAAGCCATGCGCGTGTCCGAAGGATGCATTCTGAGCTGTTTGTCCGCATTGCGGAAGCCCTTTGGCTGGCCGTCCCACTCGCCGATGCGCCAGACGGACGTCTTGGTCTCCTTGTCGGCAGCAATGTTGGCCGTGGTGCTTGCGCCGGCCGAGACGGTGACGCTCGAAGCAGCTACTTTGAACTCGCCCTGGTACAAGACTTGCGTGTACGTGCCCGGCTTCATGACTGGAGACGTAAACTTGCCTGTGCTGCTATCCGCATACGCCCAGTACTGCGCCGCGTCGTTGAACCAATGCAACACAATCTGGAAGCCAGAACTGACGCCCGTCGCCGTTCCGCTAACGGTGCCCCTGGCCGAAGGTGCTACGTATCCCGTGATACTGAGGTCTTTGAAAAACGTCGTGTCCATCGAGGAGCCGCCAGATGGAATGCCAGAACCAGTAAACGTCAACGCATATGGACCGTGGAGGCCCATGCGGAACTTTTCGAGCTGCACGTGACCGCTGTTCATGTAAAAGGTCAGAGACGTGGCGTCGCCGGCGTTGTTGGTGTTGATGTCGCGGTGGAAGGGACCACCGGAAGAGCTCTCATAGGAGTAGGTGTTCATGAGAAGACAGGCATGAACCGGGTTTGTATCGCGGTACACGCAGTGCTATTGAATGTTAGTCGGGGTTTATTTTTGAATAGCAAAAAAAGAAAAAAGTGATGGCAATGCCAACTCACAACAGCATCATCGATGAAGCGCTGGCTAGAATAGAATTTGCTCCGTGTCTGGCCGTCTACAACAAACACATCTGAGCCCTCGACTGTTGAAGACGCTCCATTTGTCGTCGACACAACACCAAAGGGATACTCGAGAGGTAGCGCGCTGCTCTTGAGACGAGCAAGGAAGCGCAATTCTCCAATATCAGGCTCGGCAGTGGTGTAGGTTGCCATGTATATAGTCGCTTCTCCCGACTTTGCAACCATGTATTGCGTCAAGGTACTTGTGGTGCAAGTAATCTTGATAAACTGGCCTGTCAAATCTAGTGAGCTTTTGTTCCCCTTTTCACGCACACACATACAAAAAAAAGAAGAGTAAACGATTGAATGACTGACTTCCGATTGATTCAAACTTGACAGCCGCACTGCCAAGTCCAGACGCAATCTGTGTTCCTTTCGACGGGTCCTGTAGTTCCTCGCCCTGGTATTTGAGCGAGGTGATGTCGCAGTTTTCGGCATTTACGGTGAAGACCAGAGTGGCGGTCGAGCCTGTATCAACAACGATGTTATTACCACTCTGGGTAACGCCAAACGCTAGAATTCAGTGTTAGTACTTTGCACCATTCACTATCAGTACTTGCCTACCTGCCAAAGCCGACGAAGAGAGCGTGGCCGCAGCCAGCAATGTGCTCTTGCACAACATGGCCGGAATAGGTTAAAAAAAAGCAGCTGTGAGGGCAGATTGGAATGGAATGTTTTCCAACAAGCGTTGTATTGTAGCTGCAGATATCGGACCGTTAGGATGATCTTCTATCTATAGGATCGCGATTGAGAAACAACGCAACGGCTCTCATTGCCCTGCATGATAAGCTCTCGGCACCAAATAGTCCGAAGTACTTGCCCCTTTTGCACCTGCACTGCCCGGAATAAACACATGATCCTTCAAATCTGTACCGGTGCAGTCTGACAGCCGCGTGTGGTCAGCTCACATGCCGGCTCAATGCAAACCTAGGATGGACGCGGAACGCAAAGGCTCGAGTCAGTCTACTAGAAACACGACTGCCCACCCTGTAATCATCTTAGTTTCCCGGCCATTCGGCTCCAAGTGGGGGACCAAAGTCTGGGGTAGTTGCGCTGTTAGTGGCGGAAGATTCTTGGCCCTGGAAAACAAGCACTATGGAAAATGTCCGCAGGGCCGGAAGAGGAATCGTCTTTCGCCTGCAACGTGCTAGACGACTCCGCAGTTGGACAAAGTTAATTCTGCGAAGCTTGACCAGATGCAAACAACTTCTCACATCAGAAAGAGGGGGACATTGTTGGACGACTGCATGCTGAGCGAGGGTTGGTGTAATGGAGAGCATGTGATTAGGACAGAATTGTTGGCTCGGCCTTCTGCGATTGGACTTTCGGGTCAAACCAAAGCATAAAAGCGCCGCCAAAGGGCCGTTGCATACCGAATGCAAGGCTCTACACAATTTGAAGCGTTTGGGGGCGTAGTTCAGGCACCTCAATTGGACCGAGGAAAAACAAACAAAGTACGAGCAACAGAATATTAGGTACGAGGTATGTCGCTCAATCCACGCCCTCTGGACACTCGTTCTTGTACAGCGGGCTAACTTGCACCTGGCGACACCAAAGCGCCCACGGCCTCGAAAGCGTGGCTGAAATCGATTCCCATGCATCATGACATTCCCTGTCGCTCAGATACTTCAGGGCGCCGCCCTCGCCCTTTGCATGGCCCGACTTGATCTTCCCACCGGCCTCAGCGTCGACTTTGCCCTCGAGCGCATAGCCAGTGTGTGCATTCAAAATAGTCAGAGCGGCCGTCTGCGCCTTGGCAGCCTCTTTGGTGTAGATGGCCTGGTACACGGCTTCCTCGATGCCATGCGCGACCGTCGTGAAGCCATGTCCTTGCAAAAGGACGACAGCATGGTCCGGTTCCATTTTTGGTTCTGAAGTCGCGCCACCGAGCTGCGTAGGCAGTGCAGAGCGGACTTTGGAGTAAATGAAGCCTGTTGACGTTGCAGGCTTGAAGGCTGCTGCGAGAGAGGCGCCAAGTGTGCTGTCGCGGATGAGGAGATCATGCTTCGAACCAGAGGGATAGTGACCCGAGGCGTCCCAGACGGGTACATTGGCACCTGGCATTGAGGTGTTAGCAGCAAATAGTAGTCGCTCGGGTTATGGTGGATGATACCTAAGAAGCCAGCCATGTGAATGGTATTCTTTAGCGGCACACCACTCACGCAATAGGGCAGAACATCGCCCGCGTGGCTATGAACTACACTGTTGACTGCGGGAAACCTCTTGTAGATGTCACTATGGATATGTCGCTCCACGTAACCCGGCTTTGGGTCCTTCTCGACGGCCTCGGCGCCATCGATGTTATACTCGATCAGATCGTCTGGCGAGCTGACTAGCGCTGGAGGCATGTTGCATGGCATCCAGAATGTTGCCGGATTATCGGGCGATCGCACTGAGATGTGGCCATATGCGTCGAAGATGTCATTCTGATGGAGAATATGGCAGGCTGTAACGAGGCCTTTGAAGAGGTCTTCTAGGCCGACCTTTTCGCGTTTAGGGAAGTATCCGGCAGACATGTTTTGGGTGAAGCATGCAAAACCATAATGGGCAAGATGTAGGCAGTTGTAGTCGTGTGGTCGTTGTTCCTGCTTCCAACGCTTGATGACGTCTGTCGCCCGCGGGGAAATAGACTTGTGGAGATGGCGTCGGATGTGTGGCTTGCTGAGCTCCGAGCAACCACAACCCCGGACGTTACACTGCAGATGTGTGTGTGTGTAGGTAATCAATGTGCTCACAAGAGTGCACATGGAGCTGCGTCATCTAGGCCTCTCACACATTGCAAGAGATCTCAATGTACAGACACAAAAAGCTTTGGACGAGAAGACATGCCATCACTAAAATCGCTTCCAACTCAACTATTGCGCCGCGCCTCCAGACTTTTCATGTCCACCAACAAACTTACATACACCATGTCGTCGACATATAACCACTCACATTCCATCCTTCTCTATGTTTACGCGATGGCGTGCTTGGAACTTAGGGCGGGAGCCTCCAGATCAACTCTTACCTGCTTCTAAACAAGCCTCACACGTGATTGATTGTGACATGGCCTACAAGAGCTCGACAAAAGTACTGTCAAGAATGCGAGACAGTTTTCAAAGCGCAGAGCGCATCACATGAGATGTTGAAACGTGGTGGAGTTCGAAATCGGGCTGTCGTTTGATTGATTGTTTCCATGTTGTGTTGTGTTGTGTTGTGTTGCGGGACGTCGACGCCCTAGTTCGTATCGTGCAGCTGCTACTCTTGCCATAATTTTACTTATGAGGTGTGTGTGTGTGTATGTGTGCCAGAAAGACCAGCTGTTTTGGGCACACTGGAGGAAAAAGAGAACCGTGTCTACTACTTGCCATCATCCATCGAGGGTATATCTGAGCCTGAGCCTTACTCTTCCATCACCACTATACTTCTCAAGATGCCTGCCACAACTTGAGTGATTATATCCTCCCCACTTATTACCCATTCAATGATCATGTTTCTTCTTGCAGGATCATTGCCCAAAGACGTAGATGTCATGCCATGGCATCATCCACGCATCCCGATAGCATGTCACGACTGAGCCGTCATCCCTACCTGCTGCCGTGTCAGGCATGCCAGACCTTTCTTCAGTACACGTATTATCTCCTCCTCTTGCACAAGTAGTCATCTCATATCCATGTCGCCATCCTGGTCGCCCATGCCATCGAGTAAATCACTCTCGCCGCTCTCCCCACTCGTCTCCTCACTATCACTATCCTCGTCCACAACTTTGCCCTCGACCTCACACTTGCGCGCAAAACAACAGCCATCCTTTTCCTCTCCGCCCACGCCTATTCCGGTATACAGGCCCTTTTTAATCTCCTCGATGACCTTGTCCAGGTCAACGGTACAGCCGTTGTCGTTGTCATAAATCATTTTCTTGGCGCGGCTATTGGCGGCGGACCGGGTCGAGTGCACAGAGATGATTTGCGTGGTGCCGATATTTGATTCGAAACTGTGGGCTGTGGGGTAGCAGGTATCGGTTACTATGTAGACGTTGTGGGGGCCGGACGGCGAGCTGGTCATGTGTGTCGCGGGGGTGCGGGGTGGGGGTGAGACTTCGATGCTTTGCTGGATGTACGAATCGCCTATGTTGATGTTGTTGTGGGAGCGCGGCGTAGGCGTTGGGCCATCCTTGAAATTGCAGCATGCGCCACACGCTTCGCTGTCATGGTCCATTTGGTCATTGCAGGAATCGGCCGCCATGGCGGCAAGCGAAATCCTTCCTCTGCCCAAACTACTCCAGTCTGCCCTTTCTAGAGAGTGCTAGGATAGCAGGACAAGAGCACAAGATGTGAATTGCGAGAGAGAGAGAGACACACACACACAAAAAAGGAGAAGAGAAGAGAGAGTCTTCACTACGAGTACCGAAAAGGCTCAAGGCCAGGAACCGCGCTCGCACAGTCTCAGCGACAAAGAAAGGGCAATTCCACAGTGCCGCGCACATGGGAATCTGCACAAATGGATGAGGGAGTTTGGGAGGGAAAAAAAAGCGTCGATGCGCGGCTAGACCGCATTGCTAATTTATAGTCGTCTTTCTGGCCATGTGCTTCCGCGGAGCGAGGGAAGGGAAAAGAGCCAAAGGGCAAGGTAAGAAAAAAGAAGCGAGGCTTTCCTATTAGCTTTGCAAGTGGCTACTTCCACAAGCAACCATGAGGCTCGCGACACTTCCCCTCTCGCCACCGCATGATCGGACAAAAGCGAGAAAAAAAGTAATCCGTAGGGGTCTCTGACAAGCCGACAGAGAAGGGTCCAATCGCGGAAAATTCCAGAAAATTCTCTTCTCTCTGTCTCTTGTGATCAGCCCGTATAATCGGCGCGACAACTGTGAGATCGACAAGGGGATACGTTGGCATGTGGCGAGATGCTGGATAGTCGCCGCCCAAAGGGGACACGATTTGAGTGGAGGGGAGGAGAGGGGCCCAAACACACTACCCTTGGATACTTAGTACCAGTACACGGAAAACGATCAACTAACTATCCGCTCCGTTCCAGACAACGATCCATGTACTTTCACCCACCGCGAGTCTGTTCTGGCCCAGTGAAGGTTCGGGTGCGGTCGAAAGTCCCGATGGCCAATCACGGGCCTCTATTTCTTGGCCCAGCGCAGCCCTCTGATTGGGTCGTATATCCTGAGGATCAACAGCTAGGCCTTGAGCGTCAGTCGGCGCTGGCGTGTACTCCGACGTCATCTGATCCCTGCATTTCCGCACGGCGGCACATGATCGTAGCCCAGATCTTGGATGTGTTTAGTCTGCCCAAGGGCTTACGTTGCCGCCGGTCCGGCAGCTTGGGCGAGCTATGCTGCGTCGACCTGGAGAATCATGGCTTCGGGCTGTTAGTTCAATCGACACAACGGTCGCTAGTGTCCCTGCATCTTGCCTTCGGGTAAATCTGCGCAACGGGCTAGCGTGCTCAGGAAGCCCAACACCCCGGGCTTACGGGATACTACTGTATGTGCGTATGGGGCACTTTGTCACAAGTCCGTGTATCGCTAGCACGTCATCTTGCCCTTGGGATGTCAAGAACCTTTTGCGTCTTCTAGTCTGCTGGTGACTTGGTCGCATACCTTGGCTCTTAGCTACATTGCTAACCAGGCTAAAGCACTCGCCACTAGGAAGAAGCACACCTGCTTTATTGCCACACGGCAGATTGAATAGTAGGTACACCAAGTACACCAAAACCTAGCTCTAGTGCCTCCAAACGCATTCCATCTTTCCCTACCAGCACCTAGCGAACAAGTATGCTCGGTTCGGCTCGCAGCAATTGACAAGGCAGCGTGCATGACTTTGACTGTATACACATCACCAGTGGCCGGCGCATCAAGGCGACACACAGCTCTTCACGGATCATATTATGCTTAATCGTACAAAACACATGCAGCTGAACACCCCTCCCATCTGCCGTAATGTGTGTATACCAGACCAGATCCAGCGCCCCCAGCACCATACCTTGCTAACTATGTCCGTCCCTACGATACAAAAGAAAGAGAAGAAGATGACACAATCAAAGTGCCATACGAAGAAGAGGAGAGACAAGTTACTCTGCCTGCTTTGTGGCAGACTGTGCCTCGCTGGCAGGTTGAGCTTCCTCGCCACGTTGCTCAACGCTCTTTTCCTTCTGTTGATCTTCAGCCACATCAACAGTAGGCGGCACTTCACTGGCGTCAGCCGCTGCGGCCTGATCCCGAGTCTCCGGGTTTCGACCTTCAACGTCAGGGTGAGGCGGCGCGACGCCATGCTCCTCCGCATCGCCATGAGCGTCAACAAGACCCTCGTAGATCTCGTTGCCTTCGCCATCGACGACCCGGGTACGAGTCTCGTAGCGCGTCTTGAAGCTGACCTTACCCGCCAGCGCTGACACCTCATCGTCGTCGAGAACCCGGCCGCTTTCGTCACGATACTCAATCCGCTCTTCCTTCCTTACAACCGGCAAGTCCTTCAGGGCTTCCTGGGGGGCTGCAGATACAACAGGCTTGTCGGACATGATATTCTCCTGTTTTGCTTCTTGAGCTGGCTCCTTTGCTTGCTCGGCTTGAACCTCGGGAACGACTTCTGGCGCAGCAGGTGCTGGGGACGCGGGAGGGTCTGAGGCAGGGGCCACAATAGAAGCCACAGGCTCAGTGGTCATAGTGTTGTATGCTTCGTACTGTGATGTGTTAGCAATAGGCCGTGCCTATTGTGGGAAAACTTACGGATGTGAGGAAGTTGTTGCAGTCCCAGTCCCAAGAGTTGAAGAGCTTGGCACTGTTGCAAGCGTCTTTGGTCCATGCATTGCCATACGCCAGCGGGGAGTAGATGGTGAAGACGGCGATAGCGACAGCTAGGAATCCAACTGCTGCTGCTTGTCCAATGGCAGGGTATTGCCTCAGACCAAACACGCTGAACCGGTAGCTCACAAAGTCAAACATCTGGCAAAGAGCAAGGATGGCAAAGTAGAGGGCGGGCAGGTAATGGTGCAAGAACAGCTGGCGCGCCATCAGGAAGAATGGGAAGTAGTGGAATGCCCATCCCAGGATGCTCATGCCGACCTCGTAATCGAACCGCTTGAAGGTGACGTTGCTGTAATCGCGGCAGCCGCGCTGCCATCGGAGAATAGCGATGCCCTTGATAGCGATATAAAGGCCAATGAGTGCCGTGGTTGTCCACCATATCAACGGATTACCAATGAGATATATTTGACGGTTGTGCTTTCCCCAGAAGTTGATGCCTCTGTTGAGGATGGGCCAGGAAGGAGGGCGAGAGTCCCAGGCGTGGGATTCGGTAAGGCCAGCGTTAGTCTTCCACATGACCTTTTGTAGCTCCCAGAACTTTCCGAAAAAGCCTGGATTGCGGTAGTTGACCTTTTCGACCTCGCCATCAATCATTAGCGGGTGTACGTTGCCTTCAATGTACCATATGCTGTTGGGCAGGGTGCCTTGCCGAGCGCATGTAACCTCCTGCTGCTCAAATCCCCAATCCGGAAGCTTAACCTTGTGGGAGAAGAGTGCGCATCCAGTCATGACATGGATAAGTCTGAACTTGGTCTCGATGGTACGAACGCGCTTCTTGGCAACTGCTCCGTCGGACTTGCTCTTGACGATTTCGATGCGGAACAAGTCGTTTGCGTCGCCCTCAAAGCCCTCATAACCATATGCAGACACTTCGTTTTGCCAGTCAGCCTCGGTGACAGGTGCACGAACATCGTGAGAGTGGAGACGTCGGTCGGTGGTAATGTGGTAGAGCCTGATAGTGCCACCGTCCTCAATATAAGCGGGGCCGATGTTATCCCAGGCCTTGGGGCTGGTTAGATTCGGTCCATTGTAATCTTCTGGCATGACGGGTAATGTAGAGTTCTCCAGGATCCAGATGTTGTTCTCGTCCTTGTGGGGGTAAAGCGTAATTTGCTGCTGCTTGCTACCAGTCGGGTACATGTGGCTGTGGGAGTGGAGATATCCGCCTTGGGTGTTCCAGTGACGCAGAGAGACGCGGCTTCCATATGCAACATCGGCTGGCACAGACTGCATGCCCTTGGAGTTCAGTGTCGCCTGGAACTCGGAAGACATGAAGCCATCACCCTCGCCAGGGTTGACGAGACAGATAAAGTGAATTCCAAACATGGCCATGTAGAACGATACGGGAATGACGATCAAGCAGAAGACACGGGCGAAGAAGTGCTTGAACCACAGGCGCGGGGTCACATTCCTGGTGTCTCCGAGTAGGACCCAAAGTTGCACGAGCGTCAAGCTGCCGACCCATGCGATGGTGAATAGGCCAACCCACTTGACGCTGACAGTCGCACCGAGTCCAACACCAGTGGCAGCTAGCCAGAACCACCAGGAGGGTTTGAATGCCTTTGCGGGTCCTTGTTCGTGTTGGTTCGTGAAGCATGTCCATGCAAGCGCGGTGAGGGCCGTGAAGATGATAAGGGGCGAATCGAGGAGAATGAGACGGGATTGAGTGACGAGCGCATTGTCTAATCGTGGTCAGTAGAAGTCATGACGATTGCGAGATTCATTGTTACCAAAGATGACAAGACCGGCACCCAATGCTGCGGTCGTTGTACGGCAGCCCGCGGCCTTGAGAGTAAGGAACATGGTCGGGATTGTGAGAACACCACAGATTGCGGGCAACATGCGCATGGTGACATAGGGGACCTTGGGCTCGAGGTAGTCTTTGCCAATATCCTTGAAGTCAAACTCTCCGTCGAATCCACCCAGCCAGCCGGCTAGTGTGATGAGAAGCTTTGCAAGCGGAGGATGGACATCCATGAAGAACCGGCCTTTGATATATTTCGAAGCAAAACCACCGAAGCTGAGAATTTTGTGTCAGCCAAATTTCATCGCGCAAGTGCGCTAGATTAACTCGACTTACTGGACTTCGTCGAAGACGACACTGGTCGGCTGTTGGATCCTAAAGAGCCGCACAGCAGTAGCAACGGCAGTCAACATGGCCAACAGCGACCAATCCGAGCCGGGGAGATTGAGGATATCATGGTCCCGCACTCCCTCGGAGGCGTAGCCTTGGACTTCCTGCTGTTGTTGCGACTTCTGCTGCGTTCGTCCCTTTCGTGCTGGTGAGCGCGACTTTGACCTGCCTGACCGACGAGACGGGGGCTTCTCGCCTAGGTAGGTGTTTGGTGACGCTACGTTCGCCATGATGGCGGTTACTGAGGATGCGTCGCTCGACCAGCCAGAGGGCGGAGATGGACCAAAAGTTGGAGGCGTTAGGAGAAACCAAATCCGTAGTTCACAGGCAATCGCACTCGCGGCCTTGTGATGGGTAACAAGGGGGATTAATGAAAGTAAGAAGAGGGTCTCATGGACGGAGGTGAGGGGACAGGTGGGCGCAATTGTAGTCGCGATGGTCTAAGCCAGGGGGGTGTTGCGTACCAATTGACCCTTGTTGCAAGCTGTTCCTTACTACGGGGCCTTGCCGAACTGGGAACGAGAGGGCTCAAAATAGGTCGAGGTACGAGGCACGAATGTAGCTTGAATGCCCCTAATCTGTACCTGTGCTAAGTCTGACGAGTATGGAAAATCGCCTTTGCCATTATTGACCGGGCTGATACACCGACAGCCGTTTGGCAGGTGTTTTGCGCCGAGTGCTTCAGGACTGCAACTGTGGCTGAACCGCGGCCGATCTGTGGCTAACCGTGGCTGAACCGTGGCTCACGACCGGCGCGGAATTACCTGGCCCGCCCCCAGTCCGACTTTCTGGAACTTTGCGACTCCCGCATCAACCAGCTCAGTCGCCGCTACTCAAACTCTACACGCGTCTTACGCGCAACTTGCTGGTACGTACTTGGTCGCGATCTTTCACCTTATTGCACGGCGCGACTGCGCAGCTTGCGATTGCCTCCACCTCGACTTTGCGATCCGCAAACAACTTATCACCACATAGCCCGCCATGGCAAACTCCAACGGAGATGGCGCTACATCAGGCATCATCGAGCTCGACGTGAAGCCGCCTTCGAACATCGTCATCCCCCCGCCCAATGTGCGCGAAGCCGTGGCCAAGACCGCCGAGTTCATCGCTCGCCGAGGTGACCTCCAACTCTTGGCCATGAAACAACGAATCGAGGCGGATACTACGAACAAGCTCAAGTTTGCCTTTGTCAGTGACGATGACCCGTACAATCCTTATTTTCTGTGGTATCTCCAGCAGTTAAAGGAAGGCCACGGACGATCCGCCAACCAGAACGCTGGCCACGTTGTTGACAACAAGCCCAAGGGCCCCCCCGAGCCGCCCAAGTTCCGATTCTCCGCGCGCATGCCCAACATCAGCGCAAAGGACCTGGAGGTACTCAAGCTCACGGCTATGTATACGGCACGAGTAGGTGAGAACTGGTTGAAGGAGCTGCGGAACCGTGAGTCTGGCAACTTCCAGTTTGACTTTCTCCGACCAAACCACAGCTTCTTCCAGTTCTTCCGGTCGCTCGTTGAACAGTACAAGATCCTGCTTGAGGAGGAAGCGACTATAAAAGCACGTATGGAAGAGCTGCAACACAACATCAAGAACAGATTCCACATTCTGGATCGTGCAAAAGGGCGCGCCGAGTATGTAAAGTACGTGACTGCACAAAAGGAGAAGGAAGAAAAGAAGGTCGAGGCTGAAAAGCAGGAATACGCGACCATTGACTGGCACGACTTCAGCGTCATTGCGACTGTGCTCTTCGATGAGGCTGACGATGAAGCGCAACTTCCCCCGCCTGCTCAGCTGAACGATTTGCAATCCCAGTCGCTAGAGCAGAAGGCTGCCATTTCGCTTTCGACGAGGCGTTTGGAGGAAGCTATGCCTGACGATGTCTCCTACTACAATGCTACCCAACAGCATGTGCCACCCCCGATGGCGCCAAACTATGCTCCAATGGCGCCGCCTGTCCAGCCATCGTATGGCATGCCATCTTATGCACCTCCTCCTATGCCTGACTACCGAACGCCTACCCAGATATCGCGCGAGGAAGAGCAGGCTCGGCTGGTGCGAGACCGTCAGGCAGAGAGCGACCAACGGGCACGCGCCCAAGCCGCTACCCGGGGAGCGCCTGGTCGTATTGTTACAGACTATGTTCCCCGAGCTGCTACGAAGAAGGCAAACAGCTTAATGGCCGTGTGCCCTAACTGCAAGCAGCAAATCCCTTCCAATGAGATGGACGAACACATCCGCAGTAAGTCTCTCCCGTATTCCCATTCAAGACTAGTATATGCTAAGCCAATCCCTCAGTCGAACTGCTTGATCCGCGCTGGAAAGAACAGCGTGAGAAGTCTGAAGCTCGATACGCGACCACGATCAACACTGCCGACGTTGCGAATAACCTCAAGCGCTTTGCGAGCCAGCGTGAGGATATTTATGATGGCGCTACTGGATTGCCTATATCTGCCGAGGAAGAAGCTCGTAGGAAGAAGGCGGCGTTGTCGTATGACGGACAGCCAGATCCTGCCAAGGACGCGGCTCGTCTCTCGCAGATGCAGAGCATGAATGTCCAGGAGCAGCTTCGCAGGATCCAGGAGAAGCACCGTCAGTGAAGCTGACGCAACCAAAAAGTAGGTTTTGCTTTTCATTTTGAGATCTTGTCTGGTTATTCACAGCGTTCATTTTATTTGCATTGGGAGGCGTTTTTTTGGGGGGGGGGCGGGCTTTTCGAATGTGTATACCCACTAGTCGGTACCACGGAGGAAGTTGGGGAGGGGATCCTGTTTGCACAACCATTTTGAGTGAAGTTATTATGGGCTTCAGAAGCATAAAACATGCTTGTGAGAATGAATTATTGGAATTTGCTATGCATTCTCGCACTGTGTCGTATACTTTGCGTTTTGTACCCTGGTGTGGGGTAGGCCAGCCGGCGATTTCTATGACAGCTCGGACTTTTGGAGCTTGCCTCCGACGAGTCCAACGCCTTATGACCTAACCAGCCGCTTTTATCTGCAGGCGCAACTTTCACACTCACTCGACTCGACACTGCACAACATGTCATTAGCACAAGCAACAAAAGGCGACATGCCCTACCAAGTTCGGTCGCTCGTACGTATCACCTTGCATCAACTGCACATATTGCCGGGCGGACTGCACCACACACCAGCGCCGCCACCTTGACTGCGACCGGACGTATAAACGCACTACGCAAGGCCATGGCATCTGAGTCTCTTCACGGATTTACTGGCTAATCAAATCTATACAGTACCGCTCTCTTCTGCGCCAAAGCAGTCAGTTCGCCGCCTACAATTTTCGCGAGTATGCCAAACGGAGAACGCGCGACGCATTTCGGGAAAGTAAGAGTATAAACGATGAGAGGCGGATACAGGAGTTGGTACAAAAGGGATTGAGCGAACTGCAGATGTTGAAGGTATGTGAATTCCATGGAATATGTCAGGCTCGGGGATGGTTGGGTGATGGGTGGTGGAAGTGACGAAAAAGGCCAAAAGAAAAGAGAATGGGGTCGTGTCCAATAACAGAGCGAGATGTCAAAGCGAGGCATGGAGAATGTAGGAACACACAACTAACGCAGTCTGCAGAGACAAACGGTCATCAGTCAGTTCTATCAAATCGATCGGTTAGTCGTCGAAGGGGGAAAGGAAGGCAAACAGAAAGGCGACCGCAGCGACATTGTCAGAGTGAAGGATCAGGGTTGGGATTGAGAGCAGCATGATAGCCGATGTGGTAGTGATGGGAGACCAGAATTTTTTTAACGTCTGGGCTAATGAGGAGGCATCTATGTGTATCTGCGGTAGTGGAACAGCCGAACTTAGCTGGACGATGAGACGATATAAGTAGAGTGCGACTCTAGTGTACTATATTGGCCTGCCATCCAACTCTACTGAATGGAGTGATCGGATTGGCTGTGCATTTCCAAACAGAAACTATGTGTATCAGTAGCCCTCTCATACGTCAACAGTATCGTTTTGTTCTCTTTCCGGGTTTTACGAGTAATTCTAGTCCTCGGTGCCGTGATACGAGTGCTTGTGGCCACCTGTGTCTTGGGTGCTCACATGAGCTCAAATCATTCCAGCCCTCATATTCAGCACCTGTCAATGCCCATGGAACATGCAGCAAGGTCGTTCCCAAGGAATAAACAGCCACGCATGTTCCACACCGGCTTGGCACCGGCTGAGTCTGTTCTTTTTCCAAGGTTCTAGCGCAGGATCATAGCCCCGCCCAATCCGGTATAGCCGCGCACGGTTGCGCCTTCCCAAACGCAGCCGACGCGCTCTGCCTTCACGCATCGCGACTTCCCGCCCCATTGCATCCACATCAGTACTCACTTTCACCGCCTGCTCGTCGAGGCAGCTGCACAGCACCATGGCTCCGGTACGTCATTTCGCTTTTTGTTTGTCGTGCATCGTGATTCAGCGTTTGCGACACCACACCCGTCTGTATCTACACGCGCATCAAGGCTATTGCTATTACTATTGCGCGCATCGTATTACCGATACGCTATTTTATACCCTGGATACAATTATCTCTTCACCCAGGATGCAAATATTTCAGCGAATCCGGTCTGTCTCATCCCCTCGATTAAGCCGATGGAGGACGATGGACGGGGACGTGGGAATAAGCGTACAGAAGCGAAAAGGGTCCAATGTGGTACTCGAATCCTCACATATGAAGCCCTAGCCTCATCCACGTTCCCATTTGTGATTGCGCAACCCTACCAACTGCCACCTTGATGGCGACTTTCGACTAGGACCTTTCCAAGCTAACATCATGTGACTAGTTCCGCAATAGGGACCGCTCCAACAGATCAGGGCGTGGTCAGATAGAGCATAACGTGCTAGAAGGACTTCCCATTACCCAATACCGGGAGGCGGAAATTACTATTGAACCACATTCGGTAGATACCAAGCCATTGGATAAGGATGCCTGGCCCGAACTACCTATGCCTCGAGACTCTCACATGTTACCTGAACATTCCCAACAAATACTCCGAGCAGCACGATCCGGGAGGGTGTATAAGCCACCAGTGCCCCCAGAAGACGACAATGAAATGAAAGATGAAGAAGAGGAGAGTAAAGAGATCCGAACTGGCTTTACTATCAAGAAGTTTGTCAAGGTGCCGCGGCATCTGGAAGTGTCAGAGCCGGAATATCTCGCAAAGAGGAGGAAAGGCCTACCATCACCCTATGTTCACAGCCAGGTGGCCCAGCCTGCTCTACGGGAAACAAAGGTGAAAAAGTTGGATGCAGAAGGCAACGTATCAGTCTACAAGGTGCTCGTTCCAGAAGGCCAGGTAGTGGAGGGTGAAGTTCAGCCTACGGATGCCGCCATTGAGGTCGCACCAGCTACTGCCGCACCAGGGACAATTGTCGAAGGTGTTGGTGTAGTGAATGCAGAGGGCATTGTCGTAGCCAACGATATCATGCAGCAAACTCCGCCTCGAAGGCGGCCACCACCACCCAAGAAGAAGGTCAAGCGCGGAGGCCCCGGCAGAGGCAAAAAGAAGGTCCTATTTGCCGAAGGAGCGGCAGAGCAAGGAACGCCGGTATCGAATGTCAGTGGCGACATGCTTGGAGTACCTGACGTCAAACGAGAGGAAGGCTCGGTAGCGCCATCAGATGGGGGAGATACGCCAATGGGAGATGCTGGCGGAGAGGAAGAAGAAGGTTCCGGCGAAGAGGGCTCAGAAGATGAAGATCAAGATATGGAGCGCACCTCCACCCCCGCAACACCTCTGAGATCATCGGTAGCACCAACCAGCGCACCAGTCGCGGACGTCTCCAACATTCCAGAGACAACCCCTGTAGAAATTGCCAAGCTGCCAACCCAGGCACTAGCGACTACCAGTCCGCCCTCGCAAGATATCGCAGAGACCGCCAAAGCCGAAAAGACCGTGGTCGTGACTAGCGCGCCCCGAATGGACCAGCAAGCTGAAAAGCGTGATGCTTCCAGCTCACCAGATCTACCGCTATCTTCTGTATCTCACAGCCGCCAAAACTCGCTCAACCAGATTCCGACACCTGCCCCTACTACAGACGCCGTCGTTCCTGAAGAAACCCCAAATCAACTGCCAGCGCCAACACTAGCGTCGACGATGGAAGTGGACACTGCATCAGAGCCCGTCGTCGCATCCGAACCCGAGCCTGCGCCTGCGCCTGTATCTGAGCCTGCACCCGAGCCCGCACCTGAATCTGCACCTGAATTAGTACCTGGATCAGTATCTAAGCCTGCACCTGAGCCTACACCTGAGCCTACACTTGAGTCTGCACCTGAGTCCGCACCTGAGTCCGCACCTGAATCTGCACCTGAGTCTGCACCTGAGTCTATGCCTGAGCCTGCGCCTGAGCCTGTCGATTCAGAAATGGCAATCCATTCTGCGCCAGTTTCTGAACCAGACCTCATGGGAAGCCTTGAGAGACAGCTTGAGAAGGACAATGAGGAAATGGCAGAGTCATAGTGTGGCCAAGTTCAACTTATGGTCTTCTTATTCTTAGTCAACAATCCTAAATGGCAGCTTCAGAAGCATAGGGAAGACGTTACAAGGGTTTGCATCGTCATCGTTACGTTAACAAAAGTAGACAGCTGTGTCAAGGGCGATTCATTGACTCTACTTTTGGGTACTTTATACACAACTGGTGTTTGGGACGCGCTGTTTGTTTGGAGTTTTGTATAATGTTGTACTACTACTACTATGCTTGAGAATTAGCCACATAGCCGTTTTCTATACAGTGTGTTCTTATAGTCAGCGCACCGATGCCGATTGCTAACTATCGCTGTCCTACATTCTCTCTTAGTTTAGTATCATTATGGGCTTATGTCCTCGAGATGTACAGTTTATTACCTTGCATGCCACGGTTAGCCCAGCCTAGTACCCCATCCAAGATGCTACAGGAAAAACTACACCCTAAATTACTTAGCACGAACTAAATGACTCAGGGGACGTCCACACTGAGCATGTTGTGTTGCAATGAGAGTCGTTAGGGTTGCGATAAGGTGCATTACCCCACATACAGCCCGTACGTCATTTTGGACTTTCCCCGTCGGGAACGATAAACTAACCCCTCATTGCCGCTTGGGGCCCGTCTACTAACGCGACATAGGCAAGCCGATTGCCGGGCTATCTACTACTTGTACGACTATATATATCGATCTGACGAACTACCACAGTTTGACTGCTCGAACAGCCCAATTTCCACCGCAAACCGCTTCGCCTTCTACATCAGAAAATCACACAGGGCATCATGCCTTCCATTAGTGAAATCATCAAAGCACACCAACCGGACCTTGCTTCATACGAAGAGATTTGTGAGCACGGCACTTTCTCAATCTCAACCAAAAACACTACATAGCTAACATCATATGAGACAAATGGTTCCACACGCATCCCGAACTCTCATTCCAAGAAAAGAACACTGCAGAAGCCATAGTCAAACATCTTAAAACCTTCAAAGTCTACACAATCCACTCCTCCATTGGCGGCCACGGCGTCGCAGCCAGCTTCTCCAATGGACCCGGGAAGACGGTACTTTTACGAGCAGACATTGATGCCCTTCCAGTGAAAGAACAGACTGGCCTTGCGTATGTGAGCACGGCGCGCATGAAAGATGTGGACGGCGTTGAGAAGCCCCTTATGCATGCTTGTGGACACGACATGCATATTACGACATTGCTCGCGGCGGCAGAGTGTCTGGTGAAATGCAAGGACGAGTGGAGCGGCGAGCTGATCTTGGTATTCCAGCCGGCTGAAGAAAGAGCAGGTGGCGCGCAGGCCATGGTAGATGATGGCTTGTACAAGTTGGTCAAAGAACCAGATATCGTTGTTGGAGCACATGTTATGCCGGAACGAGCTGGCGTGATAGGGACAAAACATGGGTTGATCGCCAGTTCCGCAGATCGATTTCAGTGCGTATAACCATCTGCTTCCATCCGCGCCACTTTTATATTTACTAACCATGAACCCAACAGACTCCGCATCCTAGGTCGACAAGCACATGCCTCCACTCCACACCGCGGTATCGACCCCATCCTGCAAGCTGCCTCAACGATCATGCGCCTGCAATCCATCGTAAGTCGCGAAGTCGACCCTCTCGACTTCGCCGTGGTGACTGTCTCTGCCTTCCACGCCGGCGACGCTGAAAACATCATCCCCAGCGAAGCCAACCTAAAGATTGATGTCCGCGCCGCGCTCCCCTCAACCCGTGAGCGCGTCCTCGCCAGCGTCAAGCGTATCATAAAGTCCGAGGCCGAAGCCTCCAACAACCCCAACTTACCCACCCTAACACCCACAACGCAGTTCCCCTTACTCTTCAACGACGCAGATGTGACGTCGAAGCTGGAGACGACGTTTTCCAAGCACTTCGCACCAGGGAAACATGGGTATCAGAACGACATTGCGAGATTGCAGGGGAGCGAGGACTTTGGTATTTTGGCGACTGCGATTGGGAAACCGAGTTGCTTCTTCTTGTATGGAGGCACGGATCCAGCAGTTTGGGACAAGGCGGAGAAAGAGGGTAGGTTGAGTGAGGATGTACCCGGGAATCACAGTCCATTTTTTGCGCCAGTGGTACAGCCCACATTGACGGTAGGAATGGAGGGGTATGTGGTTGCTGCGTTGACCTTCTTGGGAAAAGGGGTACAGGGATCCGTGGGTTGATAGATTGGTAAAATGCTGCCTCTGAAGAAGCCTAAATGCTATACGATACGTAATCCATTCATGAGACGATGACATGGAAGAGTTGACACGACAATATGTTTGGTAATGAACAGCAAGAAAAGGGAAACCATGTGACTGTCTGACACACGCCATGAACATCATGAAGTCGTAACACCGTTGCATCCCCCGCAATCACTCTCCTACCGAGCTCATCAGCCCCTACCTACGTTTGACACATTCTCCACCTAATCTCTCACCTAGCGACACCCTAAATCCTCCTTTAAGACATCAACCATGCGCAGACTTCCTCGTCCATCCCATTCCCACTCTTCATCGTGCTCGGACAGAGGAGCACTCCAGTACCGCAACGGCGTCTGTCGAAGCGGCACATGTCTAACATAGGGATCAAAATGCGGCTGCACTGCTTGCTGGGCCACATACTGCGCCACCACGTGACCGGAGCAATTTGTAGCATCAACACCATCTCGGGCAATGGAAGAAGATGCCGGCCCAGTCGATGCATTGTCTTGTTCGTCGCTATCTGGGAGTATAGGCTGGGGCTGTAAGCGAGGGGCCTCGGCGGCAGAGGTTTCCCAGGCTTCCATGCGGCGTGGTTGGGAAGGAGGCATCTGAGTTGCAGGGCGGCAAGGAAGAATTTCACCGACTTTCCTCGTGCTGCGTATGAAAAGAATAGTCGTTATGACCCAGAACGTGCTAAGATGTGGTCAGTAACCACACAAAAAGGATGTACGCGGGATTGCTTTTTTCTCTCTCCAGTACTCACACTTGGAAAGCTGCCAATACAGCTCCTGCGACCAAGACGCCAGTATATGTCTTGATAGAAGAATTCGGGCTTCCGTTTTGCAACACATGCATGCCCCCGACGCCGGCACAATGCATGTGATACTCTAGCGTAGTCATGTTGCTGCATTTACTCTTTTGCCATTGATGCGCCCTCGCGCCCACTAGCCCCAAGTCGACGAGCCAAAAGAAGATGAAGCACCACTGCAGTCCGACATGGAAATTCAAGTTGTAGTAGTGCCGAAAGAAACGCATACAGGCGATCGAGTACGCGCAGACCAGAATGGTAGAGATGGCCTAGCAATTTGTGATTTAGCCAAAGTGGTTTGAGAAGAAATGGCATGCAATGGGTTACATACCAAGACGAGCGAATAGACCATGGCAAGATCGCCAGAGAGGTGGATGGCGTAGGCGTCAAGACAGAGGACGACGAGGGCAACAAGTATTCGCGCCACATACAACGACACAGCAGAAGCATGCTTTGAGAAGAAGCGACGGGGAGAGCACTCATCCTGTGTCTCAGCCAAACTAGTCGATGTCGGATAGGAACCGTTTGCCATTGTGAAGTGTTTGTTTTTTTCCGTCGATGAGAAAAAAAACAGCAACAAGTAGCGAATTCATCAGTAACTATATAAATGGAGGTTAGCGACAAGATGCAGCAGTTATTGTAATCAAAAGAAAAAGCGCTTCCCGGTAGTACAGTTTGAACGCGTCTTTGTTACAGGGTCCCGTTGACGGGTATTCAAATGCTTGTCTCAGACAATTCGGCTTTTGCGCCTTCCCCCCCTTCTGTGGCGTTCGGGGGTGATTGGGCCCGCGCGCCAACGCCCCCCCCAAAAGAAGGTTCAAAGACAACAAATTCCAGTCTGTTTGAGGGTTTCATCGCACGCGCGGGAGAGAGAAGAGTTTAATCCCCGGTATCCATGTTTCGGCCTTGTTTTCCTCAGTCGAGTTGGTGCGGGGGTTTATCAAATTCTGAGATGGCGCTAACGAATGCAAATACGTACTCGGGTACTTACTCTTTCCTGGAGGGGAACGACTTCAGGCGCTGGGGAGTTGTGACAAGGTGATGAAAAATCAGTTGTTTGCTGGTGTTCAAATATTGGATAGGCAAGTTTTCGTTTTCTTTCTTTTTTTTCTTTCTTCGTGCCGCAGGATCAAGAGTCGTGTGGTAGATATCTAGCTGGAGCTAGGCATACAGAAACCTTCGCTTTCCAATCGGATACAGCATAACCTACAGGAATGTCACTTGAACCGGCACGGCTTTCAAGTACTCCGGTCGCCAAGAATCCGAGCTTGTTTGCAGAACTATTGGAGAATTTGATTTGTCCAGAAATACATCCGTCCGGGGTCGTCGCAGGGCTTTCTGGACTTCTCGTAGCCGGATTGGAGAGTGCGCCTCCAGCGCCATGGTTCGCAGTGACAGCGTCTTGACATGATGCGATCTGAGTATGACTATGCTTGCTACTGAAATTTGAGGTAGAGGTTGCCAAGGGACAGCTGACTAAGATGGGTACACTTCGATAGCCTTACGAGCTCGATCAGATCACTTGCTGAAGGAGCTGCTCTGTGATCCAGTTTAGAATTGCGCCCTAGGATAGATGACTTGGCTGCTACTATCCCAGGTAAGCGATGCTGTGAAGGCGAGGTTGTAAGCCCTGGGGGTTCCAACGTTAGGAGCGATAGGTAAGGGTGTGAGCACCAACACTTGAGACACAGAGCTCTGCATTTGCTATGTCCTTCAAACCCCCGTACTTACATAGAGTGGCTCAGATAGCAGTTGCATCGCCTGAATGCCCATGCAGTAAGCAGGGTTCTTTTTTCTTCTTTATCGTTGAACCAAACGTACCAAGACAATGTATATGCAGTGGAAAGTGGGTCAGCTAAGTGGCATGATTGGGTCCTAACTGTTTCTCTTCGAAGAAATGTTAGTCGTTAGGAAGAAGGGGGATGTGGCGAAAAAATGCCAGAGCACCCGGCAAAGGGGTTGTTACCTGAAGTCTTAGGAAGATGAATGTAATAGAGCAGAGCGCCTAACTGCGCATTGTTGGCATCGTTGCCCAGGTCCAACAAAGCGCACACAAAATGAATACGCCCTAGCAGAACCAATGAAGTCGTCTTTAATCAATGGCTCATATTAGTATTATCTTTGAGACTGCTTTGATAACGTAATACACAAAGTCCCACCATCGTTTTCAGTCATCTAGTTGAATCTGCAAGCTAGCCATGTTGCATCTTCTTCATCCTTCTTGTCTCCCCTAGACTGCCTGAATCGGTCTACTCTTTAAGATCGCGTATGTATTTTTGTACTGCTTGATGAAGCTTCGAGCTAAATCTACGATATGTCGCAGCGCGCCCCGCACGAAGTATCCCGGATACAAGCGTTGACTACACGTAGAAGAAAAGGTTAGTTGGATGATTTGTAAAAGTGGCGAGTAAAGACCAAGAAATATTTGGTTCTATAAAGCGACCAAAACTTACCACAACTACAGAGAAAAGTCAGTAAAGAGCTAATGCTGGGTGCTGAAGACTTATAGGGAGACTTACTTAAGATTTGAGTTGCAAGCACCAACGCAGTCGAGACATGCGCCCTGATCACAGGCTATCGTCTCGCCAATCATAAAGGTAGCGAGGACGGATAGTACTACTAGAAGACGCATGTTTGTTATATGCTGTTGAGCGTGTAGGGAAGGAGTTGAGTAGAAAGATAGTGGTTGTCAAGGGAGTTGTATTGAGTAGATATGGGATATCCAACACGGAAGGGAAAGAGACGTTTAATACTCAACACTCGGCCGTACTCAAATCCTACGCGTCCAAATGCTTGTCACGGTAACAATGGAGGTCTAGCTGATACCAGTACTAGTATTAACGTGAATGATCATCGACCCGGTCAACCCATCGACCCGGTCAGTTCTTGCCAAGACTACCACTATCCTCTTTCTTACGTTATGCCTCGACAACAACACGCGATAACAACTAATCAAGAAGGTAGAATTAACATAGCCCTTCTTGCTTACAAGAATAAAGAGTTTTCTAGCCTCCAACGCGCTGCCAACGCCTTTAGGGTTCCACGCTCTACACTTATCGACCGACACAGCGGAGTCTGCTCTAAGCTAGATTTACGCAACGCCCGCCATAAGCTTACTCAGACAGAAGAGCAGACGCTTATCTAACATATCCTCAACCTTAATTATTAAGGACACTCAGTTTAGCTGTGCGAGGTAGAAGATATAGCTAATAAACTCCTAGGTGCCCGTAGTAGGAAGCCTATTAGCAAGAAGTAGGCTAAGCGCTTCGTAACGCGTTCAGATAAGCTTAAGATAGTATTCAATCGCCTAAAGGATAGGTAGAGGAAGCTGTAGGAAGACCTAGAGGTAATTAGCGCATAGATTAAGCTAGTTAAAGAGACTAAAGCTAAGTATAGTATCTACAACAAGGACATCCATAACTTCGACAAGACAGGCTTCTAGATAGGCGTTATTAGGTCTATAAAGGTTATTACAGGTTTAGAGAGACGTACCTAGCCTAATATTGTCTAGCCAGGCGACCGCGAGTAGGTAACAGTTATCTAGAGCATTTGCGCAGTAAGGTATGCGACCCCACCCTTCATTATCTACAAAGGACGCGTCCACATCTTAGCGTAGTACGAAGAGGCAGACATACCGCGCAATTAGAAACTATTAGTCTCTAAGAACGGCTAGACAAATAACGCGCTTAGTTTAGCATAGTTAGAGCACTTTAACGCGCATACAAAGACGCGTTAGGTAGGGGGGTATAGGCTGCTCATTCTAGACGGCCACAAGAGCCACCTCAACCAGAATTTCAAGGACTACTACCTAGAACACAAGATCCTAACGCTCTGTATACTAGCCTATTTATCGCATATCCTCTAGCCACTTAATGTAGTCTGCTTCTTACTATTAAAGCGCAAGTACTCTAAACGTGTCTAAGACTTAGCACGCCGGCGCGTCTACCATATTAACAAGGAAGCCTTCCTCCCTACCTTTAAGGACGCCTACTTCTTAGTGTTTATAGAGGAGAATTGTACAAAGGCCTTTAAGGCAACAGGAATAGTCCCTATTAATACGCAGGTAGTATTAGATCGTGTTAAAGTCAGTCTACGTACCCCACCACAACCCTCTACACTAGAAGCGCTATAGCAGTCAAAAACACCAAGCAATATGCTTAAATTTAGGTCACAATCAAAGCTTATTACTAATTCCTTCTCTTAATCACCAACAACTACTAGGAGAGGCTTTTCTTAGCTTATAAAGGGTGCTAAGCTAATACTACAACAAAACGCGCTCTTAGCTACACATAACCACGAGCTTAAAGAGCAATTAGCAGTTCTAACTAAGCGAAAAACACAGAAAAGGAAGCGGATCCAGACAGGGGGTACCCTTAAGTATAGAACAGCAGCTAACTAGGTAGCTGCCAGCGCGTCTGTTATAGTAAATTCTTCGAAGAGAACTCAGAGTAGTAGTGCTACTAAAACTATACTGCCAACTCAACGACGTTGTGGCACATATAGAGAGACTAGGCACAACGCGCGAACCTGTCAGAAAGACGCAGCAGAAACTTCTGAATTAGATAGTAGTACGCACGATAGGAGTGTAGATAGTGTTGATAGTGATAATGAAGATAGCGCGGAGTAGGTTGGTCGTGCCAAGCAAAACTGACCAGGTCGATGGGTTGACCGGGTCGATGATCATTCACGTTACTCCTAAAATTGAAGATCTGCCGATAAAAGGCCTTGTAGTAGTATACCGGTACATTCAGCTCCGCTGTGCAAAGCTGGCTGTGCCAAGTTTCTAATTGGTGGAAACTGTGCTTGGCCTTTGTCCCTACAGCTGCGCACGACCAGCCCAACTGCACTAATATGATTACTACGACTGCAACTTGCCATTCAAGCTCCTCCAAGGTTCATTCTCGCAATACCCTTCCATTGTGCGCCTACCACCTTCCAACAACTTAACCCTACACAAAAATTCGATTCTCCACGGTATTTCAACGGTGCCTACGCTCAACGTACCGGACTTGAGAACCATAGTCTACGTCATTTGCCGACAAGCTCTGCTAGGCTTTTTTATATACTTGGCTTCTCCTACTGCATATCTCAGCTATGTACAGCTACCTTTGTAGAGCACTGTCCACTTATGACATGCTTTGTTCTGTTTAGTAGCCATTCAAGTTAGCTATCCGGTTTACGGTAATTGCGCATGTAAACAGCCGAAATATGCCGCTGATACTGGATAGATCTTCATCGTATGTCTGCATGTAGGGAAACTATTGCGAGATTGTGAGTTTCTAGCCGGAGTGGTGACCTACCTAGAAGACAAGGAATAGGGCCTTCTCCTCCTCGTCAACTGTTCAACAACATCACCTTTGGCCCTTGCTCATGTATTGGTAGGCTGGTTGTACATGAAGCCCGGGAAACCCCTGCAAGATGCTAGAACGCGGTTCTTTCTGACTTTCGCTACGAATAGTTGCAAACCCCCGAACACGCGCCGAACACGGTAGACTGCACACTGACTATAGTGACGTCACCTCGCCAAGTCCTAAGCCCTCTCTGTGCTAATGCCGCAAGTTGAAGCGTCAGCCTCGTATATCCAGGTTTTCGTCTGTCTAGTGTCCCACAGCACCATACCACCCCAGTCCTAGTACGGCCCCAATGAGAATCGCAGCTGCAGGAGGTACACCAAACCAGGCGGTCTCAGCATATGCTACGGCAGCAACCACGACCCACCACGGCTCACTTGCCAAGCTCTTCCCACTACTACTCTCGGGCGTCAAATACCCGATCTCCCAAAGTCGATAGACCGCCGTGAATACGAGTCCAACAGCCGTAGCATTAATACCCCTCAGCAAACTCAGCACCCAGCTCTTTGTCCGCATAAGTTGCCACATAGATTGCACGCCGACCGCTAGCACGATGCCGGGGAAAAAGATACCGACGAAGCCCAGTATGGCACCGACGATTGTGGGCGTCGAGGTGGAGGAGAGAGTCAGGGCGCCTAGGTAGACTGCAAAGTTGAAGTTGGGGCCCGGCATGGCTTGAATGATGGCGAGGCCGAGGAGGAAATCTCGGGGTGAGACCCAGCCAGGATCTACGACATAGCTTCTGAGGAGAGGGATAACAACTGGACCGCCGCCGAAGATGATTGTGCCAGCCAGATACCTGAGGTGGAAGCGAGATTAGTAAGGTAACGGAGGCTAGAAGCAAAGGTAGGCTTACATGTTTGAGAAGAGGTTGAAGGGCCGGCCGTTGGATACTGTGGCTCTAACCACCATGATGATGACAAAAGAGGCGAAGAAGCCTGCTATAAGGGATATACCGAGCTTGATGGAAATATTGTGCGTTTTTGTGTCTGGCACGGGCGTGGCCGGGGGGTTATCCATCTGCACATGCTCAACAGCGGGCGTTCTCTCAGCAGTAGCAGCAGCACTACCCTCCCTCTCAGACCCCATTGTCGATACACCGGCCTGAGTTCTTCTCTTGACCACAGCCGCCTCCGGTCTCATAATTTCTAGGGGAATAATCTGCGCCACGACTCCGCCTACATCTTCCTCCTCTCTCCCACCACTACCACCATTCTTCCTCTTCCTCCACCCCGCCCTCACCTTTCCCACCCGCTGCATGCCCCACAAGTCCCAAATCACTGTAGCCGCACCACCTACAGCAATGATAACAGGGAAATACCAAATTGCATTATAACACAAGCCTGCACATGCGCCAAACACGACTAACACTCTTGTGATTTTATCCTTGATGGCCTTTTCCGCCAGCTGCACCGCTGCCAGCGCCACAATGCCCACCGTACTTGCATTGAGGCCGGATAAGAGGGCGTATACGATGGCGGGGAGACGTTCGGGGAGGTTGTGCACTCCGAGTGCGAGGCCGAACATTGCGATTGCGCCAGGGAGGGACCAGAGTGTGAATGCAAAGATTGCGGGCACGAGGCCGGCGTGTAGGAGGGCGATGCAGAAGCACATTTTGGTCGAGGCGGGACCTGGGAGTGCCTGACAGAGGGCGAAGAGTTCTTGGTACTACGGGGTTGGTAATTTAGTATTAGTTGTTGTTGTTGTTGTTGTTGTTGGAATACGTAAGTAATTCCCATGTCTACGTTTCGTCTTCTTCTTCGTCTTCTCATTATTTATCCTTGATATATCCGGATACCAAATACAGAATTTGAAATATGAAAAAAAAACTACTCACAGTCTGCTCATCGATCCATTTCCTACTCGCTTCTACCACCACCTCATCACCCTCTTCGCCATCCCCTCCTCCTTCCCCCCAATTCCCCTTGCCCTCGACAAACCGCCGATGCAGAATCTGAAAGTGCACTGGCGGCCCTCCAAACGCTGTAAACCCCAAATCCCACATTCTGACAAAGATATCCCATAGCCGCGGCGTCAGGCTTTTTGCCTCGTTATCCGGGGTAGTGTGATAAGGGGAAGAAGAAGTAGTAGACGAGGAGGAGGAGGTGGAGAAGATGGCGCGCGTGTGTTGGCGAGAACTCAAGGAACGGATGAGAGAATGCAGAGGCATTGTCGGGTGTGACAAGTAAGGACAAGGTAAGAAGAAGAGCCCAGCAATTTTTCAGTATTGCGAGTATCAATCAACAATTTTTTTTTGACACAATGAAAAAAAAAACCCCCCCACCAAATCAGATGCAAACAACGACGACGGGCTGGGGGAAAAAAATCGACAAGTCTAAGAAAACGCAGAAAAAGACAAGAATGTTTGCCAACACGGTTAAACCGTCAAATATCAATCAAGGCCAACGTATTGTTATTGATATTGTCCTTGTCTTGAAGCAGTGCGAGAGGGGGAAGGCAGGAAAGACGACAAAGGGAAAAGAAAACCCCTCACTCCTCCGTCTCTAGTTATGTAGGTAAGCCGTCTGAGATACCAGAAAGGAGAAAGACGTTGCTAGCATAAAATCATAGCTGCATCATCCCTATATTTATAGCAAATTAATAACCCCAGCAGCAGCAGCAGTACTAGTAGTAGAAATGGGTCGGGGTAAAATAGCCAAGACAAACCCTCCCGCCCCCCCGCCCCTAAAAAACATTCACCACCACCCAATCATCACGCCCACGCATTGCGCCATTGCAGTGGCGTTTTGCGCACCTATACTAATTCGCGCTGTTCCAAGAAACTGGTATTGCCAAGGGGGGAGGGGAAAACAAAAGGGCGGGTTTTAAGCGAGTATTTTTATGCCAGCATGTCATTTAGAGAGAGAAGAGGGAGAGGGGGGAGCTGCTGTGAGGAAAGTTATGCAAGAGAGAGAGAGAGTGTGTGTGTGTGTGAAAGACGGGGGTTTTATCTAATGCTCCTGTGGAAGTTTTTTCTGGTTTTAAAAAAGAAGAAGAAGAAGCGGTCAAATGTGTAAAAACTTGGTATGTTTATGCATGCATGCAGATGTGGGGTTATTTCCGCATGCTGAGAAGAAGTATGGTCACGTGAGAGTGAACAAAAGCTTATCCAACACCAAACTAATCTTGGCATATACATGGACTTGAGTAAACTCATCCACCCGATCATCTTGCAGCCAAGGACGGCAGTACATGTTGCATCATAGCAAAACGTGTAATTGTGTTTAGGAAATTATATAGTATACATCAAATGCCAGAGCATGAAACCAACTACCAAAAGTGATTAGGGGAGATGCAACCTTCAAAAAGGACCTCGACCCGCCACATAACCCATGAATAAAAATCCGGTCCGAGAAACGCCATGCCCAGTTACATATCCCTAACCGTCCCGTAAGACACAAACGCCGACCTATATGCCTTTCCATGGAGATATATAAAAAAAACTCAAAGACGAACGCTCACGCTGCCTCAAACTCACAGCCACCATTCAAGACGACGACAGAGTCATCTAGTTGTAGTAGCCGCCGTTTGGTGCCGAAGTAGACGTGTTGGGGTCGTTTAGCTTGCCACCGCCGTTGTGAATGACAGGTGGCTGGCTGTATCGGTTGCTCCGTGACGAGTTGCCAGGGTTCGTGTTGAGGCTTCTTGATGATGCAGTAGAGTAGGCTGTATGTGTGTTAGAATCATGTCCAGTGTATTGAGGCCTCTTAGGCAACATACTTGTGGAAGATGTGGTGGGACGAGATGTGTAGGCACCCTTGTCCTGGGCATAGTAGCCGCTGTAGGATCCGTTGGAAGACATTGCTGGTTGGCGGCGCGGTTGTGTGAGGTGTTTGGAAGCCAGTGGCTTGGTTGGTAGTGTCTTGGATTGGCCGTGCCGTAGACGTTGGTTGGCGGCGATGAAGCTGGTTTTGGTTGTATGCGGGACACAAAAGGCGTTTGCTGTGATTTGTTTCGGTGTTGTTGAAACTGGTTGACTGGCGATAGAGCACGAGAACAGTGATGACTCGTTGCAAGACAAGATATATGACTGTAGACAGACTGATTGATTGATGATGGAAAGAAAGAAAGCAACAGACTACCTCTCGATGACTATTTATCCCCAGGCAGACATTACCTGAGGCCGCCATCTTCAGACTCACACACATGCGCAGTTGACTGTTTCGCGCACCAGAGCCCTCCTGCGCCCTTGGTACGCCGCTGCCTGGATAGCTGGGCAGTGACTGCGCGCCATTGCGATGATTCACACCCGTGGCTATGTTTCCCCAGGACCGGCCCCGAGGCCGGGACGGGTTGAGGAGCGAATCAGCAGCTAGGCTGGACTGTCGGCCTGCCCCGATCTTGGGGGAAGAGTCATCTTCGGTGTGTGAAGTTCCCCAAAGGAACCAGTTCAACAGAGCCGCGCACGGGCTAGACTGGCGATGACTGGATCGTCGTGCAGCTGGGCTTAGGTTGGAGCGCAGCAGCCGTGGTTCTGCAAGGCACAATGGGCGGGAGCCTATGGGAAGGCAGCAGGAATCGTGCAAGACGCGCTATCTGGTGACGGCGCCCAGATCCAGGCGTCAGTGATCAAAATGGGAAAATGCAAAAAAAGACGGCTGGTGAAGGCTCATGGTCACCGGAGCGCCAGAACAGGAATGGTGTGGGGCTGAGAAAGCAGGTGCCTGAAGGCAGCATTGCAAACATTCACCGCGCGATGACGCTTCGGCAGCATCCGACGACATGCTCAGCAGCGTGTGACGAGCAAGGTGGTGGTCAAGGTGATGAACAAGGTGGGCGAAGAAAAGGCAAAGGGCTGTGGTCGAGGAAGTGGAAAGGCTGCTGGTGCATGGTGGGGTTCGGCAGGCGAGCGGATGGAGGAGTAGAGCCAAGGCTTGCCGCGAGGCTGAACGCCATCTGGCTCATGCTTGCCCCGGACCGGGACATGTGTGGGCGACGAGCGCGCGGCTGTGCGATGCGCATGCGCGCAAACGGGTGCCAGCGCAGAAGTGGTGAACTGCTCGAGCGCTCAAGCACGACATTCATGCTGCATTAAAGGCGTCCTGGAAGGCGCATGAACGGAGTGGCAAAACACTGCCATTGGTTTGGTTCGCTATCGAATCCATTGGGTATCGCTAACTGCCCTTTCCAACCCCCTTCCCTTGCTCCGTATTCTTGATCAAGATTCTCCAATCTTCTAGTCGTACAGTTTCAATGCACCGTTCAGATCTCCGGCAATCACCTTTGAAGTCTCTCTAGGATGCCACTGCACTGCCAGCACAGGCGCATCACTTGCCGGAATCTTATGGTACATCTTACAAGTCTTCCAGTCCCAGAAGCACAAGAAACCCCCGCTATCACCCGAACTGACGAATTGGCCGTCAGGACTAATCGCCACGTCAGGCGCATATCCAGCCACATTGTGGCCTCTATAACTCTTCTTCCGATTCTGCCGAAAGCGGTCCGTCGAGCTGTATACCGTGATCTGGTTGTCGGACGACTGGAACGCTACGTATTTGCCCGATGGGTGTGGCGACGAGCGGACCATGGCGAACATGTACGGTTCAGCAATAAACTTGATGGGCACTGGGATCCCGTACTCCCACGCTCGGAGTGACTTATCGTCCGATGTCGTAATGAACCGACGGTTCTCGTCGCAAAAGGTAATGGTGTTGACCGGCCCAAGATGGTGGTCGTATTCCTGTACCATCTCGCCGCTCCTCGTGTCGTATTGCATAATCTTCTTGTCGCTCATGCCCGCCAAGAACTCGTGGGGTGTGCTGGGGTTGATGCGCACCACGTGTGGCGTCTTTCCCGTTGTAAACTTGTTCAGACACTTTCCGGTTTCCGTGTCCCACAGCTTCATGTACCGATCATAACTAGCAGATATGAACTGCGTGCCGCTGGGGTTGAAGTCGACGTCGACGACAGACTTTGTATGTCCAGAGTATGTCCGCAGCAGCTCGCGATTGTGATACACATCCCATAGTGCAATCTTCGAGTCGGCCGAAGCCGAGAGGAGAAGGTGACCGCTGTCGGGCATGAAGCGCACCTGGGTAATTGACTTGGTGTGGTATTGGTATGTGTGGATGAGCTTCTTGGGTATGTAGTTCTTGGCTTCAAAGTCGCCCGTGAGCCTAATGTCGAGATCTGTGGGCACATGCATATATGTCCGGCCTTGATAGTCGTATTGTTGGCTTCCCACAAACTCGCTCGTCTCGCCTTCGGCTTCGGTATCGCGGTAGTCTGTACCTGCGAGCTTCTTCGGTGCGTGCGCCGCCGTATCGACAATTTCGTCCTCCTCGTACACTATCTCGACCTCGACATCCGACCCAAACTCATCGTCCGAGGCAGCGTCGGGCCTCTCCTCTTCGTATTTGGCCCATGGTCCCTTGTATGCACCAGCTCCGGTAACGATACTTGTGTCGCCCTTGCCCTCTCGCTTCCTCTTCTTTGACCCTCCACCCCCTTCGATTGTGCGTTGGCCTTGGCGAAAGGTGTGGTCGCTAATGTATGTCTCTGCTGCGAATCCGGTTGGCACTCTGCCAGAGCCTCCAGCAGCCATTGCGGGCACTCTTTTTTTTCGTGACTAAGGAATTCGCGTTGGTACCCGTGAGCTTGGCGAGAGTTTCAGTTCGGCGCCGGGCAGGGTTGAGGATGTTGCAAGGTAGAATGATGGACGTGGTGAGAGACATGGAAGAGTTAGCCTGTACATATTCTGGGTGACTAAGCACGCCAAGACCACCGCAAAGGCGCGGTACGTTTGTGTGAGAAATGTAGTCCATTCACAACAGGCTAACATAACGCTATCGTACTCCATTAGAACATCAAGTTCGTCCACATCCCTTCCTGCACGCTCCATTTTTCTCAGATCTTGTTGCCTAAAGTATTCCCCATCGACCCAAGTCAACTTCCATGTCATGTCCACCGTCTATCAATATGCGTGCGCGTGGCTCTGCTGCTCGAGCCGGATATCAAAAGTCCTTCGTCCTTTCTCCCTAGCAATTGCTCAAACTTCCGTTGGTGATTGGCCGTAACCAACATCACCACGAAAATCATCATGAACACGATGCATGGCAGGGTCTCCACCTAATGAGATTCATCGCGGATGAGGGCAACAATCATGCTGTAGAGGTAGAAGAAGAACATGAGCAGGTGGAAGCCCAGTTTGATGAAGGATTCCTGGCCGATGTTTAGTTGATTGTGCTTCCAAGCCCTCGGAGTTTGTCATTCATACCTTCTTGTGCACATTGAGCTTTCGGAAGATTTCCGTCGCGTCCAAAAGGTGCTGGTTCTCAAAGATCCTAACATAATCAGCATCTCTCCACCTTTCACAATGTAAACGGCATGGCCACATACTTCTTTCCGTTCCATGCCAACAGAGGCAGATTCAGGATCAGTGCGATCCAGTATCCGTTGATAAGGAATAGGAAGGTCAGGAAGGCGTGTACGGCGGCCTCGGGGATGATGTATGTGTTCAGGCGGTTGCACAAGTCAATGGGGTTGATGTAGTCGCTGGCGCAAAAATTAGCATGTGCTCCGTGGTATTTCTGAGGTCGCAACGTGCGCCATGCGCCACAGCCTGCTCGTAAATGCCACTCACCATTCCAAGTCGCTGTACATGATGGTGAAGAAGACCTGAAGGAACAGGTTGACGGCATTTATCAACACCGCCAACAGGTACAACCACGCCTCACCAGTCATTGTGGGGATGTCGTGTGCTGGGTAGCACGAGTTTTTGGTAGGACAGCGAGTCGGAGTAGGCTGACTGTGTTGCCAGTAAGAGCTTCGGCGCAAGTGGACAGGTATGCGTGAAGAACGAGGCTCGAGGCTCAGATGCCGTTGTGTGTTTGCACGCTGGCGGGCTAAACACGGAAAGCTAGCTTGTGCGCGGGGCCTGGCTGCAGGTTTGCGATGACGTCGGATGGGTGGTGGGCAGCCGAGATTGTGTAGCGATGGCAAACAGCACAGGGCAGTGTAGGAGTCAATAAAGTGCCCGATTTCTGCTGGAGGCTGAGCAAAGATGCTTGGATGACGTTGAGGCGGAGACACGAGCTGCCAATGCTTCCCTGAACAGCGGGCGGACAAGCATGGCCGTTAGCGTCTTCGCTTGGGCATCGTGTGTGATCCTCGGAGGAGAGCGGGTCGCCATGGTCGGAAACGGAACGGAGCAGAGTCGACCATGAATTATTGTCAAGACACTTACGCACCCAAGCCCTAGCGCTCTGGTTTCCTAGCTGGGCATCATTTATCATTGGTTACGAGGCAACTACTAACTAGGATAGAGTTTGGTATCGGCCACCACTTCGGGGCCATTTGCCTATTTATTTTATATGTATACACCTTATTTTTGACATGCTTTTTCTTCAAGACGCTGCGGCTGCTTCTTCTTTGTCTGTGACTCCCGGTATTGGCACGGGGCCACCCGGTGAATCTGGTAGCCTTGCGGTCAAGACTTCGACGCCATCCTCCGTGACGAGTAAGGTATGTTCTGGGTCATGTTAGAAACTTACAGCTGTAGGGGCCCAACCGCATACGTACCAAATTGTGCTGTCAGGGAGCCGTCCTGCGTAACACTAGTCCAATCATCTGGCCATGTCTTGTCCCTGTGTGAACCGAGACTGATCATGGGCTCGATTGTGAAGCACATGCCTGGTTTCGCCTGGCCAATCGCCTTGTTCTTTGCGTAGTGCGGTACGTTGGGCGCGCAATGGAACAGTTGGTTGACCCCGTGTCCGCAATACGTCCTGATTACGCTGCAGTTCTTGGTCTTTGCATGCTTCTCGATGACGTTTCCATACTCGCGGAACAGTGTCCCGGGCTTGACAATCTCGATGGCCTTGTCTAAGCATTCCCGTGCTGCCTCCGTCACCCGCACCGCATCCGGATTCGCCAATGCCTTGTCGCCAATGTAAAATGTCTCGTTCAGATCCGCATGGAAACCGCCGTGATATACCGAAATATCAATGTTTAAAATGTCACCATCTTTGAGTACTCGCTGATCGGGGATGCCGTGGCAGATGACCTCGTTGAGCGACGTGCAAACCGATTTGGGAAAGTTGCAGTAGTTGAGGGGCGATGGATACGACTGCTTCGGTTAGTGCATTTACAATAGATCTCTGCAGCCACCATACTCACATCGCGCTCAATGGTGGCATTATGAACGATTTCATCGATGTAGTCGGTGGTAACGCCAGGCTTTGCAGCTCGCCCTGCAATGTCCAGTATCTCTCGTCCATACCTGCACACTTTGCGCATCGCATCCTGTTCCTCCTTGTTCAGAATTGTAATCTTGTTCCTGTTGACAAACACCTGCTCTGAGCGCGGTATACCATCCTTTGCGTAGTCGGGCAGCCTGATGTGCTTCGGTACTTCGCGTCGCGGCGACAGCGGGTATACAGGTCTTAGGGCTCCAGTGTACGGGTACGTGGGAAAAGGATTGTAATGACCGGTGTCTGGATCCGGGTAAGAAACTACTTTTGGCGTAAAGATGTTTTGGAGAATACTACTTTGGGACTTGTGCTCCTTCTTGTGTTCACCCTATGATGCTATTAGATTGTTTGGTCTACGGCCTCAGAGTAGATTGGCTATGTACCCAGTTTCTTTTGAAGCAGTCCTGCGAGCAGAAGTAGCTCTCTTTGCCGAGTTTCTGGCAGTTGGGACACTGCAACGTGCCCGCGTCCTTATCGCAGTCCTTGCCCGAGCACTTGCGCGGGGCGTCTACAGCCATTGTGAGCGCAAAGTTGGTGATGTGGAAAAAGAGACGCGAATGTAGCGATAGCCGCCTAATATATAGGGGCTTGTTTTCCTGGGAGGATCTTCAGGTTGCCTCTGTGTGAAGTCGTTGACAGCGCAAAAAGTCGAGTGTTTGTTGCTCTCGGTCCAACGCCGCATCGACAAAGTCACAATTCCTTGCAGGGGTCCAGACACCGGTGCTGCCGATCGTTGCTGACTAAGTAGCGGTGGTACGATATGCCCTTACCCGTTTCGGTCTTTACGTGCATCATCTGCTCACCTTTTGCCGTCGTGGTTGACTCTCTGTGTTCAGTACATATGAATCCATCCCATTCACTTGCTTCTCTGGTACTTCTCATCTATAATGCCCTGAATCCTTTTCTCGTTTCAAGTACAAACTGCGGGCATTCCACTCTGTTTTTCGATAATCTTCCTTATCATCTCTCGTTACCATGACACAGAAGGTGGTTATCGTTGGAGCGGGGCCAGTTGGATCTTTGGCAGCTTTGTATGCTGCCGTGCGTGGATTTGATGTAGAAATCTATGAGCTCAGAACAGGTCAGTCACATACCGACAAACCACCCGGTTCTTATCAGCATACATGCTCACGCTAGTTAGATCTCCGAGACCCTGATACTGTTCCACTGAATTTCTCCAAATCCATCAATCTTGCACTTTCGGAGCGGGGTATACACTCCTTACGTAAGACGGGTCTGTCCGACCTTGCAGATGCGGTGCTGAAGGAGACTTTTCCTATGCATGGTCGCATGATCCATGTGAGGAAGAACGGAGAGTATGTTCGTCAACCGCAGATGTACGACGCGAGAGGAAGAGTAGGCTTGTCTGATCAAGCTATTGATAGTTTGCTAACTGTAGCAGAGTCTGCTCGCAATGGACAGGACGGGCCTAAACAAGACCCTGCTCGACCATCTTGAGGCTATGCCTAATGTCAAGCTCATCTTCAACCACAAACTTGTTGGTGTGGATTTTAAGAAGAAGGTCGCATGGTTTGAGCATCGGACCAAATCGGCAGAAGAGCAGGGGGACGAGTTCGAGATTCACTTTGACCTCATGATCGGCGCCGACGGAGCCCACTCCGCTGTGCGATATCATTTGATGAAGTATGTGCCCATGTCGTTCCAGCAAGAGTACATCGACAAGCTCTGGTGCCAGTTTCATGTCCCGCCTACACCGGATGGTGATTTCCGGATACCACCCAATTACCTGCACATCTGGCCTCAAGACGAGTCGATGTTCATTGCGCTTCCAAATCTCGACAAAACCTTTACATCTACCCTGTTCCTGACCAGGGAGGGCTTTGAACAGCTGGACGCATCGGGAAAAGTCGTTGAGTACTTTGACAAGAAGTTTCCCGGCGTGGTACCGGATCTCATTACAGAAGATGAACTCCTCAAGCAATACACTTCCAACCAACATCTTCCGTTGATTTCGATCAAATGCACACCATATCACTACGGAGGCTCAGGCGTTATAGTGGGAGACTCTGCCCACGCAATGGTACCGTTCTACGGCCAAGGTATGAACGCTGGACTAGAGGACGTCCGGGTGTTGTTTGAGTTCCTCGACGAGTACCCAGAAGATTGGACAAAGGCCTTGGACGAATATACCAAGCAGCGCACCCCTGATGCGCAAACCATCAATGATCTTGCCCTGGGCAACTATCATGAAATGGCGAGCGATGTCAAGAAGCCGTTATATCTTTTGAGGAAGTGGATTGAGGAGCAGCTGTATCTTTATGTGCCAAGTCTGGGCTGGGCTACTCAGTATTCGCGGGTAACCTTTAGCAACATGCGATATTCTGAAGTCCAACAAGCGGCGAAGAGACAGGCAAAGATACTAAATGGTGTCGTTGGTCTTGCGTTTACCTCGGTCGTCGGCTGCGCTTTCTGGTTTGCAAGATCTAGGGGTGGCCACCATGCTAAAAAGGGCATAATGAGGACGATCTGTGTAGCAGCACAAAAGCTGCAAAAGCTCACCAAAGGCTGAGTATATTATGAGAAGAGTTTTGCATCTCCGCTCTAGTGGCTACTCAACGATAACTGAAACGCTCTCGATGGCAATGAAATCCAGTTTCAGCTTCCAGGGAGTAGGTGACTACAGTCACAAAATGACAGCAACAAAATCTACCAAGCAAATGATTCTACGACAGCATTAATCCCCCGGCTTCGTTTACAAGAGTTGCCCCTATCACAAGATATCACTCGGCACGCCACGCGAGCTTTGCATGGGTATTAATGTTGCTGCCCCACAAGCAAGCGACATGTGGGGAGAGTGATTCGGAGCGAGACGCAACACCTTGGCAGACCGTAGGCAATGCACGTACACGAGCACTGAAGATGTTCGAATGAGATAAAAAATTGCCTGTAGGATTCCCAGTGCAAAACAGACGCACTCACCATTTTCTTAAGGTGATATGTGACCCGCTATGCCTAGCCTGGTGTAATTATCGGCATCAGGATATGCCATCTCTACAATTACAACTGCATCCCAGGATGTCGGCTATTGTCCTTGTTCATGGATCCTTGAATCTGTATATCACACACTCTGCACGCTATATGGGTAAATATGCAAACACCCTCGATGCCCCAGCTGTCGATATCACAGTGTGGACCTGAGCCTTCCAGAAGCTATTTCTCCACAGCACTGACAAGGTATATACTCCAACCCAATATTACGATGATGCGTTGAAATGGTAATCAGAGTACTCTTATGGGTTGGTCCAAATATGCTAGACGCTTCACTAGCCCATATCCGGGTCGTGATCCAAGTCACAAGGTGGTGAACCAGGGATGAGCTCGACGCTGTTCTGGGTTATCTCGCACGCAAGCTTATTATGGCCATGTGCTACTTTAAAGTACGTGCATCGATTTGGATAGGGATTTGAGTATGGTACCTTGGCGAGCCTCACAAATGTTCTTTAAGTATTCTCTTTGATTCAGACACTTTGCTTTTGGGACACAGGCTTTCCCTTTCCTTCCCGCATTCTCTTTCCTGTGTATTTTCCTGGCTAAACTTGTGTTTTTCGAGAGAGAACAGGTTAGGCAAGGCCAGAGCACACACCGAAAAAAAAATGCACTTCCCATACCTCCTCGTCGCCTTGGCCAGCTCAAGTCCGTACCAATGCACTTTCCACCACGCATCCACTCCCCCACTAACACATCTCTAGCCTACGCATCACTTCCCGCTCCCAACCCACACGTGCTCTCTCCTCGCTCCACGAGCTACCATGACAGCGAAACTGGCTTCACCTTCTCCGAAACCCGGGCCGCCGCAACGCTCACATCCAACGTAATCTATCGAATCGCGCAACCCGCAAACGTCGCCCCCAACACCCCTTACGACATTGTCCTGCAGGTCGTAGCGCCCAGCACGCTCGGCTGGGTAGGTCTAGCGTGGGGCGGGGGCATGGTACGGAATCCGCTTACAGTTGGGTATCCGAATGGTGCAAAGACACCTACTGTTTCGTCGAGATGGGCTACGTATGTTGAGTTTTCTTCTTCTTCTTCTTCTTCTTCTTCTCTTCCACTCTTCACACTTTTTCCTTTCTCTTCCCCTTATCCACAAAGGCTACTACAAAAAAAAAGTCCAAAACTTGCTAATCAAGTTTTTTCTATATCCTTCTACATAGATCCCACTCAACACCCTCATCTTATCCCTCTGCAACATTGGTTCCCCTCCGCACAGGCAACAAGTCAAACTCGACACACTGGCAATTCACCGTCCAATGCACCGGCTGTACATCCTACACGGGCGCTTCAGGTGCCGTGGTGATTGATCCGACGGGCAGTAGGAGACTGGCGTTTGCATGTTCGCAGTCCAAAGTGTCGAATCCGGGGAGCACGACGGCGACGATTCCTGTGCATGATGTTTATGGTTATGTGACGCATGATTTTGCGGCTGGGGCGAATGCGGGGTGGGATGCGTTGGTAGGGAGGAATGGGGGGAGCGTTAATGGGACGGTAGGATAGCTTGGTCTGACGGTTGGCTGGTTGGTGAGAGAATCTCGGTGGTTGTATATGCATATATTAGGCCTGTGACCAGAGGGGAGTGTATATCTTCATGCTACTGTTAGAGATGCGAGTTACAGAACAAGATTCAATTGTACAAACTGCACGTTTGCCCTCCTCTTCATGCGTTCAGATTGATACTGTTGCGTATTCAATTGAAGGCACAATGCGACATCCAATATGTTATAATCATCTCACCCTGCCTCGGGGATATGACAGCAAGCAAAGCTGCTCTTTGCAACGTCATTTTCTAGTAGCTTTATCACAAGGATCCCTGATGCATGGCCTTATCGACAGAAAATGCAGAAGCCTTCTCGTCTAGACCGTCCTCGGATACATCACATGAGTCAGTGGCGACATCGGCTATATTGTTGTGGAGCCTATTCGGCGCGTTTGCGGGGATCTGACTTGGACTACATCAGTGTCACCCTGCGACAAAGCTTGCTGAACTTCTTAATTCTTTACATTCGTGAATGAATCCTCACATGATTCGCCGTGGTCAATCTTCTAGATTCCCGACATTTCTCAGATGATCGCATCAGATCATTGTACAACCCACTCTCCCAAACGCCTTCGCGTATCGTGTCGGAGCTCCAGCTCAAACATCAATCGCATCAACCGTAACGCCCTTGACCCAAGTGTACTGCATAACACGAGCGACCTCCAGAGCCGACTCGTGGGACGCCAAAGAACCCACCAAGTATAGACTGGCATCGAGACCAGCAGTCACACCTCCCGTGGTGATGACACGCATACCGCCCAGAGGCATGGAAGCACGCCTAGCGATTGACTCGCGGCGGCGGGAGTCGCGCAAGGCATTGCTACCCTTACGAGCGATCGACTTCCTACGAGCATGACCGGTGTTGGTGCCCTCGGGAGCGGTGGGAATATCACGCGACTTCTTGATGATGTACCTGAGATGGTAAGCTAAACGTGTGCTAACGTGGTCAGGGGCCTACTTACGGGTTGTCGTCGGGGTTCTCGCCCAAGTCGAAGCGAGCGTTGTTGACAACGTATCGCTCCTCCATGACGTCTGTGCGCATGGACATGTCGCGCCTAGCGGCGTCCTGGCAGATGGTCTCCAAGCGGACATAGTAGTCTGGATGGGTTGTAGCGGCAAGGCCCTCGAGCATGCCTTGCTGAGCAAGGAGCAGGGCACCGACATCGATGGCGAGGATGGTGCGCTCTTTGGCGGGGTTCTTCTCTTGGAGCTCGACGTACTTGGTAAGGAGGTTCAGAGGCTCAGACTTGTTCTTGAGCACATCAAAGACTCCTTCACCACCGGGTACGATGACGACGTCAAAGTCCTCGAGCTCATCGTTGGCATCCTGCACAAAAAGTCAGCGACTGTTGATGGTACCTTCAGCGCAGAGCTTACGTCGTAGTCCATGTCAGCCTTGATGGTGAGGCCCTGGACGGAGGTCATGGAAGCTGCGGTGCCGACAAACTGGCAGTTGAAGGCCTTGCTGGCTGCAAGCTGTCAGCAATTGAACCATTGAGCCGTTGGGCACTCGACTTACCCTTGTCCTTGGGGTCCTGGAGAGAGCGGCTCAGGACCTCAAGCGGACCTGCCACGTCGAGCGTGTTGTATCCTGGGAACAGGGCGAACAGCACCTTGACCTGCTCGACAGGGCCATCGGTGCTGTTCTCAGCGATTGCACTCATTGTGAATGATTTGATATGTGTAGTTTGAGATGAATTGAGTAGTGGAAGGAATTGAGCATTAAGTTGTCGTGTGAGCGAAGAGAGGAAGCAATGAGAAAGAGCTCAGCTGTATCAGCCGGGAGGGGTAGCTGCTCGTCCTGATCTCGTGACAACCGCGTCACAACCTGTCGATTCGTCCCTTCCCCATACATGCAACCCCGCATTTCGGGCGGGGCAGGCGCGTCGATCGGGCCCTTAGCTTTGTCCCCCTGGCTGAAACAAACCATCAGGTAGTGGGTTGGATGGATCGTGAAGTTATTGAGCAAGCCTTCTTCCATTCTCAGGCCTCTGCGCGTCACGGCAGCCAGCGGGGATGCTTTGCCATATGGATACCTTCATCCAGACCCGAGTGCACAGACCAGCCGTTCTCCAACAAAGCACGGGAATCAGGTCTTACGTCATCAAGCAATTTACGACGCGCAAATCGGTCCACGTGAAGACACGGTCCAAGAATCAAGGTTAAGCTTTTGGAGAATAGGTAGTATGCAAAGGATTGGACTATCCATCTCGAAAGAGGGGTCGGCCAATCTATTAGGGTTCAGGAGAAATTCAAGCACGGAACCGAGTGGCTAAGAAGCCGATTCTGAAATCACCTGGAGAAACTTATAGTTTTAGACTCTTGTTGCCCATGCAATTAGACTCTTGCGTAGTCTGATGCGGTCAAAGTCAAAATCAGGTGGCCATCTTGCTGGCCAAATGGAGAGAGCGCACTGACCCCCATGTTAGCGCGACATGCCCGAAATGACAGCAGTCAACAACTCAACCGCAACATGGCCACTCCAACAGAGACTGACGCATCGCTGCCGGCCGAGGCGAAGCAGCCGTCGCCTTCATCCTCTTCCTCTTCGGCTCAGCCAATTGTAGCCAAACCCCCAAAGCAGCCACCGCCAGAGTCAAAGCAGAGCTTATTACTGCGACGCCTGTCCATCGCCTCGTTCTGGGCTGTAGTCGTCTTCCTGGGTCTACCAATATGGCTCAAGACTACGGCCATCTACAGGGCAGAGCTGCCGCTACAGGAAATGACGGATTGGGCTGAGGGCAAGGTATGACGCAGAAGATTGGACGCAGTCGCAGTCGCATCATGCAAAGCTAACACAGTTGCAGGTCTGCAAACCAGTCTTCCCACTCCGAATAGCTGTAGAAGCCCCAATTCCCGCCTCGGACGCGCACCATCTTCTTCTCACGACGCAGCATGCGCTTGATGACATCAACGACTTCTCCGCACACCATCTTCGCTTGATGCTCGCCGACCCTCCACAATCAAATGCCTCGCAACAAGTCATCCCCGACGGATCCAGTATCCAAAGTAACGACCGCGATATCGCTCTTGTTGTGCGATTGATCCCCGTTGAAACTGGTACAACGCCGCGGGCACATCTGCAGCCGTATTCGCCCACGCTCGATGTGTACTATTCGCCAAATCAGATCCCATCACAGTCTTCTACTGGTTCGAGTCTCGCCACGTTCCTGGCCGAGGAGCTGCGCAGCATATTTGCAGAAGAGCAGGCCCAGTTGGCGCATGTACTGTCTACTAGCTCTGGTGCACATCAAGCCAAGATGAAGGCGCTTTCCCCAGAGACATCCGCAGAGCTCCAGCGCCAGTCCACCCGCGCCCTGAAGTATGCCCCTACATACCACCTTACCTTCTCCTTGTTTACTCCTTCATACATTCCTTCGCAATGGGACATTGAGACTGCACTTCAGAAGTACATGAGTCCCCTTCTAGATGCCTTCTCGGCCATCAGTAATTTCACCGTCGACACCCAAGTACAACTCTACGCCGCTTTCGCTCCTTCCGTTCGCCAGCCAGAATATGATGAAGAGGCAGAGGCATGGACGCTGCGCAAAGAGGATTTGAGTGGCTTCGTCAACGCTGCTGAGTGGCCTTTGAGCCCAAGCATCGGCGAAGGACCTACGGTCAATTTCATTCTGTACGTGCCGGACCACGCACAGTCTCCGCTCCTAGTCAAGGAGAATTCAGGCAACAGCTGGTTAATTCCGCAGTGGGGAGGTGTACACATCCTCAACTTTGAAGGAAGGACACCAGAAGGATTCATAATGGAGACGCCATTCGGGCTAACGTCAGATATGCTTGCACCGGCCATGCAAACGTTTTCCAATCAGCTCATATCGTTGTTCGGCCTACCGCAAAGCCCGCCTTCCTTGCCACTGCGCATAGCGACCCTCGAGCGCGTACGAGCCGCATCACTCATCTTCTCAGCCTCTTCTACACTGGGAGCGTTGGCTCAAGTCTACCAAAAACTTCCGTCCATCCCGGTCCCTGATAATGTTGCTCAATCTACACACCAAACTATTGCACATTTACAACAGGCGTGCGATTACCTGAGAGAAGGCCGCTTTCCCAGCGCTCTTGAACACGCCCGAGCTGCAGAAGTCGAAGCTGAGAAGGCTTTCTTCGAACGTTCCATGGTCGGCCAGGTCTATTTTCCAGATGAGCACAAGGTTGCCGTGTATCTGCCCTTGCTAGGACCTGTAGCTGTACCTCTTGTTATGGCTGCTCTTAAAGAATTGAAGTCGGTACTAAAGCGCAGCTGAAGGGCGCGCGAACCTGGTCTCTACTAGTGTTGTATTAGTATCCGGCTCGGTAGGACTCGCTACACGAGCAGTGTATGGCTGGGATATCATGCGCTCGATTGAGACGTACGGGCAGCCTAGGTAGGGTAGGTATAGAAGGCTTATCTTGTGACTGCATGGCTAGTTACACGCTCTCAGCACGTGGCACACGGGTCGGGAAGACACTCCATGTCTCCGTAGCGGGGTAGCTGGTGGACGAGCACTACGGCAATGTACCGCCAAACTACGTCCACGTCCACGAGGCTCCAAGTGTCAATGCTGAAGCTTATTTTATTGAAGAACACTCAGGCTATATAAAATAGCTACCTCCTCGGTTTCTTTGCCCGTATCCTACTGTCGTATTCGTATGGCATGTTCTCGACTTGAATCCATGTATGGCCTTGACTCAGTTACTCTCCATGTCCCGCTACCATTCAATTAAAACGTTGCGACTTAGCCGCGGATGTACTCTTATCCGCAGCATTGAGGCGATGCCAAATGTGTAATTAGGTTCGTGTTCTCTAATCAAGATTACGCCCGTTCTTTTCACTGTCTCCTTGATCCCCACCTCACTCCACATAAAAACAAGACTTCCTGGTCTCAAAATGCCTCTCAAACCCCATGCTCGCAACTCCATAATCCAAACCCTCGACACGGCCGTCCAAAATGGCGCCCCAGGCCTTGTGTTCCATGCAATCAATAAGTCCGGTCACACGCTAATCTCGCACGCCACCGGTGCCCTCGGCGCTTCTACTCCTTCCTCCATGGTCACCTCCCAAACACTTTTTTGGGTTGCCGCATGTACTAAACTCATCACCGCAATCGCCGTTTTGCAACTTGTTGAGCAGGGCAAGATTCCGCTGGACGATGAAAAATGGGTGGGCGAGATAGCACCAGAGATTAAGGCCAAGAAGGTATTTAGGGCCGGGAAGTGGGGGACCGGGGAGGAACAGAAGAGGGGCGTTACTATGAGTATGTTGTTGAGTCATACGGCAGGGTTTGCATATCATTGTATCGATGTAAGGTGTGGAGATGAGGAAGATGAACAGGGATGGCTTGAGGGCGCGGGGGGTGATGTGAATGATATTCTAGAGTCGCGAATGGTTAACCAGCCCGGGAGTGCGTGGGAATATGGTGTAAGTCTCTGATTATTCTTCTGCTTGACACCTTTGCTCAAGAAAAGAAAAAAAGAAAAAAAAGATCCATGTATACTGATACTACGTGAACAAACAATAGATCAACATCGAGTGGGCGGGCATAATCCTCGAGCGCGTAACCAACCAAACACTAAGCTCCTACTTCCAGGCCCACATCTTCACTCCGCTGGGCATCACCGCAGAAGGCGCAACATTCTTCCCCTCGGCCTCGGCTCAAGAAACCCATGTAGCAAGAATGCACCAGCGCGATCCCACAACAGGCGTACTCCACGAACGGCCACATTTATACCACGGCCCCCTCTCCTGCACCCCGGACAAACAAGCCCTATTCTTCCAATCCGGCGGCGCGGGCCTCTGGTCCAATCCCGCCGCCTACGTTAAAATCCTCGCCAGCCTACTAAACAACGGCACCTGCCCCAATACACATGCACGTATCCTCACCCCTCCATCCGTTGACCTCCTCTTCACCAACCAAATCCCATCCCAACCCGATTTCGCGCGCGGGAACCCGGCATCCGTGGACGCGAGTATCATGTATTCCGAACCGGAGATTTATCCCCAGCAGGGCGATCCGCCGCAAGGTTGGGCTTACGGTGGGTTTTTGACGCTGGAGGAGGGGGACACGGGGAGGGGTAGGGGAGCACTGTGGTGGACTGGCTTTTCCAATTGCTTTTGGTGGCTGGATAGAGAGAAGGGGGTCGCAGGTATGTTGGCGGCTCAGGTGTTGCCGAGTGTGGATGTGAAGATGCGTGAGGTGTTTGGGGAGGTGGAGAAGGGCGTTTACGATGGGTTGGTGGGGGAGTAGCTGGTCGGTAGAGTAGGAAGACGGGATGGGCGGTGGCATGGTGTGGGGGAGTGAGTAAGCGTAATTGTACGGTAATGGTGTTTTGTTCGCTGGTAACGTCAAGGGAGGTTTTTTGAGCGTTGTTGTCCATTGACATTACAAACTTGTGGAACTGTTTTTGCGTTCTATGAGAAGGCTGGAAAGAAGGAATTGGGTTGGCGCCTGCTCGGAAGTCAAGTCATTGTGGTTCTCCTCCCAACAATCAGATTTAATCGAGTTGTGTCAACAGCGACGTCGCGGACTTGATGCTGTAACATGGAATTTCTTCCCATTTAACCGTGCAAGGGACTTCTGATACTCACTCGTTAAGATATGAGAAGTTTACAGGTCGAAGAAAGGCCTAACGAAGAGAAAGCTTGAAAGCATTTTTCAGTAGAGTAGGGAAGCGACGATTTTCCAGTTCAGTACGAACACTATATGTACCATGGTACTATAGAGGGTGTATTATCTGTAAGTCTGTATTGAAAAATGTCTTCTTGCGCTCATGGTTGTGCATGCAACTTCTTACTTAATGATGAGACGACGCTTTCGTCATCCTTCATATCCTGTATACCTTGCTCTTCAACTACGTCTGCGAGCCCTTGGAATACACTGGCAATTTCTCGGAACACTGTGGCTTGGTCTTGCCATGCGCCTGCTGTGCTAAAACACTCGTTTATTTGGTTCATCTCTTCAACCCAGCGATACGCTTTTCCTGTGCATCCTACAATGTTCTTCTCGGCTTTTTGCCGTGCATTAACATTGTACTGGTCCATGTATTCCTTTAGTGGCTGCAGAACGCCGAGGCTCGATGCCGTGGTAAAAGACTGCAGTACCAGTGCCGTGAAGCCTTTACTTATAGCAGCGAAGCAACATTTTAGACCAGATGCAGTGCCGATATCTGGCCCTATGTGCTTTGTATTGAGCACCTCGGCCAAGTGCGCACCCATTGTACCCGTGTTGCTTAGTGAAACAGGTCCAGAGAGCGGAACACCGGGTTTCGTCCAGCCAGATGCGTGCTGCTTTGAAGGAGCAGGCGGCCCGCCGATAATGCCTCCATCAATAAGTTGCAGGCGGTCCGCAACTGGCTCAAACAGCCCCGCTATCTTCTTCGCAGTCTCTGGACTAATTGCATTCAAATCCAAGTAATACAATGGCCTTCCCTCCATCCTCTTCGCGCCCGCCAAAGCATCTCGTACGCGTTCAGCAGTCGCAATTGCATCGCGCGGCGGTACAATACTTAGAAAGTAGTCTGCATGCGCCACGACTTCTTCGTCGGTATTGTAGAGCTGGATGCCAGCAGATGAGGCTCGGGCTTTTGTTGCTGCGCTGCGGTCACTGACGTTTGTGATGACCTGGTACTTGTTTGCAACGAGGACTTGGGCGATGCCAACGCCCATTTGGCCGATGGAGAGAATGGCTACTGTTGAATCTATCGACGTCGACCCCATTCTGTTGGAGGGTGTATCAATTACTGGGTTCGAAAAGTCGTTCTTGAGATGTTGAGGTGGGGTGGTGATGTAGATAAGGGAGGGGTGGTGGGGAGCTTTAACCCATCCTGGCTAGTGGGAAGCGGCATGGAAGTGGCAAAGCCCTGGAGGGAGAGGAAGCCGTCGTGTTACCTGATAAGTAAGCACTCAATGTTGACGACTTGGAGAATATAGGCTACACGCTTGCTGTCCTAAAACTGTATTTTGTCTATGTTTTCCATCTTGTTACGCTCTGAGGACAGCGAAGGTAGCACTTGAGGTTTGGTATTACTATATATTTGTCGTCAAAGGACGCAGTAATTCAAATTTCTGCCAGATAGAAGCAACTATTCAGACTTATAGTGCTCACAATGGCTTTAGCAGGTTCAAATCATGCGTCTGCACTTGCCAACCGTCGGCCTGGTATCCGCTCGTAAAGTACGAGGCCGCATTAGTGTCACCCTTCATAGTCCACAACATCCAGTTAAGAATGGCCTTGCCAAACCGTCCACCATTGGTATCGCCCAGGGTACCGCCGTGGCCAACAGGAATGTTGCCCTTCCACGATGGGACGCCAGCGGCAAGGTTCTTGAAGTCGCGTTCACCCTAGGAATAGAAAGTCAGTATATAGTTTGCATGGAAAAGGAGTAGGTGCAACTCACGTTGTTGTACGCGATATCACCTGTTCCACCCATAACAAACAGAACAGGCTTCCTCCAGTCCTTGGCCGCAGTCACATTCTGAAGCAGTCCCGAGCTAACCACACCAACGGTATCCACGCGGCTGTCAAAGATGTTATCCATGGCTTCGACACCACCGCACGAGAAGCCCGCTGCCATAATCTTGGTCGCGTCGACGTTAGCATACGCCCCTGTGCCAGCGACCTTGGTGACCCAATCAATCGCTGCTTTCATGGTGCCGGCGTTGGAAGTTCCTCCTCCATTGGGACTACCCTCGGAAATAGCTAGGAATCCATAACTGGCGATTTGCTGGAGGAGCGCAATGTTTGACTTTCCGTCAGTACTGCAGGCACCGTTACCCCAGACAAGTACTGGCATCTTTGTCGAGCCGGTGCTCTTGGTCGGGTAGTAGATTGTGTGGCCCTGCAAAGAGCTGTCGGTTTTGAATGTGCCGGGGGCGAAGGGGCCAGCACCGCTACCTTGCTGATGGGGTTGTTAGCATGTATTAGAAACATTATACTAGGAGAAGAAAAAGCTTACCTGTCGTGCCTCTACATTGAGAGGAGTTGCGACTGCGCCGTCGAGGAAGAGCGCTACAACAGCGACCGTGAAGAAGTTCTTCATACTGGCTATGTTGATGCGATATAGCGAGACTGGGGAGGAACAGAGATACACTGTTGTGGTGAACGCAGAGGTGTTTTATTTCAATCACGACCAATCTCTCTATATATGTCCACTTCGAAAGGCCCGTTGTCACTGTCACTGACCCACCATCACCCTCTCCTCACGTCATTCATTCCAACACCTCAGCCGCTACCGACTCCTCTGTACCATCTAAAACAATCTAACGTCATCTCGGTCAATCTATTTGCGTTTCTGTTTACCCCTCCAATCAGGTCCTTCAGGGTCGCGATTGAAAGCTTCTTCTGATGTACCTCTCCACAGCGTACCCAGCCCATCGCTGAAAACGTGCGACAAGCGAAAACCGGGGTAAATCTCGATTCACCTTCCCCGCTTCAAATGGGCTGAAAACCCTGACATGCTGCTAGTTCGAAGCGTTAATGGCTCCACGTTAATATCCATCGCAGAACATGTTACAGCGCTACAGGCTTGGCCGGTGGTTAAGATCGTAAAGCGCACTTGCTGATTGACACTGCGCAGCCGCGCTCAGGCATAACGCTCTGCACACACGTATCGGCAGTTCCATGACACGAGGTTGGAACAACACGACTTCGTCTTGAAACAGGTCTAGTACGGACCTCAGGACTTCTATGAGGCCCGGGAGTTGTGTGTCTAACTGGGTTAGGTAATCGGCTAATACGGACACCGGGCTTGGATGTGCACCTGAACAACACCCAAATATGAGATTGTGCCGGAGCTTACCTTGGCGGAGAAGGGATCGTCGCGTATCGTGCACTGCATCGAGGATGCAAATCCCGGTGAGTACTGGTTTTCCTCCCTGTTGCGCATGACTTTGCGCCTACTACCCATCCCTCACGAGGCTTCGACTTCTTCCAAGAGTTCAGAGCTAACGCTTGAGTGGTGAATAACGCTTACTGGCGGTGCTTGTTGCGCGAGTCATGCCGACCATTTGTTACCGTTCATATGGTTATTCAAGAACTGATGTCATCGTATTTCGAAACAAGCGTTTTTGAGGGATACGATGGAACTATTCCGCACTCCCCCGCCAGCATGTCAGATCTGTAGGTTATTCTCTTTGGATAGCCGCCTTGGCTGGGGGTTTGGGCGGTGCGCCGCTAGAAATGGCGATGGTGAGATGATTTAGATGAGACGAGAAGCAACCAATGAACCTGGACTGCCAAGTTCTGATGATATTTGTTTGGCTAGTGGGTTTGGATTTGGGTGTTTCAAAGAGAGAAAGAGATGCGAGGTTAGGAGAGGTCAAGGGCAAACATTGGCTCACACTTCACAACATGAATTATGCAAATTATAGGTTTGTTGACCATGTGATTCGTGTACAATTGACAGACTGGGGAACCCTGCTCTCCTATGCTTAAATAAGAAAGTGTTCAACACAGGGAATATGAGCTATTTATCCACATTCCCCTGTATATCGTCACAAGCAGCAAATAACATTGATGGTAGTTTGAAGCTCATGACTATAATCACTCCTGTTATGAAAAGGGTTCAGAATCGTTCGAGTCAGCTTACGCACAAATCTCTTCTAAAAACACAGCCGAACACTCCATGCAACATGGTAAGCCCAACAGTGCTAATCTAAACGCCTTCACACCGCTACCATGTTGCAAGAACCGTACAAACGGGTTGGCGCGTCCTTCCAGACCCAGATATATGCATCCTTGACGATCCCTAGCCGTAATTGTTCACTCACTCCCCGTATCCTAGGCTAAACAACCCCACATTAGATTTCAAACCAGCACATCACCCCTCGAAACGCTAGACGCTAGCATTACATCTACTCCCTACATCTCTCACAGCTACATTGCTATCATTTATCTTCTTACAAACAGACAGCGCATCATACCTTGGGTCCCAGCAACCTTGCAGCGTTACTAGGAGTATGGTCAAGTAGCACCTAACAAAAGAGCCTAGCTGGTGTAAGCAACTACTAAATTACACAGTGGTATTGAGTACATCAGCCGCGACTACGTGAAGGGCTGAATTCAGGCATTGTAAGTGTGGAGATCAAGTCGAGCAGGATACACAATAGTGCTGCAAAGACTCGCGAAAGAGTTAGCGTGGATGCTCTGATGTGGTTTATTTCTGATATCACGCCTTTTGTATTTTTGCACTTGTCGCTTTCGTTCACCTTTTCTTCGCAACAAATAGTTACGACTTATGTATTTTGTATGATATCAGCGTGGTATCTCTAACAGTAGGCACTCTCAAACGGGCGCTTCTGCTACGTACGTCTTCCCTTGATCAAGGCGACGAACCGCTCACGTTTGGTGGTCTAGCCACTTACAGGCCCAATTTTTGGCCTTCCCTAGCCCTTTCCAATAGCGCTTGCGCCCACGACCTAGTGAATAGCCTCCTCTTCGCCTAGTCGCAGCATGTAAAGTTGCTGCCAACACAACCCCAACAAGTCTGATTACTCTATTATTTTAAAATTGATGTTGATTTTCAACAGCAAATTCTCACAACGCGGTATTGTTATAACGTCTGATTACTCTACAACTGCGTTTGTCTAAGGTCAAAACTCATAATTTTTTGCTGATTAGTCGGTTTATATTGTGTGACAAACGAGCTTGAGTTTAATTTGGGTAAAAAGAAGCCTTGCAACACTGAGTTGGGAATCGATTACCTATGCAGATGGACGTTCGATACTTGATCCTCTCTGAAACCCTCGGTTCCTATGGCTGCACGTTTGATCAGGATACAGCTTTTGTTTTCGCGAGTATGTTGCTATGCTCTCTGTCTATCAAGAACTTTAGGTATTCATTGAGCATTGGCAAGGCGCTTCCCTTGACGGCACATCATTCAAGGCTAGTGATAAGCGTATATGGATCTGGTATAGCTAGATCCCAAGATATTGGCTATCGTATTCGAGGTTCTGACCCTTCATGCAAGGTCAGGATGCAGGACCTACGGGAGAGACCTGAGGTAGTACCTAAATAAAATGTCAAGCACATCACATTATATTTGCCAAAAAAAACGCAAAGAATTCACGTAGCGTAATCATGCATTCACGTCAGCCATCTAACCAGATAAATACACGGAAAATCTAAACGAGTGCTAGGCTACACCACTGCATCCAAAGATTTGCACCAAAGGTACTAGCAGCATTCACATCCAGACCATGAATAGCCCCTACCCAATTCAAGAAGAGGCACCGTCTAGGCCTTGACCGCCATATCACCAAGAGGCAAAGACTGAAGCCCTATTTAGCCCTGTTAGTACAGCTCCACATGCAAATAAAAGCCATAAAAGAGACTCACATCCATCGACATTCTCAGGCGCCTGTTGCTTCTTCTTGCAAGCATTATACTGCGCAGGCTGCTGCACCGTGAGCCCAGCCTTGGGACACGCAGTATTGAGGTTACAGTTATTATCCATTGCCTTTTGGAGCGAGTCGGCCTCCCAGCCGAAGACGTAGTCGCCATGGGCGGCAGGGCCACTGTCGAGCCAATTCAGTCAGCTAACTCGATAATCTCTCCAAAGGGAAGGCTGGGGCGAGTGGAAAGCAACAAAACTTACCCAATGTTCATCGAGTACACGAATGGATCCGATCCATCGGTTGGCCACAGACTCTTGTCGGCAAATCGACTCACATCCCACATCAGCTCGTACATGACCTGCGGCAGCTTGACGGGATGCGTCGACGGACACGCGCCACCACCGTTGGCACCGGAGCCCTGGCCGTACGCAACGTGGCTCTGGTGGTCCGGCGAGTCGAGGTTCTTTCCGTCCCAGCAGGCTGGGAAGATGATGGTTTGGCGGATGAGCTTGCACTTTGGATCTTTTGGAATGGCAACCGTGTCGGAGCCAGTGCAGGGTGCGCCGCCCACAAAAGTGCTTTCTGAGTTGGATGTCCAGCAGCGGTGGCAGATGTTGGAGCCTTTGACTTTGTTGGGGTCGGTGTTTGTGGCTGAGCCGGCGAGCATCCGGAAGCCTTTTTTGAAGGCGGTGACTTTGCCGCTGGGGATGTAGTATACGTCGAGGCCACCATCGTTGATGAGTTTACCTTGGGGTCCGCCGTTGCCGATCTAGAAAACATGGTCAGTCTTGTAAGATGGATTTCGGGTCGGGAGAGTGGATTGTATATACCTGGGGTACGCGTGTGTAGGTGCCGTTCTTGGCCTTGAAGAACATGACTGCCGTCCAGTAGTTTGACTTGTCTTGTGTGAAGCTGCAGGATGTGCACTTGGACAATTGTGCAATATCGTTGGAAGGATCCATGGTGATGTTGAATGCGTCGCCTCCAACAATCTGGTGGAGATGTGGCGTGTACTTCATCCCGGGGTTGACGAGTGGATCTGTTCGTTCAACGACGAGCTGTGAGCATGCGAACCGTAACATGTTTTGTGCAGAAACATGTCCGGTAAGAGCTGCCATGGCAGCGAGAACGCTAGCCCAGAACATCGCGATTAAGGAGCAATTGTAGCGTCTGAGTTGTTTAGTCGAAAGGGTAGAATGCGAGTGTCCTAAGAAGCTTATACCAACACTGAACGCAATTATAAGGAACTTGAATGAAGCAGCGGTTACTCTCTTATAACGACATCGGCAACCTAGTTGTGAGATTGATTGTGTCCACGAGGGCAAGCGCTGGATGACGAGGATCTGACCAACAAGTCTTGGGAAATATCGCATTCAATCTAACGTCTCAGAATCATTGGACAGAGGAACCCACTCCCGATATTTTCTCAACTACTTTGCTTGGCCATCCCGCCATAACCAGCACGTTTTGAGGTGTGTCATGAGAATTTGCACATCACCGTTGCAGTTGTCGAATCGAATTGTGGGCTTGCGTATCAAAGATTCCGGTGCCCCGGATACAGGCTATGAATTTGCCACTTGCGATATTATGTTTTGGCCTCGTGAGGAAGGTGCTCACTTTAGGTGTCTGGATGGTGGCCAAGTATGTGGTGGCATTCTATCCAGCTGGCTTCTTTTGGTATGTAGCAATCCTCGAACGGTATACAGTAGCTCATTTATTGGGGATATTCCTGTAACAATCCAAGAAAAGTCGTATCAGGGAGGAGTCTTGCTTACTCCCTGTACTGCTGTCTTCGGCAAGGCAGCATGGATTGCCGATACCGACCGAAAGTCATAGGCCTGACACCGACTAAACAATCGCGTGGGATGACCATCAACACGCTGATGAAACCGGGCATCCACCACTGAAACACTGCATTTCGCCGACATGTATGCTAAGATTTTTGACGCGCCCAGGCCTTTCAATAGGTGGCTGCGTCATTGTAAGATGACTGAGGGTCTGAAAAGAGGAGGCACCCACTTCTGCGATATTGCAACATGCATTCGATGGCCTGAATCATCCGTCACTCCGATTTCACTTTCGCAAATTGATATCACCGCACAGTGAGATTCTGTGACCGCCCATGTGGGGAGCGTATCTGGCAGTACATGCAAGACTACCCAGCTACTCTGATAGTATATACACTTCAGTAGTAGGTGCACGTAAATTTTAACTCACGACAATTGTTGCCATATTTCAAAACCAGCTCCTAATGGCGCGTCATTCGTTGTCAAAAACAAAAGGTGAGGTCAAACCAAGGTTTGCGGAACTCTGCGGGGGGCGTCTTCGCTTGCCTCTTCACTCGGGAGCAGGCACACATACCACTAACCCCTTCCAGCCAGACTGCCAGCCAGACCCCCATCACCTCGTGGGAAAGCTGCCCGCCAAAGCCACCTCATTCCTTTTCGAGCGACGCGTTCATCTATCTTTCCACCTTTTCAACCAATCATATCAGACAGTCTCACCAATCACGATGAACGAGTATTTAGCCGAGACTGATGCGGTCTCTGCTCGTACTACATGACAATCCTCAAATTGCATGCTAATAAGACCGGCAACAGGTGATAGGGCCCCATCACTCACCGGCACTTGTTCCGCTGAACCACGTTGTTCGGGGGCATGCAAGGCGTAATGAGGGCTGTGTGGGGTAAGCGCATGGGAATGTGCCGGTGAAGAACGGCTCCACATGCTTGTATATTGCGGTTGAGATACTCAGACGCACTCCATGATGTGGGACAATCGGGCTGATGGGATGGAGCGGAGGGCTCGTGTATGTTGCTGGTGAGTGGACTGGGCTATGCGGTGTTTGGGGACTCGAATTCAATGTGTAGAAATTTCAATTGTTTTTGCGTATACTTTTAGCTAATCATTCTTGAGACCAGAATACTCTTGATATGAAGCATCCAGTATCTCCACCACAATCGTACCACAGAAGTGGGGCACCGCCCTCTCGTGTCACCCGGCGCATAGGACCACATTCACCAAGCAATCCTGGCGAGTAAGCCTTTGGGCCACCTGCGCACGCAGTATTTTCTCCCCTCGTCTAGCAAAAGTATGCCCATCCCGAAAGCAGCTGGCAAAAACCAGTGTTCGACTGCGACTGGTCTTGTGCCAACAGTGCGTTGGAGGGACGGAATATAGTTGAAGATGAAGACCACGACAATGGCGAAGATCATGGCGGCGAAGAGGGACAAGTTTTGAGTTGCCTTGTTTAGGATGGGTGGCTGCTGGAAGATACTGAGTGTACGTGTGCGTGTAGCGAGTAAATTGAAGAGTTGCCTGTTATTAGTGTTAGTGTCCATGCTCCACTTCAGTTCAAGATTTGAGCTTACATGATGACCAAGGTAACGAAGTAGATACTTGAAGCTTGGTTCACAACCTCCTCGATGTACGCTGGATCGTACTGCGGGTCGTAGTTGCCATACTTTAGCCACATCGCCGTGAATGGGATTCCTTGACGCTCCATCCACCAGAAGCTCATGGTGAAGGCTAGGAAGCACTCGAGCAGGCCGATGACAAAGTACGCGTGGAAGATGAGCTTAGCATCGACAAGCCTGTCCTTTTTAGGATTACGGGGAGGTCGGAGCATGAGATCGGCTTCAGGCTTCTCATATGCAAGCGTGATCGCGGCGGCACAATCGGTAAGACAGCAGATGATGATCTGGAGATGTTAGCTAACGAACATGAAGCAGCTGTTGAGGTAGCCTACCATGAGGAAAGAAGACAGAATCTGGGGGATACCAAAAGCGACGTTGGTGACAACGGGCCAGAGCTCACTGAAACTACCGGCCGGCAGCAAGTATACAATTGTTTTCTTGAGATTGTCATAGACGAGACGACCGTACATGACAGCTTCCACGATGGCGGCGAAAGAGTCGAGAAGAACCATATCAGCGGCTTCGATGGCGATGTCTGAACCGCTGCCCATGGCAATACCAATGTCGGCAGCCTTGAGCGAAGGAGCATCGTTGACACCATCGCCGGTCATGCCAACAATGTTCTCGCGAGCCTGGAACTCTTTGACGATACGAAGCTTCTGCTCGGGCGTGGTTCTCGCAAATACAATCTCCTGATATTGGCAGAGCTGATCCCACTGCGCATCGTTGAGTGTAATGAGTTCCGGGCCGCTCAAGACAATTGCTTGCTTCTTACATTCGCCCTTGAAGTCTCGGCTGAGAGCGCTGACATCTTCGACTAGAGCCGAGTTCGAAATAATGCCGCACTCCTCAGCGATAGCTTGCGCCGTGAGCTTGAAATCACCAGTGACCATGAAGATACGGATCGATGCACCACGGAGGATGCGCACGACTTCTGGGATTTCATCACGAGGTGGGTCGACAATACCAACGATTCCAACAAAGGTGAGGCCTTCGCGGGCAGAGACAAGAATCTCCTTCTCTTGGTTGCTGGAGAAGGGCATAATTGTTGGTTTGCGAGCCATTAGGATGACACGCTTGCCCTGGGAAGACCAGCTATCCTTGATTTCCTCGATGCGGAGTCTCTGGGCTTCTGAGAGTGGCACCTCTTCGCCTAGGGCGTTTAGGATAAGGTCGCAGCGGGGAAGCAGGATATCAGGAGCGCCCTTAATCATGAGTGTACTAATCTTGTCAGCGTGTTTTAGGGGGACATTGATTTCTCTGTACTTACGCATTGTTACTCGTCGCGCCCTGGTTTGCGGGAGTCATGATCCGAATCATGAACTTGTTCTTGCTGTTGAAAGCGATTTCAAAGACCTTCTTCCAGTCCCGACGCAGCTGAGTGACCGAACCCAAAGCTTCAGAGAGTCGAAGGATAGCCTGATCTGTGGCGTCTCCATTAATCTTGCGGTCGGAGATGGGCAGATCCATGGTCGCGGCATCGAATTCACCCGAGTTGCAGAGACCACCAAGAATACGGACTTGGTCAATGATGTTAGGCACAGCCAGCGCCGTTGAGTCCTTCCCCGACCGGAAGACTGCCATCTTATCGCGCGCCTCATCGGCGGTGTACTCTTCTCCTCCAGCGTAGATATCAGTAACCACCATCTTGTTCTTGGTCAATGTACCGGTCTTGTCGGAACAAATGACGGAGACGGCTCCGAGCGTCTCAACTGTCTTGAGCGATTTGCAGAGAATCTTGTTCTTGCGCATGATATTCGCAACAATTGTCAAGCTCGTGGTTAGTGCGATCGGCAGGCCTTCGGGGATGAAAGCGACCGCTGCAGAAACACAGCTGACGATGAGAAGAGGTACGTTTATCCATTCCGGATGATCCTTCCTTAGCCAAGCCGCCCAAAGAATGATGATGAGGATGACAACGCAAGTAATGAAGACGGAAATTATGAGCACGAAGCGTAGAATTTCCTTCTGAAGTGGTGTCATTCCAGTCTTTGGATCAGAGGTCAGCTTTGCAATGCGTCCAAAAATTGTGTTGTCAGCAGTGGCGACGCATATGCCAAGTACAGTGCCAGAAATGCAGTGCGTTCCTTGTAGTCCGATATTGTTGGTTTCGAGGTAGTTGTCTTCGGTCGCATCGAGAGTGGCCACAACGGGTTCAGATTCGCCTGACGTGCGTTAGTCTGTGTGATCAAGTTGTGCAGTACCAAAGCTTACCAGTGAGAATGGAGCGGTCGAACATGGCATCGCTAGAGACTTCTACAAACCGCATGTCTGCGGGAAGCTTGTTGCCTTGCTTGATGACGATGACATCTCCAGGAACGAGGTCCAGGGCGGAAATGTTAGTTTGCGATCCATTGCGCACGACGATACACTGATCTGGCAACATGGTACCAATAGATGCCATAACTCGGCTTGTTGACCAATCCTGCCATGCATTGAACGCAGCTTGAATGAGCCAAACCGCGATCAGCACACATGCAAGCGCTAAGTTGGCAACAGCTGGAGGATCTCCGAGTGGTTTCCAGGCGATGAAAACCAATATGCCAGCAACCACGAGAATACTACCAAATCCGCCGAAGAAGTAGCCTATGATGTCGCCGAGTAGACCAGAGGGCGGCGGAGTCATCTTATTCTGGCCATGTTCATTGAGACGACGCTTGGACTGGTCATCAGAAAGCCCTTGGTCAAGGTCAACAGAAAGGCGGCGACATAATTCATGGATAGCGAGCGTGTGCCATTCTAGGTCAGCAAGATCTGTGGAACCGTGTTCAGTATATACTCATGTGTCATTTCAGCGACGATACTCACCGACAGCTGCCTTCTCCTTTGCCTTTTTCACCTCAGTTTGCTTCTTGTATTGACCCTCGTCGATTTCAATTGACAATGTGCGGTAGGTGATTGGAAGCGCGGTCTCTGGCTGAACGGTACGAGCACCGCCGACGCTGCGGATAGAGAGACTGCCAACACTGGATCGTCTTGACAGTGATCGCTCATGGCGCCGCTCATGGTTCACATATCCGTCTTCCTCTTCGGGAAGACGAAGCTCTCCGAAGCGGATGCGGGGTGCGGCTTTCTCCTCTTGATCCATTGAAGGATATGTAGATGAAGCGCACTAAGGGGCTGTTGAGAGCACAGCGGCAGAGTCGGGACGACCCACGAGACAAAGTAAACAAAAGGCGAGGTGAGAAGTAGCACAAGAACTCATGATGCTGAGAGCACAGTTATACCCTGGATAATGTCCACCATTACCGCCTTCAGCAGCGGTGTGGCCATGCCCGGCCCACGAGCCCTTCGGACACACGCTTGTGTGGTTTCAGCAGCACTCACGGGACGTAAAAGACTGAGCACCTTGGCGACATCAGAGTGAACCACGTACTGCTCACTGATTGTGGAAGCGCGGGTGTGAGCGGCCTTCCTCCATGCCGCCGGAGTGTGGGCGAGAACAAAGCCGAATGAGATCACCCCGCCGCAATGGATGAAAGCACGTTGGAGCCTTTGACATGGTCCATCTCCAACGATTCGACGCACAAATACCTCACCATTTCCGATCCAAAATGAGAGGGCTGCAGCCGACATGCTTTAGCCACCAAGGGTATTCCGTGGTTGGCTCCATCACGTGATCCGCATTTTGGTCTGGTAATACGATGGAGCTCAAGCTGTTGCTGGTTAGCAATGAGCGATTTTCCGTAGCAACACAGCCACCCTGCCTCGTGCAGAAACAGGCTCTCCCGCGTCACAATCATCGCCATGCGCGATTTTTAATCTTAACCATGGCGTAATATGGCTGTCGTGATCAAAAACACGGCAGAAGAGTTCGCCAGGCGTGCTGTTGAGGCACGGATGGCGTTCATGTGTGTAGGCGATCACCAGGGTCTTCTGACAGCTGTCATGGACAACACAACGGTACATTTGCAGTGGGACCGAAGGAATCTGCGCGTTGTGCAAACTGCGAAAAAGCAGGAAGTCGCACGAGTGACTGGCCAGCATCATCGTTGCCGCACATCGAGAGATTGGGAGCATCCAGATGCCGGGTCTAAAGGGGTCGTAGGGCGGCGCTTACATGCCGTCGCACAACGCGAGATTACTCTAGCCGTTGTCTGGGAGGTACCTTGTACGCTTTTCAGTGGCATTGAGGATATCGAGGTGGCCAGGAGCTCGCAGATGGCAAGGTGTGTTCTAGGTGTTGGTGTTCAATTTGCGAGGCGAACGATGCTGTTAGACGACCACCTTTGACAAAGGTGGACCGTGCGCGAAGAAGCTTTCCTGGGGCCAAGAGATGCCCAGAGCACGCCTCAACACCACGCGTCAAGACGGCCCTTTCACGACGAGCAACGATAACGATGCAGCACCCCCACAACACGACATCGCTGACATCCCGGGCCGGCATGCTCGAACAAGCGCAAGTACCGATTGCGCAGGTATCATGCCGGCATGGCGCAAATACGTCCACCTCTACGCACCCCTGATCACCATGGCCCATTCACGTATTCTCCGCTGCGGCTCTCCCACAGTCTCGGGGCTGAAAGTGCCGAGCATATAGTTTTGCTTACTGCCTCAACCACGATACCTACACACTTTCTCGCTTGGCTGTTTCACCCAGCGGATCGACCCGAGTCTACCCCTGAGGAGTCCATCCGCTTCACGTGCAAATATGGCGCCTACCGCGCTGGCATGGTTGCGACACACAGGCGCATATACGACATGTTCTTATCTGTCTTGTTTTGCGACGAGCTGTTGAGCTGGTGATCGTAGTTTCGCTGCTGATACATTCATTGAAGAACGTCCCAACGATACCGACCAGCGACGTTCCGTACGCCTTGCCGCATTGTTTTGGGGTTTAGAAGCACGGTGGTATCGTTCTTTGTACCGGCCAATATACCAGTGGTTGACCTATTGGTTGGAGCGGTGAATGAATCGCACAGTCCATCACGCAGCCTACATTGCCCTGGTTGATGATGTCATCTGGTCTTGTCACTCCCGAATGTCCGCACACCTCAGGGAAACGTGTCGCTCGTCTCGCTGCAGTCGCTTACGATAAGGTCAGGCGTGTCAGTTGTTGAGCGAAGCCATCAAGCCGGCAATTGCGACATTGACTTGCGATGCTGTCAATTATATACACTATGCTCGATTGGTGAAAGAAGACATATAAAGAGGTCCACGAGGGACTTCACTGCTGGTCATTCGGCACTTCATCAATTGATCCTTGACCAAGTCTTCACGCCACGTACAGAATGGATGTTTGAAGAACCGGATCGCAAGTGGAAGCATGCTATAAGTGCGGAGCTATGGACTTGCCGCCGCTTCAAGGCTAGTCGGGTGACGTACCTCACGTACGGCGGAATTACTGACCCAAGAACTGGGCATATACAATAAGAACTAGGATTATCTGCATTCGACTTGTGCTGCATGACATTCGCTATAAATCCTATCATATGCAGCTCATGGCTATCTGGTCTGTGTCGAGAACTTGTATTGCCGTAGTCATGGCACCACCTCACAATCGCCTACCCCACGCTTGAGATCCATACCGTCGCCCAGGAGCCTACGTGGCAAGCCATCTCTTTCTTAATTTACCCCAGTGTCATCTGCCTTTTTGTCTTCGTTCTAGTTCCTGTTCTTCATCTTCGGATTGCTTTTCATTGTTATTTAACCCAGGATCGCCATCCTTGCTATCGACACTCTAAGACTTCTCTTTGATGATCTTGGATTCCAACACTGCTTTTGTCCAGCAATACTCGGCTTTGTGCAGCCCACCAACGAAATTACCGATCTTCACTTGTTCATAATCAAGCATGTGAAAGAGGCTTTGCAGCCACCCTGCGCCTTTCGGGTTTCGGGAACCATAAGTTGAACTTGTATGCTGCCCATGAGGGCTTGCGCTAACTCGGCTACAATTCAGTTTGTGTATGTCGCAATCGTGCAGAGAATTGGCCAATCGTTGCAGATTGAACACGTGCACGTCGATAACAGGTTTCGTGAGATGAAACATGGCGATAAAAGTATCGATGATGCGGTCAAAGAGCCACAGTATGGAACAGATACAGTCCATTTCGACGTTGATCTTGCGCATGAGCTCCAATAGATGATCACTGTGGCGCCTCGTACATTGCGCGTCTGCTCCCAACTCATAAGTTCAAGAAAGCAATACGTAGGCCGGTTGCCACATACATTATCTAGAGGAACACAGTCCAAACATTGGCCCCTGATGTTCACCTCGAATCATTTTCTGCCGTAGAAGACTTGTGTTACAATTGTATGTATTTCTTTGCTGACTACAAAGAAATCTCTCTGCGGGAATATGGGATCAAGGAAAGCATAAAAGTCGATTGCCGAAAACTTACTGTGATTTTGTACATGGTAAATGCCATCAGGTGCTTGTAATTACAGTTGTCTTCGTTATTGGGTCATTGACGGAGAGATTTCGTGTTGATCTGTAGCTTTCCAGGAAATACCAGAACAAATCGAACTATCTTTGTCTTGATCTCGGGTAGCAGCTTACGAAGGCAGACTGGCTTTGTAATTGCAACTTCTTCTTCTAAAAATGTGTCTTCCTCACCTGTAGTCCTACGGATCGGGTCTGTGGACTTACTGTTTTGGTCTAAACTCTTAATGTCACTTGTAAATTCCTCACCCGTTGGTTGAACCTACCAGTGACGAACGATGATGAAGTTTTCAGTGTGTGGTGGTAAGAAATAGATCGAAATCAACTAACCAGTTTCTTGCGTTGACTCATCTTCATCACTTTCGTAACGTTGATCGATTCGATTGTTGATATTGTGTTTATCAGACTGTTTACTTACAATTCATCTCAAGAAATTGCGTTTCTGTTTTTGGGGTATATACTGACGACTGCAATTAGCCCCGACGCTCATGGTAACTTTTGGTATATTTGAAAGACCTCTGACAATTCATTAGTGTTACACTCGACCGAATGTGCATCTAGGTATAAGCGACCCACCTCAAGGGCCGTTTTGATATGAATCAAGATCTAGACGGTCGACAATATTTGGTGTCCAGGCTCGCAACGGTTTATCATGTTGTTCGGGGGCGAGTTTTAATCGAGTGGATTGTCAGTATTACGTAGGCTCCACCGACAGCGTAGCCACGACTCGGTCCATTTGCCGTGTTTCTCGTACTGAATTACGCCTTCATAGTCGTAATTTTAGAAGCGCGGAATACTTCTAACAGTCCCTAAGGCCGTCTGCGAGCGCAGTGCGTCTAGATGCAACGGGTTAATTCGTGGTGGGTGCGAACAAGAGGAAGAATTTCGCGTCCAAAGACTAACGAATGGAGGAGTGTGCCTCAAACCCGATATCGTGGCTTCCATAAGCGAGGCGGAGTTGCGGCATATGCGTTGCCGTTGGTATTGCAAATTCCGCTCAGGTCATCTCATTCACAGCTGGTGTCGAAGAAAACGCAATGTCCCTGCATCCCCCAATCAATTCCTTTCGTACAACGATACGTTCAGCTTTCCACTTTACAGTCTCTCGCAAGCTCTCAGATATGCAATTCAAGGTATTTTTCCACCGTGTACTCTTCTTAGGTTTATCGCAGCTGTCGGCACCGGGAGGGGCCCACTTATGTGTTCTAGTTGACAATCCGCCCGAGTCCACCAGGCGAAATAGTGATTGTATCATAGGGTTTCTCTATCCACGGTTTGTTATAAGGGAAAAAGCTGTTGCTGTATATCTTTATAACTTCTATGAGGAAGATATGCACGGAGATTGACAGGCCCAGAAGGATGCGTCCTTACAACTACCCAGTTGATTCCCTGCCTTGTCGATCCCAGTCTTAGAAAAATGCAGCATCCTTACTCCTGAATAGACCACACTGAGCATTAAATTATTTTATCGAAGAACTTACGCGAGCATTAAGAGACGTTGATGCGGAGATGTCTGGCACTACAAGCAAAATCACAATAATTCAACAAATAACTCAACAACAAAAAACAAATACAAAACAGAAAAAGCTAGAAAAAGCTATAGGTTGAGGAGGCGTATTGAATAGTAATAAGCAGCACAGACCTTTTTGGCTGTAAAACCAATGAATCAAGCATACAGGTATTCAAGATACCCATGTTCTGTTCCATCTCAGCAAAGATGTAGATGAGGAGAAACTGAGCGCACTGCGCATAATTAAGCAGCAGCACATGAGAAGTAAAACTTTAGTAGTAATATTGTGGTTGTGATAACCAAGGTTGAGACCTATTTAAAGCCAAGACTTGCTTTTCGACACGTGATCTGTTCCATCTTATGCGCGTACCTGCTGTAGGTAGAGGTGGCGCTACCCCGCAATGTCGAATAGATTAGTCTTCTACTGTTGAGAAGTCTCAAAACGGAAGGATCGCCCTAGTCTAGCTAGATTTGGGGGATCTTGTGCCTAGACTGTTCTCTTTTGGCATTCCTCTAAGATTTATTTTTCTCGGGCGCCCTCCGCCTTTAGCCCCACAACATGGTCACCCGTCTCCAACCCACCCTCGACTCATCTGCTACACCCTGACCATCCAATTTTTCATGTTCACAAACACTGATTGCATCTCATATGGCACCCACACTCACTAACCCCCACCAAACGAGTGGTGGATGTGTTTTTTGCTAAGGTCGTTGTCGCGAACCGAGTAGTACTAGAATTTCAACTACAGGATGTCGACGAATACGAGGCCGTTTACGGAGGAGATTTGGTGGCTGGAACAAGACTAACTGCATATGACCAAGTTGAAAGGATACTGTAAGAGCTTGTCCCTATCTTAGGGATTACGCTCCACAAAGTAAAGGTCGTGGCGCTCTGAAACTGTTCAGCGAGAATTTTCGCGGGATCATTTTGTACCGAGCGGTGGTCGCTAGAAAGATCGAGGCCCAAATGAGTATTGTGAAAGATCAGCGTGCGTTAGGGTTTGCGCTAGCAGCCGTGGTCATGCATGACAACGTGGAGGTATGGCGACATCCTTTCAGGAGAGAGATAACGGCAGACATACCAGTATTATGCATTCCCTAGAACAACCAAGAAATTCAACCATGTAAATGTTAGCTTTTCGGGGGGTGAAGCAGATAAGAAGACCTGGTAGAGCATGTAGTATATTAAACAAACGACCCGTACACGCTGTGATCTACTCACGAAAAAGCGTAGATGCTTTGACCATTTCTCGTCGTAGGTACAAGGTGGCAACGGAGTCTCCGAAAAGGGTAACGCCTTGGAAGACTAAGTGTAAATGCCGGCGTTTCTGGCTGAGGCCTAGAGCTTGCAATGCACGCGCTAATAGAAAACGATACCCGATTAGCGACTGTCGGCTGGGCTCATCCCTGCTCAATCCTATGACAGCCACGATGGCCACCACGTCTCCAAGGCCAGCCTTATGTTCAGCTTGGATCTAGTAGCGCCACAAAACTCACAACTCATCTGGGCCGTGAACTGAGAAACGCCATCAATCCCGTAATGGATATATATATGAGGCTTGACCTTGCATGTTTGTATACACAACCAACAAGACCAATCTTTCATGATGCTGTCCAAGACAATTTTCTATTCGCTTTTCTCGGTGGCCGCCGCAACCGTAGATATTAGTTGTGCACCTTGGATTCCACCTGCCTCTTGTTCAGCCCTTGCTACGGACGGTCTGCTTTCACCGCGCAATGCGAAGGTGAACTGCAATGTGGTTAGCGGCGTCCTGGGAGTTTTGAAAGGATTGGGGCCACCAGCCTCTTCCTTTTGCAGGACATACCTACGTGTTCCCGCCACGGCAACGGTTGCAGCCACTGTCACCCCAGCACCAAGGTAAGAGATATCAAGTAAGAGAGCTATGCGGTAGTAAACTAACGAGCATGGGCATAGTATCGTCAACGTAGTCGTTACCATCACCACGACCACTACAGTCTACGGAAATACCAATTTCAAGAAACGTTCTAATGCAGCTCCCATGGCTGTTCCAGTCTATGATCTCAAGGCCCGAACCGTCCCCAAGGGCTTAGATAGATTCGCAGCAGCAGAGATCTCTTCCGCATGCGCCTGTCTTAAACTCTCGCCGTCCAAGACAGTTACTCAAACAATTACAGCCCCAGCACCGGTATGTCACCACTGTTTTCCCCCGTATCTTCTTGTCTCTTGGTCTGACTTGTGGGGGGCTATCCCTCAATTATCTAGGTCACTACGCAGCTCGGCACAACAACTCTGATAGCAACAGTTACAACATGCTCGGCAAATGGTGGATCCTGCGACTGCTTCAACCCAGCTGTGTGCTGTGGTGGAGCTTGCCTTTGTAATTCCAACGGAGTGCCCGTTAGCACATGCATCTCATTCTAGCTTTAGCTGTATATTACCATTGCTTAGAGGGCTTATATTGTAACGAAGAAACGCGGTTTGATTGGCTCCAAAGGGTCTCGAAGCTCAATCTATAGAAGTAATACAAAAATATCAGAAATCTTATATGAATTTGTTGCACCAGACCCTGCAGTAGATAGCTATGTTTATATTATGCATTATCCCCCATCCGCACCGATAGCCGACGAACTAAGCTCTGCATCTCCCGCTACAGAAGTTTCAACGTCTCCTCTTTTCACCCTCCATCTACATCATGGCATGCCACATTTCCCTTCTCCGCGCCCCAACCCCCCCTTACTGAATCCATCATTCGCGTCTTTGGCATCATTACAATTGACAAACAACAGCTTACACATCAATCTACAGCATGACTATCACCTTCTTTCTTCGAGCAGCTAAAATCCACATGAACAGGTAGTCTCTGAATTCAGGACTGACGGCGAAAAGGTTGAGAATGCCGTTTTGAACAAGTCCAAATGTGCCATGTATGTTGAAACCGTGAGAAAGAACTTTATGTGCACGTGACTGACATGTAGGATTTGGCGGACTAATGCCCGGCATGACCGTTTTTGCTTAAAAAGGATTCGTCGTATATCTTTGATCAAAGCCTCAGCTAAGCTTTACAGACTATCAAAACATAAGGACTGACTTTGTCTTCAACAGAACTATGCTGGAGGTATCGCTGCAAGTTACTTGGCCGAAGGAAAGCACAGAGCGGAAATGGCGCTTGAAGGTACACGATGGGGTTATTCTAATGTTTCCTAGCAGCTTGCCTGTTGCTGCTGGGTATTTAAAGCAGCCATCGGCTGTCTAGGAGTGCCTTTTTTCGCGGAGGATATAGCGTGGTGTTGTCATCCATATCGCTCGATTCACCACCCACGGCTGGGCGAATTCTATCTCAAGTGCTTAGGATATACCAACGCATGAAAATTAACCATAGAACCACCGATTTCGTCGCTAAAATGCCCCAGCAGTGGCTTTAATAACACCTGTGAGGCTGTAACCCCATCTCTTAACTCGCGAGGTCTTTAAACCAGCTCAACTGGCTGCATCTGCTTGCTCGTGCAACCGGCCGACAAATGCTCACAAGACAAATCATCACATTCCCCCCCCCCGCTCAAACACCATCATGTAGGGTTTGCACGTGAAAGAGTAACTAGCGATGCTGAATGTACACTGCAGTTCTTGGCGCTATATTGAAAGCGACTTACAAGCTCCCTCTCTATTCCTTTCCCTCGCACTGAAGAAAAAAAGAGGAACAACTACTTGAGCCATGATGCAGAGTCTCATCACTCCATTTGAGCTTACGGTCGCTGACCCTCGAGTGGAAGGCTTTCCGTTCCCTTATTTTCCACCGGCGACCGATCCCATGGCACCTCTTGCGGCTGCCGTGCCTCCACCTCCTCTGGTGGTCGCACATAGTCGGCTACCTCCTCGTCCTTGCCCAGCACGTACGCCTACCCATCTCCTACCTCTCTCAACTGCAACATGGTCACCGCCTCCAGTTCCCCTGCTACCGATGCCTGAGAGGTGGGGTTGGATCAGTCAACGTGTGGGCAACTACACCGCATCATACCATTCGTACACGAAAATCGAGGGTGTAAGTCCTTATTGATTTATCCAGTTTGTTACTTCGATATACTGACATGCCAAAGGGTGGTGTAGTTAGGGGTAACGATGCGACGGAGGGCGAGAGGCTCTATATACCGCAGCTCGACGGCACGCTTCTCTGGGCGCCTTTGGTACAAGTGGACAGGACGGTACTGGCGGCCGAGCCAAACTTGCGCCAGATGGTTGTGGATACTGGATGTAACCCCGATTTGTATCTGTCTAAAGAGGTCATGGCAGACCACATGGTATTTTACGAGCAGCCGCTCTGGATGAAGATTTGCGCGGTTGGTGGAGATGAGATTTTGATGGGCGGTGCTTCTCCAGTGATTGGCTTAGGCCCGCCGGCATCTGGTTGTTTCTGGGGTGCTGGAAAGTGGGCGAACGGCATGGTTATGATTGCGACATCGACTCAAGAGGACATGGAGCATTCCGGTGAGGGTTCCAGCGACGAGAACTCTAGCGAAGAGTAAGTTGGCATGCCTGGCCACTGGATCGGAGACGCTTTGGAGTGGTGTACATCGTCATCGACGTCTGCACCTGTTGACGAACTATCTTGATACCCGGTCTCTGTGAAGAGCGATTACGGAGAAACTTGGAAAGACGATAATAGCGTAGATGTTTTGGATGACATGAATGATCCCCTGAACCCTGGTGTCTCTCAGTGCGCTGGCTTCAGTGATGCTGTGGTCTGTAGGCATAATACGATGTCGCAATCGGCCGACTGCATTGATACTAAAATACCAAGTACTTCATAGCTGCAAGCGACAGACAGCACACGAAGCTGTCGGACGCAGCTGGCTGCAACAACCATCTCTTGTGTTTGGGCGGTCAACTATGCGTAGCCCACAAGACAACTAGACTCGGAAAGCCCTCAACCATGAAGAATGGCCTATGCTACCTCGTACATGTTCATCTCTTGAAACATCGCCGCGAATGCGCTGACAATCATAGCCTCAAACCCTATCATCTCCCGCCCACTTACCAAAATAGGACGGAAAGTACATTACTTCCTAAAGTTCCACGGCCTACACTTCTCCGTTGACTCCCATGGAAAATCAAATGCTCGTAGAGACCGCAGTGACAAGAGATTCTGGAGAGTCGGCAAGGAAGCGATGACATGCAAGAGGCGAGTGGGTGGTGAAAGAAAGACCTGGGTGATGATGCCTTTTTCATCCGGAAGTATACCGAAGACCGACGCGAAGTCCAGGAGGTATACGACCGTTTCCCAAGCCTGCGGTTGACGAAGATGGGCCCGAAAGATGTTCCCTAGTTCGTCAGGGAAATATCGACGACAGATACACACTTGTGCCGACTCTGGGACGCCACTTCCAAGGACGCAATGACGAAACCAGAATTTCCAGCTCCACAGCTGAGCAAGCTCGCACCATTGGCATCGCCTACCTAATCTTTTCCTATTCAAGAAATCGAGGACGAGATGTTGGAGTTATTCGCCTACTACTTCAAGATCAGACGAGATATGGCATCGCCGTGGGGGGTTCTCAATGGTTACGACAAGTATGAGGGGTATGTACGATTGCCTATTTCCGACATATGGGTACCTCCGGAGTAGCATCCCTGGCTGATCTTCACAAGAGCATTGGGAAAGCGGCGGTAAAGAGACTTTGACAGACTCGGTGCACATCAAAGTTTGATACGCGACGCGTAGAGGTCACCTAGTCAGCAAATACCTCATTCTTGACATAGGAATACATACCGTGGAGGTCGGCCCGACGGAAGCTTCTATCTTGTTAGGCTCGATACTACGAATGCCCTCTCAAGCTGCATACAACGGCGATGCCCAGGGGTCAAATGGTAGAGGGCGCTGTCGAGCCTGAGCCTTGGGGGGCAGGTTGCCTCACTTCCGCCCTGCAGTGGTATGGAGACGCCAGGGAAACTCCCGTTTAAACAAGAAAGCGGTTGAAAATTCCCAAATCCTTGTTGCGACAGCTGTCCAATGTCCACGACTCGGGTGGAAGCCAGGGCAGAGAGGCACTGCTAATGTCCAAACTGCCCCCTTCTCGAAACCCAGCTTGGACACAGGGTGCAACGGCGACTCGATTGATTGATGGAGGCGAGTACCTGTACGAAGAACCAACTACGAGGGGCGTCAAGAGCGTGTTGGTATCGGTTGATGGTGAAGCCCTCTCCGCCCGAGCGCGCATGAAAGTCGACAACCCACCATGACATCTAGCGCAGCAAGGGTAGACGAGCATCGACAAACGCTGCGACAACTCCGCGTCTCCTTTACGACCTTAGCTACCGCACACTGCAGAAGAAGAAGAAGAAGAAGAAAGCAAAAAGGGGGAGAAGTTCAAAGAGAGGGCGGTTGAGTTGGGAGATTGAAACAGACAATGCGGTGCACTGGTCTCGCAGACTTGGACTCTAGACTGTGAAGTTGGGAGCCGAATCACCACCACCAAACCTTCGACCCCTTTCGCGCTAGAGCCACCAAACACAACTTGCTCTCGGCCAGTCAATAATAGCAACCCACGACTACAAATAATAAACACCACCACCGTCACGACGCAGCCCGTCCACTTGCAACCGAAGATGTCGTCCATGGATAGCTCAGCCGACGATCGGGAGGGCCTTATCGATGTCCTCCGCAATACCCTCCGCTTCCTCTCCTGCAGTTCGTACAGAGAGCCAACGCACTCTTATATGGAGCTCGAATCCGATGATGTGGCGCAGCCTGGCCGCCCAGAGCTTCCCCGACAAGCTACATACTGCAGTCTTCCACGGGGGATACGGCGCATGTCAGCGCCCACGCCCGAGGATGCCAGCGACGGTCGCGAGGATACAGACTCCGGATAGCCAACTCTTGGGAGCGGTGGGTATTGTGGGCAATCCTTTTCTAAGTTTGGGGATTATGGCGCGATGGTGTCGCGACTCGCAAGTCCTACGGGGAGGCGTTCCAGGGGGGGGGGGGGTTTGGCGATCAGCAAAGCGTGCATGAACGATGGCAAACAGGGCATCACGCCAGACGCATCCTTGGCTGGTGGGGACTGCAGAAAACAGCAAGAGAAGACGAGAATGGAGATGCAGCGCAACAACAAACACTGCTAGCGACAGACATGGCAACAGATTCGACCAAAGCTGGACGGAGATTCGATGAAGTTGGTTGGAACTTGGAAGCAAGCTACCCCACCATAAGCTTTCCTCTCGACGGGCGCTACTCCGACCCCTGCCAGCTTATCCCACCCTGCCCAAGCTTCCGGAACCTGGCCGAAGCCGGAGGGAGCCATCTCACTTCCACAAAAAAAATATCCAGCGTAACCTTCTGCTTCTCCTCCTTCACCGCCAATACATATGCCTAGTTGCTTCTGCATACCATACACCCCTCTACACGCACACAATGGCCATCATAACAGACTACTCGCGGCCAACGACGCCCGACACGCACCTTAGCAATGGCCTCGCCTCTCCCCGCACCCCCAAATCCAGTCTCGCACTCACCGAATACACGGCAAACCCAAGTCCACGCGCCGAGACGTCTTCTCCCAAAAAGCCACACCAACTCATCCCCGACGCCTTCCTGCTGCCCAACGGATACCCAGACTACCTGCGTCTGATCCTCACCTCGCGCGTATATGAAGTAGTGGAAGAGACGCCGTTGACACACGCAACGAACCTAAGCAACCGGCTGGAATGCAATGTGCTACTCAAGCGGGAGGACCTGCAGCCGGTGTTTAGTTTCAAGCTACGCGGTGCATACAACAAGATGGCGCATCTCGAGCCCAAGGACCGGTGGCGGGGTGTCGTGGCGTGTAGTGCCGGCAACCATGCCCAGGGCGTTGCATATTCAGCACGGAAACTCAAGATTCCCGCCACCATTGTCATGCCGTCTGGCACCCCGGATATCAAGCACAAGAACGTGTCGAGACTGGGCGGATCTGTGATTCTGCACGGCGCCGACTTTGACGCTGCAAAGGCCGAGGCTGCACGGTTGGAGAAATTGCATGGACTCGTATCAATACCACCGTTTGACGACCCGTACGTCATTGCCGGCCAAGGAACCGTGGGCATGGAACTGCTTCGACAGACGAACCTGCAGGACCTAAAAGCTGTGTTTTGCTGTGTGGGCGGCGGGGGCCTCATCGCTGGAACAGGCGTGTACATCAAGCGCATAGCACCACATGTCAAGATCATTGGCGTAGAACAATACGACGCAAACGCCATGGTCGAGTCCCTGAAAGCGGGGAAGCGCGTCTTTCTAAACGACGTGGGCCTCTTCGCCGACGGTGCCGCCGTCAAAACCGTAGGCGAAGAAACCTTCCGCATATGCCAAGAAGTCGTCGACGAAGTCGTCCAAGTCACAACCGACGAAACCTGCGCGGCTATTAAAGACATGTTTGAAGACACGCGCTCCATTGTCGAGCCCGCGGGTGCCCTCGCCCTCGCCGGGCTCAAGAAATGGGTCTCACGCAACCCGTCTCCAGACCGTAACAGAGGCCTCGTAGCCATCGCCTCGGGCGCAAACATGAACTTTGACCGTCTCCGCTTCGTCGCCGAGCGCGCCGCCATTGGCGAAAATAAAGAAGCAATCCTCTCCGTCGCCATCCCCGAGGAGCCCGGCTCTTTTGCCAATCTCGTTTCCATCATCCACCCCATGGCCGTAACCGAATTCTCCTACCGCTACAGCTCCCCGCAATCCGCCCAGATCCTCGTCGGCGTCCAGCTAAAAGCCGCAACCCGGGCCATAGATATACCCGATCTAATCTCCCGTCTCGCAGCCGCGGGCATGAAGGCTCACGACCTCTCTCACGACGAACTGGTCAAATCACACATCCGCTACCTCGTCGGCGGCCGCTCAAACGCGGCCGACGAACACTTGTTCATGTTTGAGTTTCCCGAGCGAGGCGGCGCGCTGTACAAGTTCCTAAACACGCTCCAGCCCGGTATGAACATTAGTCTCTTCCACTACCGCAATTACGGCGGCGACGTGGCAAAGATTCTCGCCGGCATCCAGTGCAAAGAAGAGGAGAATGAAAAGCTCAAGATGTTTCTAAAAGACATTGGCTACCCGTACACGGAGGTGACGGAGAGTGCGAGTTATAGGATGTTTCTGAGAGATTAGGAATCGGCTTGTTTTTTTTGCTGTGTATATGTGTGTTTGTATGTACGACAAGGATGAGGATGATGTCAATGGGCTTGAATGAAATAAAGATACCCCCTCCCCCCCTTTTCCTTTTTTTTTCTTCCTTTTTTTCTTCTTTTCCTTCCTCTCCCAATTCCTTGACCAAATTCTAGGTTTTGTAAATAAAAAAATCGAGTTGAATCGATCTTTGCACTTGTCGCGACGACAGGCAGCATTCAAGAAACCAAAAACAAGCAAAGCACATGTTGAAATGGTTGTGGGATTTTCTTTCAAATCTTCACTACCCATCTATTTCTGCATCAAATGTGCAAGCCAACGGGGGCGATACAAGGCCCACAGCATTGCATTTGGGGTCCCATGCAGGATAATGCTTGAGAAGCAATCAATAGAGAAAAGGAGAGGTGATGAAAATAAGTCTAGGGCTGAGCGGGTTAGGGGGAAATGAAGAACCCTCAAGCACCTTGGTCAGTCACCACCCAATGTACTGTACGCCAGATAACCCCACCCCCTCCCATCCATGCAAGAAACAAAACAGTAGCCGAAGCGATTAAAATGCGGTCGTATTCTGAGCCGATGGAAAAAGAGCGCATGCAACTGGCAATTAGTAGCTAATCACCATGAATCCTGTCCTCTGTAGCAAGTGAATGCAATAGTGCCAATCCCCTTACACCCGGTCCTCTGCAAAGTCCAGCACTTCACAGTCGTCTTCGAAGAAACCTTCCTCGTCACCTTCGCGCTTCACCCGCCTACGCCTGGTTGTGACGACTACCTGCTCGACCTCTTCTTCGCCGTCTCGAAGAATGAGCTTGTTCTCAATTCGCGCCGCAACGCCACCAAAGTCATCCTCGCCCGAGTCGTATGCTTGCGTCACAGGTGACGAGATGCGTGTCGCTTCAATGCTCTCGCCAAAGAGCCAGGCCGAATCATCCTCGTGGTGGAGACCGGAGACGAGTTCTGGTACTGTGGGCAGGAACTCGCTGGTGCTACCATGAGCTTCTGGCATCTGCCTCGAGTATACAAAACGTGTCACGCGTTTGTCGGTGTAGAATGGTTGATAAGGCGGGTTGGTCTCAATCTCGGAAAAGCTGAGTGGCGCAAGGCTTGGCACGGCCGGTTTGCGAGAAAGCAGACTTCGAGGGAACCAATCGCCATAACAGCCAAGTGATGGCTCTGGGTCACCAGGCTGCGGGAAGAGCTGTTCGGTGACAGACGGAGGCAGAGCTATGTCTGGTATAGGAGCGAGTGCAAACTCAACGAGCTTCTTCTTCGTGATTGATGCTGTGTTTGAAGACTTTCCCTTGCCAGTAGGAGGTCGCATTTGTACTCGCCAGATTTGGAGTACACCGCCAGAGACCAGCGCAATCGAGCCACGACCCCTGCCAGACATCCAACGCACACTGTAAGGCTTGATACCACTAGGTGATGAAGGAAGCGTCATCTTGTTGTCACCGGCATGGCGGATGTTGCTAATGGACTTTCCAACACCAGCAGCTACAGCCTTGCCAGACTTTGCGCCAGCGGCAGGGGTAACACCGAGACTGCTCAGACTAAAACGAGAGCCTCCATTGATACTCTTTGTTCGAACAGCGTCAAACCAAGGCTTGGCACTGCTGATGGCTTGCATTGCTGAACTGACAGCACCAGTAGCGCTTGCAGGAGCCGCATTCTCTTTGGGCTGAGGTGGAGGTGCGGCTGGGCGGATTCGTCGAGCTGGTGGCCATTGGAATGCCGATGCCGGCATAGGGAACATGTGTACAGTGCCTTTGTCGGTAATGACCGCCAACTTGTCGACCCTGGGGGCAGACCAGACAACGTCGATGACATTTGCGACCGTCATGCGGGTGAAGCGAGCAACTTGCCGGACGTGAGGTCCAGCAGGTTGTTCGCGTGCCGTCTTGCGGGCTCGTCGAAAGTTGATTCGCTTGAGATCCCAAATGTCTTGATAGTCGCCCTTCTTGCTCACAGACATAAGCATCAGCCCACTGGGAGCAAAAGACAGGAAACTGCAACCTAGAGCAGCTGACATTGTGGCAATGGGTTGTAGCGCATTCTTGCTTCTCGTCTCTTCCGCATCTAGCAGCTTCTGCAAATCATAGACGGAGATTACAGACGATTCTTGCCGCGGTTGCATCTGGTCGTGTCCATGCGTAGGGGGAAAGTAGTGCTGCATGGGGTCCTGACTGTAGGAGGTATGATGTCCTTGCTGGCCCTTATTCATGTAGCTCTTGAATGCCTGCATTCCCTTCTCAGTGGCCCAGCGTGCACTCTTAATTGCAACTTGAGTACCTTCTCGGGTTAGCCTATCAATGAGGCCTGCTTCGTTGGGTGCATCGACGGCACAATTAGGCGATGGTTGTGGCGGCACGCTGTGATGGGCAAGACCAGGGGCGCGCTCATAGTAAGGCGAAGTCAGAGCCACGCCATTCACAGGATACAATGCGCTTGATGCCGGGGGCGTCACTGCCAGCCAGCGGTCAGAAAGCGAGAAAACAGGCAGTCCATATTTCTCGGGAGGTAACTCGTCCTGACTACCATCTGCAGCGCTCGAGCCTCCCGACTGTATCACCCGCTCGCGATTTTGTACAGAGGTCCATATCTTGCCGATGCAACGGAAGCTCTCTGCATAATCCAAGTGAGCGTGCAAGTAGGGGGCGAATATGAAGACCTCGCCACTCGTGCCAGATGCAACAATGACAAACTTGCCCTTTGCATCGATGACAAAGTCACCTACAGGAGGTGGCGGCTGAAACAGAGGGCTATCAATGGGACTGGTGAGTGGCGTCATTGGAGTCCGATACAAGACTGCAATTCTCCGCTTCTCTTTCAGAGAGTACACCTCGACGGTCGTCTGGTAGCCGCTTATTTGGCCGTTCCCATGATTTCCGTGGCGCGAGGAGGGTCTACTGGGCGACTCTGAGGCCGAGTCGTCTGCGGCAGAGGATGCGCCGCTCCCGCTGCTGCTCCTGCTGTCCTTGACAACCGGGCCGTGTAGGACGAGCGCAACTAGTGGGCGGGAAGGAGCCAACGGGTCCCTGCGCGAAGTCCAGGGCAAGAGCTTGGCACCTATGACGGCACCGCGAAGGCCCTCCAGACGCCCCACGAGGTCCATCTTGCTCTTCTCAACACGGAAGACGTCGAGACCACCTTGAGAGCCGACAACGAGCACGTTCTCCGACGTCCGAGCGGCCTCGTCCCCTGCCATGGACAGAGTATCGAAGCCACAGAAGTGGCCTCCCTCGCCAGGCTGGATACCGTTGTGCGGGGCAGTGTTGAGGAAGTCGAGATTTGGCAGGCCATAGTAGTGGGGCTGGGCCTGGTGTGGCAGGGGCGGATTAGCAGCGAACTGTTGCGAGGCGGGGCGACCGCCTTGAGAGTAGACGGAGGCCCGGCGGTCTTTGCCCGGCGAATTCTGCATGCGGCCGCCAAAAGTCGTGTACTGGTTGGGGTGACTGAGGGGGCGTGCAGCTGGCGGCGAGTTGGACATGGCCTGGTGGGCGTATAGTCCCTCTCGCGCACTGGGCGAGTTCTGGAAGGTGGGCGGAGAGCCAGCGATGGCTATGCCGCCGTTGCCCGGTGAGCCCGAGTTTGGGAAGAATGGGACAGATTTGGCCCATTCGTTGGTGTATTGTGCGGCGGGGGTTCGTGAGGCACCGATAGCCGATAGCAATGGGGACGTGGTCCCATTGTAGTTTGTGGGTGGAGACGTGGACGAGAGGCGCTTTGCCGACGACGGCGACTTTGTTCTGTGGCAGTCAGTTCTGTTCTGTTTGGAGCAAACGAGAGCCGCCACTTCCATGGCGGCTTCGGGCTGACTGGCTGGCTGGCTGGCAGGCAGGCAGGCAGACAGGTACAAGGGAGGTGAAGGGGTGAAGGGGTGTCACGACATACATGTTGGGGTAAATGCGCGTAACCTTGTCGCCTCCCCTATGTCTTCTTCCCAGCTCATATCTCGTCGTGTTGCGACCGCGCGGTTGAGGCGTGTCGTGCACCTTGTGGCCCTTGGACTGCTGCTTGTGGAGGTATGTGAGGTTTGAAACGGGCGCCGTGTGATGGTCAACGTGGTCGGGCGATGAGGTCATTCAACCTGTGGGTAGTGGAGAGGCGGGTATGGCGTCGTCTTGCAATAGAAGGGGTGGTGGTGGTGGTAGCGACGGGCAAGAGGGCGAGCAGGATGGGTCGGGACGGGGGTGAATGCTAAACAAAGGCCGATGCGTCATACGCCGTCGTCACGGCGGCTCGTGGAGCGTGTAATCTCGTGCCTGCACAGCAAGACACTTGTGCTGGGTGAATAAAGATGCCTCGTTCCTGACTCGGCGCGTTATCTGGGCCTATCTATCCCTCTCTCGGTACCGGCGGGAGGCTCGTGGATGCAGTGGTTTAAGCCGCGGGGCGGGAGCTTTCACGCGGCACACCTTGTAGGCTTGTATCAGATGGTCCGTCAGCAGTCAATGCAGACGAAGACGACGACGACGACGACGAGTGCAGATGGCAGATGTGAGTCACTTGCAGCTATGGGGAAGCTACCAGGTGTTGAGATGTATGCAGGGTGTCGGAAGTGCAGTTGTTGGCTTCGCTCGTCACGTATCTGCGGAGGGGCATCCACAGCTTATGCAGCTTGCATGCTGCCCGCGACTCTCTCTCGATTCGCCCGCCACCGAGGCCCGCCAGCACCGCCCTCGCCCGTTGCTATCCAGCCCTTCTCTAGCCAGATCCAGTCATCCGTAGATTATCACTCGAGAAGAGGCGTGTCAAGTGATTGCAGCAGGCATCGGCACGTGTCTAGGGGCTTGTTGCACCCCCCCCACGGCGCACCTACGCCGTTCCGCGAAGCGTTCCGAGCGCTGACGTCTATCGTGGCACGAGACCCACCGCCCCAGGCCTCCTCCTTTTGTCCCAGCATGGCGCGTCACGTGCCCATGGTGAGCGTAGGACCGGGAAACAAGTCTTCTTCCATTGCATCCATCGGGCACAAGTCTACCGTGATTTCACTCCCCCTATATCCGCCGTCTGGTCCGTCAAGTCGAGGCTGACCAACTCCACGTGCTGCTGCGCATCCATCAGCAACACCAAACCTTGCAGCAGCGGAGAGTTGCTTGATTGTGACTTCTTCGTCGGGCGAAAGGGGGGTTGCACGGTATAGACTCGACCTCGTGATGCCATGGGGCGCTCAGTACTTGCCGAAGAACGAGCCCTTGGCACAACCGTTTCTCTACGCTGGTCCAAGATCCCGTGCTTCCGCTACCAGTAAGCAAGTAGGCTCCAGCTAACACATCGTATACCAGCTTCTTGTTGGGACGGATGACGCCAGTAGAGCCAGACTTGCGTAGGCGTAGGCGTAGTTCCCGCCGAATCACTTACAGTAAACGGTAGGCGCTTAGCGATGTGGGCATGGAATCGTGCATCATGAATAAAAGTCGTATGTGACAAGCTGCTGGCTGATTCAGACTATGAGCAAACAAGACCTTGTCCGAGTCTTTCCAAGTCGTGAGCGTGTGTTCCGAAAGCCGGCAGCAGAAGACGTCGGCGTTGCCCTATGCCGACCCCCTTGTCATCTTCGCGCATCGCTATCGCGCAATCGCACATGTCCAGTACACGCCGCAGCATCATGCGCTCGCCCGCCATGTACAGTCGTCTCCGTATCATTCCCTCACTTTTTGCGTCTTCCTAAGCGCCTCGTCTCTCATTTACCCATCTTTGTTCGCCGTCACCTCATTTTGACATCATCGCAAGCCAAATGCGATAACCACCACCACCACCACCACACATGCTCAAACCTCAACCCTAGACTCCCCCACAACCCTCATTATGACGCCGGAGCTCGAGGCCTTTGCGCGCGCCATATCGCGCGTGCTGGGCTGGGCCTATGTCCTCGCCTGGTGCGTACCTTGCTCTTCACAAACCAAGCCCGTACTGATCCCCTTTGTAGGAGCTTATCGTTCTACCCCCAACCCATATCCAACTACTTTCGCAAATCCACCTTCGGCCTCGCAATCGACTTTCCAACCCTAAACGTTCTCGGTTTCATATGCTACACAATCTCCACCGCCTGCTTCCTCTACTCGCCCACGATCAAGTCACAATACGCGTACCGCCATCTCAACGCCCCGGAGACGACAGTGCGCTTCAATGACTTTCTGTTCGCCGCACATGGAGCGGTCATGTGCGTGATTATATACAGCCAGTTCTTCCAACGCGTGTGGGGGTTCGAGGTGGGAAAAAGTCAAAAAGTCAGCAGGCCAGTGCTGTGCATCTGGTGGGCATGCGTTTTCGCCATCGTATTTGTAATGCTGCTTGTGTGGAGAGATGGGTCGGTTGATGACTTTGACGTCTACAACTGGGCCTGGATCGATGTTGTCGGTAACCCCTTTTCCCCCAAACACTTGCCGTGCTGCATACTAACATGGGTACAGGTTTATACCCTCGGGTACGTCAAACTCCTAACCGTGCTCGTCAAGTATATACCCCAAGCCTGGCTCAACTACAAGCGCAAGTCCACCGTCGGCTGGAGCATCTATCCCATGCTTCTTGATTTCGCTGGAGGTTGGCTATCATTGGCGCAGCTGTGCATTGATTCGGCTCTGGAAAATGACTGGAGTGGAGTGACGGGCAATCCAGTCAAGTTTGGCCTTGGAAACATCACAATCGCATTTGATCTCATCTTCATATTCCAGCATTACGTGCTATATCGCCATGTCGACAAAAACAAGGAGGATGAAGAAGAGCGACAGAGGCTTGTAGACGATGAGCGGGAATAGCAACTCGAAAAAAACATGTAGATATTCCAAAGCTTACATTTGCATCTTACCCCGGTCTCACAACAAGCCCCGGTGACGACTAGGATACTGCGTCAATACTACTGCGACATAGTGCCCCGCACTAGCCTGTCAATCCCGCGACTTCCCCACATGGTTCCCACATTGCCTTGTGCCGTTCCGGGAGAATGTATATCCAGGATGGCGGAATATCATAATCTACAAATAAACATCAACGCGACTTCATTTTGATTGATGAATTGAAACTCGTACCCCTGCAAAACACCATGGCACCAAACTGGGACAGATTGATCCGCTTCATCGCAGCGGATGGCCGCGAACTGCGGGGTCAACCCATCCTACCCTCCCCGGACTTCGACGTCGGCACAACGACGGAAGAGACAAAACTTCAAGCCAACGTAATCGCCGTGAAAAACAATGACATCTTCGACCCCAGCACCCAAGTCACCGACGAAGTCGTCACCGTCAAGAAACTCCTCGGTCCGCTAACCCAGGACGAAGTACCCATAATCCGGTGCATAGGACTAAACTTTATCAAACACAGTACGTACAACCATTCCAACCGACAAGAAACAAAAAAAAACTTACAACTCTCCACCAGTCCAAGAAGGCGGCCGCACACTGCCCCCCTACCCCTCCACGTTCATAAAAGCAAACACCTGCCTTACCGACCACGACGCTGCCATTGTCGTGCCCAAAATTGCCCAAGACAACCAAGCCGACTACGAAGGCGAGCTCTGCTTTGTAATCTCACGCGATGCAAAGGACGTGTCTGAGGCGGACGCATACTCCTACATTGGCGCCTACACAGCCGGCAACGACGTCTCGTCGCGGAAACTGCAACGCGACCCTCTCCTCGCCGGCACAGTGCCGCAGTGGAACTTTAGCAAGGGCTTCGACACGTATGCGCCTCTGGGTCCACAACTCGTGTCCACAAACATTGTTCCTGACCCGAGTAAGTTGCACCTGCAGACGAGGGTCAATGGCGACTTGAGACAGGATTCCGGAATCGATGATTTGTGCTTCAAGATTCCAACCCTCGTTGCATATTGCTCGCAGGGTACTACGCTCAAAAAGGGAACAGTGTTTATGACGGGCACGTGTGCGGGCGTGGGTTATGCGATGCAGGTGCCGCAGTTTTTGAAACCAAAGGATCGGGTCGAGGTGAAGGTGTGGCCTGAAGTGGGCAGTTTGAAGAATTGGGTCGAGTATGCATAGGCTGGGGGGGGGGGGGGGTTTCTCATCATCTCAGGCTTGTTAGCGTGTGTAGGGTGTGATGATGGATAGTCACGTGGTACAGGCAAAGTCTATTGTAGTGAAAATTCCATGGTACCATTGTAAAAGCAATATTTAAAAAAAAAGCAGTAATAGCGCTAGAGTAGACGTAGTGCATGTATGTAAGTAGGAGCCCCAAGTGGAAAATAGATGAATTGTCTAACTATGAACCTGTCGCAACGCCGATTGATCCAAGTCCACCCTCCCGCCGCCCCTACCCAAGCATAAGATTCCAGCTGAAGTATTAAAAATCTTGGAGCATGCGTGTGCCTGACAGCCAACCGTTTCTATACGTGTTGGAATTGCGCATGTCTATTGGGTGACCGGGGTTGCCAGTTGCGGATGCTCCAAGGCGGAGACAAGAAGAGCGGGATCTCTGGGCATGTCTCATGGACTTGGCGGCATCGCACCTCGAGCAAAAGCATGGTCTTGAGATGGCGCTTGAATGGCTGGAGTGACAGAACCCCATTCTTTTCCATCCCGAACCAGGTGCTCGGCGCCTATGATTGTGACCTGGGCGGATCCTAATGGACGGGACTGACGGCAAGCTGCAGTACTTGCACAAACTCGTGTGGGAGGTGGACTTGGATTATATAAGAAGAAATCAGTTCCCAGGAGACCAAATGTCCTTTTACTCATAGTTCAACAGCTGCATATAGCCAAAATGGTGTCTCCAGTGACAGCAAAGTATGGTAAGCAAGTTTCTGGACAAGCCACACGTGAGACATGGAAAGCTGATTATTTTTTTGCCAGACTGGATTCTTGCCATTACCACTATTGCCTTTGTCTTTTCGGCCTTTGGTAATGGTGCAAACGATGTGGCCAACGCTTACGCGAGTGAGTATTACTCAACAGACAATGCTTGCCTTGCCATTGCTAACCCGGGATGTAGCTTCTGTCGCAGCACAAACATTAACAATGGTCCAAGTTGGTCCGCTGGCAGTGGTGACGGAGTTTGTCGGTGCAGTGGCACTCGGTGCCCGTGTTACATCGACCATCAAGAATGGCATCATCTCCATTGATCGTTTCGAGGGTAGTCCAGGGGCACTTATGCTGGCCATGGGCTGCGCTGGTGGGGTTCACACACTCTGATGGGTCTAGAAGCATTGGCTAACAGTAAACAGAGGTCGGTAGTGCGTTCTGGTTGATGCTAGCCACGCACTGGGGCATGCCGGTATCTACAACCCAGACTGTAGTCGGTGCTCTCATCGGAGTCGGATTTGCCAGCAAGGCCAGCGTCAAGTGGGCATGGGAGTCTGGCTCCGTGTCGCAAGTTGCTGCGTCTTGGGCTATTGCACCTCTAATCGCTTGCGCCTTTTCCGCCCTCATCTTTGGCACTGTCAAGTACCTTGTCCTCGAGCGTGCCGACCCCTTCAAGAACGCCATGCGCCTTATCCCCTTCTACTTTGCCATGACGGGTGCGATTCTGGCTCTCTTCATCGTCGTCGAGGCGCCTACAGCACCGTCGCTTGAGGAGTTTGGGGCCGGAAAGGCGGTTGGTATCATCCTCGGTGTGTTTGTGGGATGCTTACTGATCTGTTATGTCTTCTTCATCCCCTTCTTCAAGCGCAAGCTGATCATGAAGGATCCGCGTGTGCGCGTTTGGCATGTAGTCTACGGTCCCTACCTGCTGAGGCAAGACGTCCATCTCTTCTGGCCTGGCACCGGCGACGAATACGTCACAGACTACTACGCCGACGCCTACGGCCAAGTCCGCGCCCAGGCAAAGGACGAAAAGACGACTACCCAGCCACCAGCGAGCACCGACAACAACAGCATCACCAAAGCCGACACCAGCTCCGCCTCGCCATCAACCGACCCCGAAAAACCGTCTACAGCCCCTACCCCCCTCATCCGCAAAAAACTGGAACCCTACGAACGCTTCATCCTCCCCGTCCACTCACTCTCGTGGTCAAACCCCCTCAAATGGTACGGCTACTTGAAATTCATCTTCCTTCGTGGCGTAACCTGCGACGTCGTCTCCCACGACAGCGACCTCCTCCGCGCCATCCACTCGCGCGCAACCCGGTACGACGTCCGGGTCGAGCACCTGTGGACGTACTGCCAAGTGATATCCGCCATGATGATGTCCATTGCCCACGGCTCAAACGACGTAGCAAACGCCGTGGGGCCCTGGGCCGCCGTCTACCAGACCTATCTCGCTGGCGAAGTGGCCACCAAGTCGCCCACGCCCGTCTGGTTTCTGATTGTGGCCGGTTTGCTACTCGGAGCCGGGTTCTGGTTCTACGGCTACCATATCGTCAGGGCGCTTGGTAATAAGATTACGCAGATGAGTCCGACGAGAGGATTTGCGGTCGAATTGGGCGCGGCGGTAACGGTACTTCTGGCGAGTCGGCTGGGCTTGCCGGTTAGTACTACGCAGTGTTTGACTGGCAGTGCTGTAGGTGTGGCGCTGATGAACTACGATCTTGGCGCTGTGAATTGGAGACAGTTGGCCTTTATTTTCTCTGGATGGGTGAGTTTTCTTCTTCCCCGCTTTTCCAAAAAATTCCTCTTGTTGTAACCCTCTTTTTTTTGGATTGATATCAACTTCATGGCACTAATGTTGAAATACAGGTCGTCACCCTCCCGGCTGCAGGCTTGGTCTCGGGCTTACTGTGCGTCATGGCGCTTAATTCTCCGCATTTCTAGCTCTTCCTCGTCTTAACATGTCAATAAACTGTCACCCGGTTGGTATTACTAGTGGGGTAGAAGAAAGAGAAGAAGAAGAAGAAGAACCAGTGGTGTAAGCTAGGAGGGTTTGTATGGATATGGCACTCTTGGCGAGTCCTCGATGCTTTAAATATATCATGGACAACTTTAGCTTCTAAGAAAAAGAAGAAAAAGAAACACAATGGTTGTGATGCCAGATAAAGAAGATAACCATACATTAATACAGCAATATATGTTCTTCTTCATTAACCCTGATATCCCTCTTCCCCCCCTGCCAAACTCTTACGATGCGCATTCATCCTAGCCGCCCATCTTCATACATCTTCGTCTTGAGCTTAGATTACCTCATCCTCGCCATCTCCTCTTCAGCCGTATGGTTAATATCTGGGACAAAAACCCAGGGGTCCTTTGCAATCTTCTCACGCTTGTACTTGATTGTCAGACCGACACACGGGTCATATGGTTGTGTATAGCAGAATAGCCCAGATGACTGTTTGAAAGTCCCCCCTGCGGTCAAGAAGAAACCTGCAAGGAAGGCCCCGAAAACGATCAACATTTCTACGTAGGCTGCGATTGAGATGAAGGCTGACAAGACCAAGCTCATTAGTATGATGTTGGATATGCAATATATCCGGTAGAAGTGCTTTTCAACAACCTCTGGAATTTGGAGGCAATCCCCCTACTTTGTGAAGACAGGAGTGAGTATGGCCATGGCAGCCGAAGCCACAATCGGCCGTCTGACTAGCCACCCTATGTTTACATTGCCACCATCAGCAATACTTGCCAAGTCGTGGATGACTCCCGATGTCATGAGATCTGTGACATTGCTAATGACGGCAGCGCTGACGAGGACGGCAATGGTGGTGCCCACACTCGTCGCACTCAGAACAGCACCAACGATGAACGTTTCGACAACGCTATAGCCGAAGCGAAGATACAACAAGAGGTAGTTGAAACCGATTGGACACAGCAAACCAGTTCCCGCTCCGCATACTGACCACGTAAAGTTTGCCTTGGGCAGATCTTGACGCGTACTCAGGCTGCCCTCTAACATGACCAAGATGAGGCCAATGTAGCCAAGCTACAGAAACGTGTCTACAAACTGGGATACGAAGTCACCAAATGTCGCACGCAGTTCTTTTCCGGTACCAAGGGATGTTTACCGGCCCAATCACGGTGCAGCAGCTCCGCCAACGGCTCCCCATATGCGATGCCAACCGCAGCAAGTCCCATGATGCCGGCGCGAATCACCTTGGCCGAAACGCATTCTGATATTCAAAGGGAGGGGAAGAGAGAACTCAGGATTGCAATGTCAACGTCTTGGCTCGGCTTTGGTGCAATATGTGTGGTTTGTTCAACTTTTGGCTTGTGGTTCTGTACCCGATTTGCGCTAAGCCATCGACGTCAGAGGAGATTCCGTCACCACCAAAACAGCCAAGACCTGCACAGAACATGGCGCATAGTTCGCAGCGAATCTTTAGGTAGTTTCCAGAGTTTTTCTCAACGTATCTCCCCTTCACCACAAGGGCCGTGCACCGGAGATGTCTGGATACTGCCAAGATGTGCTGCAACTGTAAGATGACCGTTAAGCGATCGCGCTCATGGCCACTCTGGACGATGCTTGGGGTCACTAATGCAAAGCTTGAGCGTACGAAACGCCAATGGTTTTCTCCGCGGGCTTGTTGAACAAAAAAGTCTGCGCCGAGTGAATTGAAGAGGCAGGTTGTGGAAGATCCAGAGCCCTGCCAAGGGCGAAGATGCCGTGTATCCGCTCCACCCCCGCAGGTCCCGGTAACAAGATGCGCACTCAATGGCTGCTTTCATGGCCAAGAGTGGAAAATACTGTGCCTTTTCCCTTGGCACTCACCATCGCCAATTGCCCTTGGCGCGAACTCGTGACGCTTGGCATATCTCCGCAACACGGCTTGACTTATACCGTATTCCGCACTACTCGCATAAGTTCATATAGAAATCGAACGACCCGTTGCTACTTGCTCTGTCTCACTGCAACTTTTTTGTCAACTCTTGAAATCTTTACCTCTCTTTTACTCACTTGAAATTTGCTTCTCGCTAGTTCCTCATCCACCTCTTTTGTGTATCCAACCCACTCCGTACAAAAATCCACAAACTCGCCAATCACGGCGTAAATCTGGAGGAGTCTGTCCCATACCCCGTGCTGAAGTTCTCTATGAATACCACAATCAACACCCAATCCACCAAATTCGTCCACGTGGCACCAGCCCGCGGGACGAGAATACGTAGGAAGCTTGAACGTTGACTACGACCTTGAAATTTTACCACTATATCACGTGTCCACTCAATTCACGAAAACAAGCTTACCGGATACAACAACAAACTCCTTCCCTTGAAACATATAAAAAAACAACGTCGCCAATATGGCGAAGAAAGCTGCCGCCCTTGAAGGGCACGTCAGTGGCCAAGCCAACAAACCAATGTCCAAGCCTGCCCACAGCCTTACGCTCAAACAGGTCGTCGAAGAGCTAAAGACTGAAGAATGGTCTGGTCTCTCTGATGCCGAGGCCAAGCGACGTGTGGACGAGTACGGGGCCAACGAACTGGGAGAAGCCGAGAGCGTATCTCCTGTCAAGATTCTCATCGCGCAAGTTGCCAATGCAATGACCTTGGTTCTGATCTTGGCCATGGCGGTCAGCTTTGGTATCAAGTCCTGGATCGAGGGTGGTGTTGTCGCCTTTGTCATTGGACTTAACATCGTCGTCGGCTTCTTTCAGGAGTGGTCGGCGGAGAAGACCATGGACTCGCTGCGCAACCTCAGTTCGCCGACTGCACGCTTGATTCGCAGTAGCCAGCAGGTTACTGTCCCGTCGGCCGAAGTTGTGCCCGGCGACGTCATCGAAGTCAAAGTTGGAGACACCATTCCTGCCGATATGAGGTGAGTAGATTTTGCTTTCTTTTACCGCGCGCGAGTACCCTTTTGCGTTTACGTTAGGAGTCGCAAATTAACGTCATGTTCCAGGGTATTTGAAGCCGTCAACTTTGAGACTGACGAAGCATTGCTCACCGGAGAATCCCTCCCCGTCCGCAAACAAGAAGATGCTACTTTTGAGGAAAAGACAGGTCCTGGTGACCGCCTCAACGTCGCGTACAGCTCGTCCAGCGTCACAAAGGGCCGTGCCAAGGGCATTGTCTTCGCAACGGGCGCCTACACGGAGATTGGAGCTATTGCCGCGCAGCTACGGGAGACAAAGTCAAAGGTTCGACCGGTCAAGCGCAAGGAGAACGGGAAAGCAAAGCCACATCGTTACCTTGAAGCTTACACGCTTACCACGACCGATGCGATTGGCCGCTTTCTCGGCCTCAATGTCGGTACGCCTCTACAGAAGAAACTGTCCAAGCTAGCGGTATTACTCTTCTTCATTGCTGTCATTTGCGCCATCATCGTGCTTGCAGCCAACAAGTTCAGCTCTCGCCAGGAAGTCATCATTTATGCGGTCGCAACGGGCTTGTCCATGATCCCCGCTAGTTTGGTCGTCGTCCTTACAATCACCATGGCTGCGGGAACCAAATCAATGGTCAAGCGGAATGTCATTGTCCGGAACCTCAAATCCCTCGAAGCGCTCGGTGGCGTTACAGATATTTGCTCCGACAAGACGGGAACCCTGACCCAGGGTAAAATGATTGCCCGCGGTGCTTGGATACCGGGCATTGGAACCTACACCATCGAAGACTCCACTGCGCCCCAGGATCCTACAGCGGGCAATGTACGTTTCAGTTCCGCGGCGCCCAGCCACATGGATCTCAAGTCTGGCGGTGAAAAGTGCGGCGATCTCGTCGCAGTTGATAAGTTGGACGGCCACAACGTGGGTGGATTCGGTGAATTCCTTAAGGTTGCTTCGCTTGCCAACCTTGCTGCCGTCAAGCAGAACAACGAGGGAGCCTGGGGAGCACATGGTGATCCTACAGAGATTGCCATTCAGGTCTTTGCCGCTCGCTTTGGCATGAATCGCAGTAGCCTGGTCAAGGGCGACTCGCCGCAATGGGAGGACCTCGTCGAGCTTCCCTTTGACTCAGATGTCAAGCGCATGTCGGTCATTATGAAGCACGCCAGTGGAAACTACGCCTTCACAAAGGGAGCCGTCGAGCGCGTCATCCAGAGCTGTACTACCTATCTGGCCGACGGAAACGAGCAATCCATGCCCGTTACCGATGAATTCCGCGAAGAGATTCTGAGCCACATGCAGGCTCTTGCTGGTCTTGGTCTCCGTGTTTTGGCCCTGGCTAGCAAGAGGTATCCGGCTGATGTTGAGAAGGGCGCCGAAGTGCAGCGTACTTCGGTCGAGTCTGAGCTTGTTTTCCGTGGTCTCATCGGTCTTTACGATCCCCCTCGTCCCGAGTCTGCTGTCGCCGTCCGCCAGTGCCACGAGGCTGGCATCGAGGTCCATATGTTGACTGGTGATCACCCAGAAACTGCAAAAGGTTCGTTGAGCCCCATGTCCAACTGTGCATGTAGCATATACTAACTTTTTTTTAGCCATCGCCATTGAAGTCGGCATTCTCCCCTCTCCCGACCGGTACCGGAAAATTTCGGGCGACATCGCCAACTCCCTTGTAATGACGGCCTCTGAGTTTGATGAACTCACCGACGACCAAGTCGACCAGCTCCCCGTGCTCCCCCTCGTCGTCGCCCGCTGTGCTCCAAGCACAAAGGTTCGCATGATTGAAGCCCTGCACCGCCGCGGCCGCTTCTGCGCCATGACTGGTGACGGAGTCAATGATTCGCCGTCACTCAAACGCGCCGACGTAGGAATTGCCATGGGCCAAGCCGGATCCGATGTTGCAAAAGAAGCGTCTGACATTGTGCTTACCGATGACAACTTTGCCTCTATCCTCGCTGCCATTGAAGAAGGCCGCCGAATCTTTGACAATATCCAGAAGTTTGTGCTGCACGTTTTGGCCGAGAATGTGGCGCAAGCGGGTACACTGCTTGTTGGGCTGGCGTTCAAAGACCGCACTGGTCTTTCCGTCTTCCCACTCGCTCCCGTGCAGGTCGTTTGGATCATCATGGCTACATCGGGTCTACCGGACATGGGCCTCGGTTTCGAACGCGCAGTGCCTGACATCTTAAACCGGCCGCCGCAATCACTCAAGACGGGCATTTTCACCATGGAGTTCCTCGTTGACATGGTCGTGTACGGTCTGTGGATTACGCTGCTATGTCTCGCCAGTTTCGTCCTCGTCGTTTTTGGCTTCGGCGACGGAGAGCTCGGCGAGGGCTGCAATGAAACATACTCGGAGTCGTGTGAGCTGGTGTTTCGCGCCCGCGCCTGCACATTTGCTTGTCTGACGTGGTTTGCCCTCTTCCTCGCGTGGGAGATGATTGATATGCGGCGTTCATTCTTCCGCATGCAGCCCGGTAGCAAGCGCTACTTTACACAGTGGATGATCGACGTGTGGCGTAACCAGTTCCTCTTCTGGGCCGTCATGATCGGCTTCGTCACCCTGTTCCCGCTCATCTATATCCCAGTGTTAAACACAACTGTGTTCAAGCACGCGCCGATTGACTGGGAGTGGGGCATCGTGTTCATCGAGAGTGGCGTCTTCTTTGCAGGTATCGAGTCTTGGAAGTGGTGCAAGCGTGTCTACTTTCGCCGCAAGGCAGCTACGACCGGAACCGGCAAGGTGGACAAGAACATGGAGATTGAGGATCGCGTGTTCGGGAGATATTACAGCAGTAGTTCTTCGGCCGCCGGCACCGAGGATATACAGGAGAAGGACAAGGCTTAGATATGAGTAGTTCGTGAGGGAAGGCCAAGTGGGCAAGGTGGAAGTGGGAGTGGAAGTGGAGAAAAGCACAGGCCCTTTGTATGGAAACGGTAGGTTTGGGAGAAACATCTAAATTGTCTATATGGGTCTCTCCTTTATCTTTGCATGAGATTGATAACCGCACGAGTAAAAGTTAGTATATGGTTTTATAGATTGAAAATGAGAATGATTAACGTACGGTTGTGTGAAAATAACATTGTAATATTGCACTAAACCACGTCACTGGAACCATTATTTCCAAATCATGAAGAAGGAAAGAAATAAAGAAAGAGGTGAAAGGTGGGGTAAATATGTCGTTAGATGTTTCCAGTATGTCACGTTGCGGGATTTTATTCCATGTATCTGCGGGATTTTCACCACATTGAGTCTCCCTATATCACGTGACTATTTACACACTAAACGTACACATACAGAGCAGCCTTGAGTAAGAAAAATATATAGTAATTAGATCTACATATTCTTAGAGTTATAGTAGCTAGGTCTACGTATTCTTAGAGTTCTAGCGGCGCACGAGCACTGTATAGGATCCACGACTCCACCAAGCCAGTGCGGCGAGGATATCTACAAGGATTTCAAAGGCAATTCGGACCTACCTTGCTACAAGAGATTAACTTGAACAAGCGATTCTACTCAAAGTATGCACACATCCCACCTCTGCATTTGCATCCACACATCCACGCCCTTACGCGCACTGCCTTGGGAGTAGTACAAACTAAGTAATATATGGATTGTTCCTTTTGCTAATGATTTCAACCCAAGAAATGTTGTAGAATTTACAGAGTAAGTGTTGCAGAAAGGAAGCAGCGCCGACCTGCTATGCGATATGCCAAGCTTAACTCTTCTGTGACGGGATAGGCTGTAGCTCATGAGAGGAAGAGGTCTCGGTAATAGTACTTGCTTCAGCCTTTTTCCAAACTGTCCCCCGCATGCTTTCCGGTACCTCGATTGCAAACAAGCTGATGAAGAGCCCGATACCACTGAGGATTACGCAGCTGTAGTATACGCTCTTGTATCCGATATCACCAAGCTCACCTTGAGGAAGGTTCGCATCGCCATACTTCTTCTCAATGCCTTCTGCAACTGCCGTAAGCACGGCTAAGCCCAGTACGCTGCCACCGACCTGCAGCGCGACGTTGAACACACCAGCAGCGGCGCCCTGGTCTGATCTAGATGCGGAAGACACTACGACGAAGTTGGCAGTGATATAAACGGCGCCGATGCCGGCAATGTATAGGATCATCCCTGGGAAGGTATAGCGCCAGTACGAACTTTGCTCGGTGATGAAGCTGAAGAGGAGGACACCCGGGATGGAGAGGGCCCAGCCGAAGATGAACTATTAAGCAAACACAAGAGAGTCAGAGCCGTTCATCGATGATACAGTGAGTACAGGCGGAGGGAAATGAAGAACTAACCATGGCCCTTGCGCCGAAGATAGGCACAAGACGACCCGAAAGGGTATTGAAGATGAAAGCGCTCACGCCTAGCGGAATGAAGAGAACCGAGGTGTGTATGGCACTAGCGCCGTAGGACTGGAGCTGAACGGTGAGGAAGTAGGTGCATGCTTGTCGTACGGCATAAGTATTGACAGCAAGGATCAACGTGAGATTGAATGACAGGTTGCGGAACAGATGGGGTGCAAGGATTGCCTGAGGAGCTACACGTTCGTGTAGGATGAAGATGACAAGTAGGACAATAGAGACAACAAGCGTTGCAATGATCTTAGAGTCGTTCCAACCTTCGGAGTTGGCCGATGTGAGGGAATAGGTAAGGAGGAGGATACCAGGAATGCCTAGAGAGATACCGAGGGCGTCAAATCGGACCAGGCGGTCACGGACAGATTGTAGAAGCGCTTTCTTGGGCGGTGGTATGCTTTCGCTTGTGTCTTGACCATCCATAGGGGGCGGAGTGGTAGAACGAGGCGAGCGGACGCGTGGAAGGAGAGCATAAGCTGCGGGAATGACGATGCCCGAGATAATTACGGATATGTAGAATATCCACCTCCAGCCGAGGAATGCCGTGAGGACACCGCCAAGGATGAGTCCAATGATGAAGCCCAGAGAGCCTGCTGCGCCCCATATTCCAAGAGCCTTTGCCTTCTGGGTGGGATCGGTAAAGTACAGAGCAATATGGGCTTGCGCTGAAGGGATAGTGAAGGCTGCACCTATCCCCTGAAACGCTCTGGCGATGACCAGTCCGATAAAGGTGGGAGTTAAAGCGCAGACCAAGCTGAACAAAGCGAAGAAGACCATCCCAAAGAGCAAGACGCGACGATGCCTGGGATCCATATTAGCTAGGTCTATGAGGAATCGGGGTTCTGGTAGAGTCTCACCCGAATATGTCTCCTCCACGACCGCCCAGCAGGAGAAAACCGCCGAATGTGAGAGCATAGGCGGAGATGATCCATTGGAGATTGCTAACCTTGATGTCAAAGTCTTTCTGGATGGTGGGAAGTGCAATCGTTATGGCACTCAAATTGGCGAGGTCTAGAAACATCGCAGAGCACCTGCAAAGCGTGTATTAGTGAAAGAATAAAGTACGTGATACCAATACCTACACGACCGCTAGAATGTAGTAGGGGCTGCACCCAGCCGTACGGTCTGGGAGAGCCTGTAGCTTCCGGAGAAACATTGTGGGTAGACGTGAGCTGTCGTGTATGTCAAGGTGTCAATGGTTTCAATGGTCTGCATAGGGAGCTCAAAGACCGTGGGATTTATTGGCAGATCAAGAGCGATGATCCGCTGATCGTCTTTTGTTGAGGGAGACCGCGCCCTTTATTTTTGTACCTAGTGGGGTTGTTAAACTTTGCGGCCGGGTACGACAGCCCTTCCCCAAACAACACCACGCCCTTTTGCTACGTGTGAAGGGCGCCCTTGGCTGTTAAACTTTGTCGCTGTCGCAAATCTCGGGAACTCGGTGAAAGTCGCCCTACCTAGGACTAGCCGCCATTGTATGGGCTCTTTCAACGCCATTAAAAACCCTCTGGGTCACCCTTACAATGTACAACTCAATGTCGCGATCATAAGATCAACAGCTCATCGCAAAACAAAACAAAACTTATCGATTTCGCAAGGCGGCCTGTCTGAGTGAGTTAAGCGTCAAGGCGGCCCGGTGTTACGCACATATCGGCAGCGGCTCGTAAAAGGCTCGTCCCACGGCCCGTTTTACGGGCCGGTGCACAGGTCTTGACAAGTGTCTTTGGTACACTAAAATATGCAAGCGATGCCGTCATAACTCCGGAAGAAACAGAACTAGTCTGGCTCGCAACCAGTTGTCACCCTCTTCAAGCACGTACTTCTGCTTTTCCGTAAAAGAGACTTTGCGCGTCGACAAACCGCTACTGGTAAATACATGCGTGCGTTTGAAGTGTTTTCACACTCCCAGCATACAACAGCTACATCGACAGCATGAACCGTATATTGGCCCAAAAGATGCGCGGGAAATTAACCATTAATAGAAGGTGCATCAGCATTTACAGTGGTGACGGGTGCCGGTCTTCTGAATAGCATGACATGGCCAAGAATGATCTGATAAACTCCAACTTATGCAAAATACGTGTCATTGGAATTGACTAGTATGAATCTACAGCACTTTTCGGTCAAAAAATTGCCTAGTTCAACGGACCGGGACAGTTGGCAGCTGCAAACTGCTTCTTCTTTTTTGGACCTCAAAGCTTTGGACTATAGCACAGAGGATTGCTCACACTATTCGCAAAAGCAAAGGGATGGCGGCAATGCACGCAATCGTAACAACCAGCATCGTTAGTTTTACTAGACTAAAGATCACGAGGAAACACGTTTGCTAGCGTGTACGTGAACGTTCAGTGTGGTCCACTGAGCCTCTTTCTGCTTGTTCATAGTCCACTGGAAGGCAGACTATCCGCGTCTATACGCATGCTGCCTCCTGATCGCAATTCTCCCTTGCATTGCCTGTAGACAATGAAGAGTACCACTGGCGGCAGTAGTGAGAAGCCAGGTCGCAGGCAGTGATGGTAGTCATAATCGAACCCTTGTACACCTCGGAATGGATGAAGATAGAGGGAATGATTAGAAAGATGCATCCTACGCAATCTTCGGACTAGCGTTAGAGATGGAATCAAGTCTCTCGTTTCGGAAAATGGGTTGTATTGAACGTGGGTACGCTATATGAATCCAACATGGGTACCAGCTGGGTTTCATCATACGTGGTCGGTTTCGGCATGAATATACACCACTTGAGAACTTTGGGGCCTTGTTTAGAGCACCAAATGACCAGTTCACAAGGACCAACCCCAAAGGATTACTAGCGCGTCCAATAGGCGGTGATACTTTCGAGGGACTGCCAAGACTGTGGACTTCGTAAGTCGTACAGTAGTAGGTTGTTAATTAGCCGTACCGTAGCAGTGAAACAAGTGTTGGCAATCGTACTACGGCAGTAGCACGGTACAGCGGAAAAAAAGAGAGAAAAGAGAAAAGAAAAGAGTGAAGAAGTGAGGGCCAAAAAAAAGAAGAAACCGTACCGTCGACGTGGTAGTCTCACAGTAGTGCTGTAACTGTTCATTGGACGCGTTAAGGATTACCTTATCCGAGCAGAGAACTGCCAGCAAGACCGTATTGCAATAATATAAATATATGTTGTCTATCCTCACCAACAACATCAAGCAAGTCTTTTACAGCAATACTCTCTTATCAAGCAACTCTTTTGCAGCAATACTCTCTTATCAAGTAGCTCCTTTGCAGCAATACACTCTTATCATGTCACTCGAGCCCATGCCATTCTTGAGCGGTCCTACTCCAAACAGTTCAGGGCCATGCGGTCGTAACGACCCACCGAGCGATGTTGTCTCTATGATACCCCTCTCAAAAGCACAGCAAGCACTCTGGCTGGATTACCTCGTCAGACCACACGCATGCCACTACCACCTGAGGCTCGAAGTTGACCTAACCCACTTGCACCCGACCTTAGAGCGTCTCTTGGATGGTTAGTTCTCCTGTAGTTTTGACATCAAACATCGCTAATGACATTACTTCGTGTAGTCGTTCAGACACTGGGAAAAGAACACCCGATGCTGAGAACAACATTTCACCTCGATGCTGTGGATCAATCAAACAGACCGTTCATGGCTGTTCACTCTCAAGATACAGCTGTTCAGAGTTTTGAGATTATGAATGGACAAGCGAAACTCTCGTCTTCTCTGCGTCGCAGTTTCGATCTTTCCTCGGAATTTCCGGTTCGCTGGGTTATACTGCACGATACCACAATTCAGGGAGGAAAAGTTCAGACCACATACAGGCTTTTCGCTGTTGGTCACCATATTGCCGTCGACGGCTTCAGCTTGAGTCTTCTATCGAAACAGATCCTCAGGCTTCTCGAACCGACTACGGAGCAGCCGACCACTGGAGAGACAGGTCTCTCGTACGGCGAGTACGTTCAGAGACAGGTGAGAAGCATTTTCCATTCTCAGAATGACAGCATTGACACGTGTTGCCTAGGATGCATACTTGAGAAGCACAAGCGGACGAGCTGCAAAAGATTTCTGGATGTCGCAGATTGCGCACACTACTCCTTTCTCGTGGACCGTACCTCCTCCTGTCAAGCACAGCGGCGATTACCGCCGCATGCACACATGGGCGTTCTTCTCCAACGAGGAACTGCAGAAATGGAGCGAGCTCTACAAAACGTCTTGGTTTCGGGTCGCCTCGACCATAGTCAGCTTGGTCACAAACGGCAATTCAGAACCCACGCCGCACCATGATCGGGCTCTCTTCGTGGCGTTTGGCGCACGTCCCAAAGAATTCCAGACGTGTGTTTCACACATGGCCAACACGGTATGTCGTGGAAACCAAACATTAGTCTACGTGAGCTGACATGACGACAGATGCCAGTGAAGGTGCCGCTCGCACACTTACTGCAGAACAACGCCACCTTTGCCGAGGCAGTCAAGGCATTTGGGAAAAATCTTTCCAGTGCAAAGAAGCACGAGATGTTTCCTTTCCTTAGCTTGATTGAAGAAGCCCGGGAGAGCATGGATGAATCTCAGCTCAAATTCAAAGTTGCTGTGACGTTCTCGCCAAAACTAGCTAGCAAAGCGTGCACCATCTATCCGGTGGAAGGAGTGTGGGACCTTTTCTTCTGTTTCCTAGAGCATGATGATGGTGTTTCTCTTGGTGTAAGTTCACGATGACCCGAGCCACTTTCTCACATCACTAACTCACCCAGGTCATTGCAAATCCACAAATCTTCGACGACAATGCTATGTCCAAGTTGCAGAGTCAATTTCTCAGCATAGTAAAGTCTTCCCAGCAAGACAGCTCATTCAAGCTGCGCGAGCTCTCGTCCTTTGAAGACAGAGAAGTTGCCTGCATCGTCAACGGTCCTTCTATTGGAGACGTTGAAGCTATCAGCAGCTCTCGAGTACATTCTTGGATCAAACAGCGTGCAGCTACGCAGCCCGATGCCATTGCGTTGTTTTCGGCAGAACGCAACGAGAGCGTGACGTACCGCGAGCTAGCGAACAGGAGCAGCCAGGTTGCCCATTATCTCGCAGCAAACAAGGTAGCACCTGGCGAAGGAGTATTGCTGCATATATGTCGAGGGTTCCAAACGGTCATATGGCTCCTTGGGATCCTCCAGGCCGGTGCTTACTACGTTGTTCTCGACAAGAAGTTGCCAGACAGACGCAAAGCCGCCATCGCCGCTACTTCTGAAGCACGGTTCCTCGTGACCGACGACTTCAAGATTCAGCAAATGATCTCGGGTCTGGACATTGAAGTACTCAGCCTTGATATCGCTGAACGAGAGCTATCTGCGCAGCCAGTTACCTTTGTGGAGAGTACACTCAGAGACAACGATCTCGCATACAGTATGTTTTCACCGTCCGTATATTAATTCGAAGAAACTAACACTTGACAGTAATCTTTACATCTGGCTCGACGAGTCAGCCTAAGGGGGTCATGGTAGAGCACTCCAATTTCAGCCACTATGTGAGCGCTTCTCGTAGCTCCGTGAAAATTGGACCAGGCAGCCGAGTTCTTCAGTTCGCGACCTTTGCATTTGACGCCTCTGTCCTGGAATGGGCAGTGACACTCTCATATGGCGCAACCCTTTGCTTTGTCGAACACCCGGAACTGCTCGTAGGGGACTATCTCGCCACCGTCATCGACAAGAACAGGATCAGCTTCCTCCACACGACACCCTCAGTACTTGCCACAATCCCTATAGAAAGAGACCTAGCTTCATTAAGGATCATATCTTTCGGAGGAGAGCCTTCTTCCGCTGGGCTGCTTGGCAGGTGGAGACAGAAAGCTAAGCTCTTGCACGCCTTCGGCCCCACTGAAACAACGTAAGCTACCAACCTCTTCCACTTATTCTTTCGACTTGACTAATGATGCAGTGTTATTGTGACCGTGGAAGCTATCGAAGAGGATCAGTGCGGCGATGCTCCGCTTCCTTCGCCGTCCATGATCGGAAAGCCGGTCCCGAACACGACCATCCGGATCTGTCCAGAAGATAGCGACGAGTCACTTCCCACCCGAGAGCACGGAGAGATATGCATCATTGGCCCCCAGGTCTGTCGCGGCTACAGAGGGCAGCCTGAACTCACCGAGAGACACTTTCATGTCATCCAATTGGACGGCCGTGATACAGCCTTGTACCGTACAGGTGATAGAGGCTTTCTGGACGAGGATGGGAACTTGTGCATTGATGGGCGTATGAAGAACCGAGAGATCAAGCTGCGAGGCTATCGTATGGATCTGTATGAGATTGAGAAGAGCATTTTGGATCACAGCCCAGAAGTGCAGACTGTATCCGTCCAGGTACATGGAGATTCGCTGGTAGCTTTCATTGCCCCAGAGAAGGCTCCATGCGACGTCATCCGTGACAGACTGGCTCTGGATGTCCCGTCATACTCTCTCCCTGCTCGATTCTTTGCAGTCAACGCACTGCCGTTGAACGCCAACGGCAAGACAGACCATGCACAGGTTGCTGAGCAGTTTCAGGGTCTACTAGCATCCTCCGAGACGAAGCCAGCACTGAAGAGGTTGCCCAGCTTGGTGCTGAAGAAGAACCTACCGGGGGTATTGTCGCGTCACGAGGACAGCATCTCGAAGATTCTCAAAGATATCTGGATGCAGACCCTGAAGCTGGCAAGCCCACCAAACTCGGATGCATCTTTCTTTGAACTTGGAGGACACAGCATCTCCTTGACGGAGCTTCACAAGCGTATTCTAAACCACTTTCCGGGCTGCAAAGTGTCCTTGTTGGATATTTTCGAGGCACCAACCATCGCGAAACAAACTGCATGTCTGTCTAGCAAATTAGAACCGGCGGAACAGATGAGCCCTCTTTCGGATAGCAGCTCTGACAGTGGAAGCGAATCGGACGTTCTCACCGCAGCTACGTCTCTTAGCACCTCTTTGGACCTTGACGATAACAAGTTTGCAATCGTCGGATTGGCTGGACACTTTCCTGGTGCTGTCGATGTCGATAGTTTCTGGCAGCTGCTCGTGGAAGGCCGAACAGCTGTTTCGACTCATGAAGCAGCTGTAGCGCCTTCCGACATGGCAGAAGATGAGATCTTTGTGCCTAGGTACGGCTCACTGCCCGAGCTCCCACCGGTCAGCGCTGGAGCGTGGAACATGACACAAGAGGAGGCCAGCCTTACGGATCCACAGGTACGTTTTCCACTCACTCCGAGAAACATTATTGTTGCTAACACCAGCGCAGAAACTGCTCTTTCTCTCCGTCGCCTCTCAAGCGCTCGCAGACGCCCACATCAAGGTCACCAAAGGCGTACCTAACCCCATCGGCGTCTTTATCGGTGCGGCACACAACACACACAAGGATGCGCCTGATACGCCCTTGCCGGCCGAAAGCTTTCAAGCGCGCCACCGTTCGCTGCTTGATCCACCCATCTCAACCTTCACAGCGTACAAGCTGAATCTTACGGGTCCCAATACAACACTCAACACTGCATGCTCGAGCTCCTTGGTCGCTCTACAGCAAGCACTTTCTGCTTTGCGTGACGAGACCTGCTCCACTGCTCTTGTTGGCGGAGTCAGTGTTGCTTTCCCACAACTGGGTGGTTATGTGACGGCCCCGGGCCAGGTGTTCAGTCCTATGGGCCACTGCCGCCCACTTGACGCAGCCGCCGATGGATCTGTGCCATCTGATGCAGTCGCCGCAGTCATTGTCAAGACGTTGAGCGCAGCACGGCGTGACAACGACGACGTGTATGCGGTGATTGATGGATGCGCAACGGGGTCTGATGGCTCAGTCGACAAGGTGGGCTTTACTGTGCCTTCAAGTGCAGGTCAGGCGCGAACTGTTGCTGCAGCCATTCGTGCTGCAGGCGTAGCACCGGAGATGATCAGGTACGTTGAGCTGCATGGCAGCGGAACGAGCATGGGAGATGCTTTGGAGGTCAGTGGGTTGGAGCGCGCATTTCAAGAAGTGCAAAGGCCTGGCGATGATGCTTTAAGTGTTGTTCATGTGGGCAGCAACAAGGGTGTCTTTGGTAACAGCGAGGCGGCGGGCGGGATGGTAAGTCTGATCAAGATGGCGTTGGCTGCTTCGAACGGCTTCATACCACCGATGGGAAAGTTGGGTGCACCGAACCCAATGTGCAACTTTGAGGGAAGGCTGCGCCCGCTGCTCAGCCATCTCAAGCTGGCGCAGGATGATAGAATTGGAGTGACGAGCTTAGGCTATGGTGGCACCAATGCCCATGCGGTGCTTTCTAGCGCAGAGGCGTATGGCATTCAAAGGCGTTCAAGGAACGCGTGAGTAGTGTAGTAAATCTAGTCCCTAATTATAGCCTAATCAATTCTCTTCTTATCACGATTTTGGCCTTGTGTTCCTTCACCCCCCCCCCCCCCCATTCGAATTTTCTCGCCATTTTGATCCCCCTTTCTTGGCTATCATCTTGAGGGGTCTCACTTGCGTTGATGTTGTTTCTTTCTTTATCGCTCACATGCACGGTTTGTTGTTGTGAGACACATTTCATCATCCCCTGGCCGTAATCTGCCCCAGTACTCATGATCAGTTCTTGACCTTATCCATGACTTGTCGTCTACCCGACTCTCTCCATGCGCAACTGTGCTTTCCAATTTAGCCTTGACTTCCATCTTCCGCGTGCACTTCTTGGATATCGTTTCGAGGGGATCTAACAGTGGCTGGACGATTCCGTGTGGCGTGAGGATTTGAGCGTGGATAGCTATAATATTACATGGTTTTTAGAGTGAGTACCATACTTCTCCCTATAATATATCACCAAGCTTGATCTTAAACCAGAAGCTACTAAAAAAGTAAGATAGCAAGTGGCACTCGCTCTATGGGCATAGAGGATACCTAAAATTTATATTAAATAGCGAGCTGGGACATGCTATATTACATTCAATTACTCTGTATATACTAATGATAGGTACAATCAAGATAGCGATGTAGAGTAATAGAGATAGTCTAAAGAAGTTTAGAAGGATAGGGAAAGTGATAGAGGGCTAAGGCGGAACCGAGAACTAAACCAAAAGTACCAAACTTACTGTGAAGACCTACAGTCCTAGGTTGTCTCATGCGTAGTACATCGTGGGACGCACGTGATCTGTCCCATGTTGGCTTTCCACCAAGCTCGTGGGATCACTTGCCCCTGCGGGCTGGCGTTATCCATTGGCCCCAAAGTGCTGAATTCCTGGCCGGCCCCCTTTGATAAATCCTGTCATCCTTTTCCTACATATCCTGCCGGTCTGCATTCCAATTTTGTAACACTTATCGAAACACTGATAAGATACTTTGCGATAATACCTCAAGGTATACATGAAAACCTATTAATAATCATGGTATAAAGACTCTGCGTAAAGTAGATTTTTTACGTGTGACTTTTCTTGAAACTCATACTATACTTGGCTGTTACTAGAGGCACTATATTAGCTATAGCTACAGATATTAGATTTTCAAACGAAGAGAGGGTAAGTAGGTTCACGAAATTGGCCATGTTGTTATATCTTGGCGAGAGGGAGGAACATCTGTTCAGTCTAAACAAAGACCAAGATATCGTAGGAACATCAGTGGGAAGAAAAGAAGTGGCACAGCAGCCTCCTAATATTTCCATACTATACAAAAAGCGCTACATGTCATAACATGGATACATTGACGAATCCTACACGACCAACCTCCCTGGCTCAGCCTCTAGCACCGTCTTCACCCTCTCGAGGAACACCTGACCACGACGTTCATCACCCTTGGGCACGGTAACACTGAAGATATTAAGCGGGCCTGAAGCAGCAGTGAAAGTATGCGCCTTGGAAGCTGTGCGTTTAGGCGCCGTCTTTTTGCCTGCGAGGAGATCCAAGATGTCTGATTTAGGGGCTGTTTTGTGTGTAGTTTTGGACTGTGGAGCCAACGACGTAATCTGTGGGACAAAGTTGCCATGCTGATACTTTGATGAAACCTTATCCAGCCCCAGAACAGCGTTGAAGAGCTCGTCAGAAGAAGGCTTCGCGAGTTTCGATCGTGGCAAACTTTCATTTGCGAGTTCAGTTGCACGAGCGACAAAGGTAGAGAGCGGGAGGAAGACACCTATCGAGTCCTTGACGCGCTTTTGGCATTCCATGACAGCGGTCAGAGAAACCGGGAGTGCGACTTCGACGGGCAAGTCGTCGACGACCGCCGGGGCCTCCTTTGCGGCCGCCTTCTTGGGGGCCGCCTCCTTCTTGGCCATGGGCTTGATGTTGGAGAGATCAAGGTGCGAGAGCTTGGTGAAGCGGCTGGCTAGTTCAGAGGGGTATGCGTTATCAATCTTGCCGACGTATGCAAGAACATCGCCCTTGAGGAGTCTGCCATTAGGGCCGGTAGCGGGGATTTTGTCGGCTTCTGAAATGGGTAGACCATTGACTTGGAGGAGGTGTTGTACAGAAGGGTAGAGCGGGTATGTTTGCTTGGTCGCCTTGCCGCCGCCGCCGCTGGAGGATTTCTTCGCAGGCAATGCAGAGGTGCGCTCCTCTTTTGGTACCGGGGCGGACTCCTTGGGCGCCTCAGCCTCTTGCTTGGGCGCGGGGCTGTTCTCTTCAGCGGGAATCTCAAGAGTACCCAGATCGTCGCCTGGCTCGGCCGTGACTGCTATCCGTGTGCCAACCTGGACTGCTTTTGAACCATCTCCCACCTGCACCTCTGATTAGCCATGCCATGTACACACCGAGCCAATGCACATACAGTAATCTTTGCCAGAACACCGTCATCCTGTGCCTCGACGTCCATCTGTGCCTTGTCCGTTTCAATCTCGAGCAGGACATCGCCGGCAGAGAAGGAATCGCCCTCTTTGATCTTCCAGGTCGCAATGTTGCCCTCGGTCATGGTCGGGGAAAGGGCGGGCATGTTGAAGCTGTGGGCAGCCAGCGCGGCCTGGCTCGAGTGAAGTCCTGTGCATTGTCATCAGCCATGGAGCCTATTCGTGCTGCAATCGCTATTTCCTTACCTCTGCGAGCGCCATGGCTGCGCAGCTGCTGTGAGGCAGCCCGCGCTGAAACCCTACATACCGCCGCGATTGAAGCCATCAGATATGAATTGGCCGGTGGACGGCAACTGCGCAGCAAACTGTGGTTGGGCAGAGGAAAGCTTTGGCAGGCAGGCTTTCGGAGTTCAGGACGGGAGTGTTGGGCGAGCGGGCGGGATAAGGTTCGGAGGTCGTTGTTGCGCGCTTGGCCCGCTCTTTTTTCTTACCCGTAGTTGAACATGGAAAATGTCGGACCTGGGACTACTAATCCACCCTCCACTTACCACAGGAACGGGAGGATTGTAAGGGATCATTCGGCACAATCGATTGCCAAACCATGTGCTTTTCATAGCATCCTTGACTCACCAACAGGAACATGCCAACCTTTTCCCGGGGCGGCTTCAACGACCTGATGGCGCTCCGCCTCCCCTCCTCCCTCCGCGCTGCCCTCTTCGCACGCACCTCCGCCCACGCCTCTACCCGCACCTTTACATCCTCGCCGCTACGACGCTACGCAATAAACGCCAAGTCCAGCCTCCAGACATCCCGATCCACCTTTGTCAACAACGACCCGGTGCTGCGCCAAGTGATTCAAACCCGACAACCAGTGCTACTCTACCAGGCCCCCAGAAACAAATGGTACTATGCCAAAGTGTACGGTACAGGCGCGCTATGGATCGGCGTCGGCGCATACTCGATCAAGTTCAACGATGACATCAAGGAGAGTGGGCTCCCGTTCTTTGTGAGACCGACATATGTGGTTGTTGGAGCTGCCTTTATCGCAATCGGGTGCTACATCTGCACCGCGCCCACCAACCGCATGCGCGCGCTAGAAGTTCTGCCAGGTCTCCAGGGCAGCCCCATGCAGCTCCGCATGACGGTCAAGGCAGCCCCATGGTCACAAGAACGCATCATCTACTCAAGCATTGGCGGGGCCACGATAAGCGAGAAGACGGAGCCCATGGTCGCCGAGCTGCTCGAGGCAGACCGCTTCAGACGGCAGCGCGTATGGCAAGATTTGGAGGATTTCAGTGCTCTGGGCAAGGTGTGGGAGGGCTCGGCTCGATGGGTGCATCAGAAGTGGACGAATTTCTTCCTGAGGTTCAAGTTTGCGGTGCTGAGGTTTGGGATTGCAAAGGTGAAGGTGCAGGGTGATGAATGGAAGATTGATTGCTCGGGCTGGTTGTTGGAAGATGGAAAAGGTATGTTTAGGAGTGCGTTTGTGTATGTGTGTGTGTATTGGAACTGACTTTGATGTAGCTGTCGATCGACTTATTGCAGAAGAATAAGTTGACTGAAGTGGCCTAGGGGCCCCTTTTGGTCGTATGTGTATATCCTGTATGATGTTGTACGAATACTGTACAAACACACCATGAAACAAAACACTTAAACACATGTCTACCCGACATTCTTTCTTCTTTTCTCTACATCTCAATAACCTCAAATGACTTCAAAACCCAACGTCAAGCCAATATCCCACCCCACCTTTCCCTTTGTACTGCTGTGTGAAGAATCCTGCAGTCGATCTATTTTTTTTTCATGCACCAAATCAGTTCCTGCATGTCCGGAATATTATAGAAAAAAAATCAAAACTCACCCTCTACTCTGTTCCCTATCTTTTGCCTTTTGCCATTCCTTCCACCGCTCTTTGTCGCTGAGAGTGGCATCGCGCCATTTTTCCTTGCCAGGCTCTTCTGCAGAGGAGGAGCGGAGGTGGAGTTTTTGGCGGAGTGATGTGTGTGGCTTTAATGGTTTGGAGGGTGTTGGGTCCATCGGGGTTTGTGCGGGAGATGATGTGGACGTGGACGTGGACGTGGACGAGATTGTGGATTCAGTCATGGTTTTTTTGCTTGGATGTTAGGGTGATGAACATGATAGTAGATGGAGGGTATGTTGGTTCTTGTACATGTGGTAGTAAGGCGTCTAGTTGTTGCTGCTGCTGCGCCTTGTTTTGGTCTGTGTGTGGCGCAGGACAGGGGCTGAGTTGGGTTGGAATGGAATTAGCCGTCGTCGCGGATGTCATATGTCGGAGTGCGGCTGTGCTGATGTAAAACGGGGATTTCAGTTTCTAGCTAGGGCAAGACATGAACAAACAATCCCAAACTGAAATACCCCGCATGATAGGAGGAAGGGGGAAAAAACTACTCCGCCAACGCCACCTCATCCAACTGCTTCCTCACAAATTTGGTCACAGCATCCAACCCCTCCTGAACAACGTCTGTCTGGTTCACAAAGCCAATCCTCACGTACCCCTTCCACTCTTGGCCAAAACACATGCTACCAGGTACAAACAAAACGCCGGTGGCGTCCAACAACTTCTTGCAAAAATCTACATCATCCACTGCTTTGCCCTCTCTATGAAACTTTACAAACGCCGTCGTGCCTGCCACCGGCTTGACCCATTCAGCCTCGTCCTCGTTCTTGATCATGAATTTCTCGAGGAGAGCGAGATTAGTTTTTGCAAGCTGGATGTTGCGGGCGAGCAGGCCGTGCACGGTCGAGGGTGAGAGGGCGTAGGCGGCTATGTGCTCGGACAGGGCGGAGACGGAGATTGTGGTGTAGTGGCGTGCGGAAGCAATCTTCTCAATTAGAGACGTGTTGCGTGACGCGATCCAGCCGATGCGTAGGCCAGCGAGCGAATAGGCTTTCGACATTGAGCCCGTGACTATGACATTTTCGTATCCCATGGATAGGAGTGAAGGGGGGAATTCCTTGTCGAGGGGGCCGATGGAGTGGAAGAGGGGTCGGTAGACTTCGTCGCTCATTATTGTAATGGATTTTGAGGAGGCAAGGTCGATGAGCTCCTGGAGGAAGGTTTTTCCTAGCACGGCACCCGTGGGGTTATTGGGGTTGTTGATGATGATGAGCTTGGTCGTGGGCTTGATGAGGGCTTTCAGTTGGTCGATTGAAGGTACCCATTTGTCTTCCGGTCTCGCTTTCCAGAGAGAAACTTCAGAGCCGAGTTGCTTGGGGACTTCGTAGAGAGATTGGTAGGTGGGGTAGTGGCAGATGACATGGTCGTTGGGGCCGACGAGGGCATAGGCAGTCAGGTAGTTTGCTTGGATGGCGCCCGGGGTAGTGAGGATGTTGTCTGGAGAGAGAGGGGTGGTGACCTTGGCAGAGTAGAGACGTGCGAGGTTACTCCGCAGCTCTTGGTTGCCTCTGATGTCGCCATAGTTGAGGATGCGGGCAGTGTCAAAGACGGGTGTTTCTTTGTTCTCCGACAGGTCGCGTAGCTGGTCGACGGAGATTGAGGCACAGCATGTTTCGGCAATGTTGTATTTGCATTTCGTCTCATGTGCGTCCATCCACTGTAGTAACTTAGCTTTTTCCCCCGCGTCGTGGTTCGGGAATGCGGGGAATGACGTACAGACTCTACGGCAAAGTCGTCGACTTTTACCATGGTGAGAAGTTCAAGATATTGCACAAGTAGTACCGGGTGGGTTGACTGGAGAGTTTTGACATGTGTATACTGGCTTCCTTTTACGTGTAAACTTGGGTTTGACATAGGGCGCGACGGCCTCTCCCCTCTCCATGGTTCTCCACAGGAGCGGGCCGAGATGCTAGCTAGAGGCCCAGCAACTAGCAGCCAGACGCCTCCCGATAGCCAGGTATACCTAGCACGTCTGGCCGACGAACAGGCGCACGCGCTTGCGCCAGTCGCGCCATCACGTTTCTCGCCGCGGCGAAGGCTAGATGCATGGATTGTCGGGCCACACGGTGAGATGGTGATGGCGATGGCGACGGCGACATGGTGTGAGACGAGGATGACGACGAGCTGGTGTGTGCCTCGGTCTAAACGGTCCGCCAGGATGCTTGGCCGGACTCAAGCCCAGCCTCCGCGAATCACGACCATGCAACGCCGATGATAGCAAGCCTCGCCTGGCCGCCATCGCTATCGCTACCCTACCTACCCTACCACCCGTCCCTGCTCTCTGCCTCTCTCTCCACAGTCTGTCCCGAGCTGTCCAGCTCTCTCGCCGCTCCTTTGCTCGTCGTCTCGCCCCATCTCCGAGCGTGTCGTGAATCACCGTTGCTTTTATACTACACCACCCATCGCTGCTGCCTGCCTGCCTGCCTGCTTGTTGTTGGCTGTTCACCTCCATCTCGGCGTTGCGCAACACGCGATGCGCCAACCAGCTTGGGCGACGTCGCTCGCCGCCGTGCTGAGTCTGGCGTCAACATGCACCGCGTACAAGACATTCGCAAACTACTCCATCGCCGAATCGCCCCAGTCGCTCTTTTCCATATACGGCGACCGGCCAGACGGATGCCCCCCATGCTTCAACTGCAACCTCGAGGACTTCAAGTGCAAGCAGTTTGCCGACTGCAGCAAGGCCAATGGACGGTGTAGCTGCGGGCCGGGTTTCGGTGGCGAGGACTGTTCAGAACCACTGTGTGGTGCCCTTCCAGACGGCAAGGATCGCTCCCCAAGAGGCGGCGCAAAGGAGTGCGAGTGTTCCGAGGGTTGGTCAGGCATCAACTGCAATGTCTGCCAGACCAACGACGCCTGCAACGCCATGATGCCAGATGGTGAGGGCGGCGTGTGCTACAAGGACGGCCAATTGGTCAAGGAGAACTTCCAGATTTGCGACATTACAAACCGAAAGATTCTCGATACCCTCAAAGACAAGAAGCCCCAGGCCACCTTTTCTTGCAATGCTGAGAGCGAAGAGTGCAACTTCCAGTGCAAGTCTTTCCCCTCCCCATTGCCACCATGTCTTAGCTAACGGCCGCAGTCTGGGTCGATCAGAGAGAATCCTTCTACTGTGCCCTCGACACGTGCTCCTCCCACTTCACCGCCGAATCCGACCGCAATGTCACCAAATACCGATGCGAGAACATAAAGTGCGAGTGTGTCCCTGACAGGATGCTTTGCGGCGAGGATGGCTCCGTCGACATTGGAGACTTCCTCAAGGAGTCCATCAAGGGCCCTGCCGAGTTCAGAGGCATCTCAGCTGCCAACAAGAAGGAGAGTGGAAGTATCTTCTCTGAGCCCGCCATGAACGACTTGATCTCCAGCATCTTTGGTGATGAGAGCATCTTCCTCCAGTGCGACACTGGCGAGTGCTTGTACCACACCGAAGTCCCTGGCTACGAGAGACCCATCAAGAAAATTAATACCCCCCTCATCGCAGGCGTCATTGCTGGCTGCGCACTGTTCATTGTTGCGGTCATCCTGGCCGTGTGGTACCTCACTCACCGTGCCGAGAGCAGGCGATACGGTCCCATCCATCTCTCAGATGACGAGGAGGACGAGGATGCAAAATTGCTTGCAGACCACAAGCCAGCTGCCTTCTTGTTCGAGAACGTTGCCTACAACCTCAACGGAAAACAAATTCTCTCCGGCATCTCTGGCGCTGTACATCCTGGAGAGCTCCTGGCCATCATGGGCGCTTCAGGCGCTGGCAAAACGACCTTTTTGGACATATTGGCTCGCAAGAAGAAGATTGGCGTGGATAGCGGCGACTTTTACATTAATGGAGAAAAGGTGCGCGATGACGAATTCAGGAGTGTTATCGGTTTTGTCGACCAGGAGGATACGCTACTACCCACCTTGACTGTCCACGAGACTATTCTCGACTCGGCCTTGCTACGCCTACCAAAGGAGATGAGCCGCAGCTCCAAAGAGCAAAAGGTTGAAGACGTTGAACGACAACTCGGCATCTACCACATTCGACACCAGAAGATTGGTTCCGAAGAAAGTGGTCGCGGCATCTCTGGCGGGGAGAAGCGTCGTGTCGGTATCGCATGTGAACTTGTTACATCGCCCAGCATCCTCTTCCTCGACGAGCCAACTAGCGGACTAGACGCATACAATGCTTTCAACGTCGTCGAATGTCTCGTCAACCTCGTCAAGAACTACAACCGTACCGTCGTCTTCACTATCCATCAGCCGCGCTCAAACATCGTAGCCCTCTTCGACCAGCTCATCCTGCTCGCCAAGGGTAGGACAGTTTACTCTGGACCCTTTGACAGCTGCCAGGCCTACTTTGACGACCTTGGTTACACCTGCCCACCTGGATTCAACATAGCAGATTACATCGTGGATCTCACCATGCACGCGAGTACAGCAAGCCATCCTATCGATGAGGATAGCTCACTCTTTAACCGCGATCTGAACCGTGACCTTAATCGTGATGGTCTCACGACGAGCGCAAGCAGTGCCATTGCCGTCAAGTCTATTCCTAGCATCAACACCTCGGAGCTCGAACGCGACATTGCCGGTAGTCCTAGCAATTCGAGTATGATGCGACCAAAGGGCAAGAGGAGGACATCCATCAAACAGCAACAGGAGCGCGAGCTATTCACCAGGAAGAAGAATGCCGCTTCTTCCGTCAATGATGGTTCCATGTCGCCCAAAACCGATGAAGAGCCCTACGACCGTCGCGGTGCTATCAAAGCCCAGTGGCTGAAGCTTACCCGTCAGCAAGGTGGCGTGCCTCCTCAGATCCTCGAAGACCCCGATGAGCTTCCTCCACCCGCCAACGGCGCAACTGGAACCAACCTCGACCTTCTCATCAACGCCTACTCCTCGTCTGACATCTCAGCCCGCATTCGCGAAGACATTGCCAGCTCCGTCGCAAGCGCAAACCACGCCAATGGCCACAACGGAACCCAAGAGCTAAACGGATTTGTGGCAGCAGGCAAGCTCAAGGGCTTCAGGAAAGTTGGCCTCTTGGGCCAATTCAGAATCCTATCCCTCCGTACCTGGCGCAACCTCTACCGCAACCCAATGCTCATGCTGACCCACTACGCCATCGCCATTGTCCTCGCTGTCTTCCTCGGATTCCTCTTCTATGGCCTCACAGACGACATCAAAGGGTTCCAGAATCGTCTCGGTCTCTTCCTCTTCGTGCTTTCCCTGTTTGGCTTCAGTAGTCTGACCATCCTCACCGTCTTCGCCCCGGAGCGTCTCCTCTTCACGCGCGAACGCGCGAAAGGGTATTACTCGCCTCCCGCCTACTTTGCTGCCAAAGTCATCTTTGACATTATCCCGCTGCGCCTGCTGCCCCCTATCATTCTGGGTATAATCGTGTACCCCATGACTGGTCTGATCCCTGCGTGGCCAAACTTTTTGAAATTCACCCTCTTCCTCGTCCTGTTCAACCTTGCGGCTGCCGCCATTTTCCTCTTCATCGGAATCGTGTTTCGCAACTCGGGGGTAGCGAATTTGATTGGTGTACTGGTTATGCTATTCAGTTTGCTGTTTTCCGGCTTCTTTCTGAACAAGGAGAGTATTCCTGGAGTGGCCAAGTGGTTGCAATCGGTATGTTTATCCTCTTTTTTTTTCTTGAGTATCCTCATAGGCATGTGCTAACGATGACGACTCAGCTCTCAATCTTCCACTACGCATTCGAAGGCCTCATTGTTAACGAAGTCAAATACCTCTCCCTCATCGATCATAAATACGGGCTGGATATCGAGGTCCCGGGTTCGGCCATCTTGAGCTCTTTTGGCTTTGATACGCAGGCGCTGTGGGGGGATTGTATTGGGCTGGGTGTGTTTGGCGCTTCGTTTGTGCTGTTGGCGTATTTGGCCATGCACTTTTTGCTCGTGGAGAAGAGGTGATGTAGGATGAAGGATGGTGGTGTTTTTGGGGAGGGTCCTTGGAACTTGGATTATGAAGGGTACATGCATATATGGGTTTCTCTTTACTGGCTATTGTTGTCTTCGCATAAGTGGCGTTTTCTTTCTTCATTTGTTCCGATCTTTTCCCATTTAAGAGACATGTGTAAGATGTATCTGAAGTATATGAAACACACATACTTGTTTTTTCCTTTGCTTTCTCCTCGTTTGGTCAAAGCAGGAGATTGAATGTTGGCCAAACCCAAGAACCCACAACATACATCCCAGAACAGCCTGTCGATTGATTTGACTGGGTAAATAAGAACAAGTATTGGGTGTGAAGAAGAAACTTGGCCTCCATCGTATCCATCCTTATCATCACCATCACACCAACCTCCCCGCCTCGACAATACTCCTAGCAGCCTCCTGCACCGCCAAGCCCTCGTCCCGCATCCTCTCCACCGCGCCTTCCAACACCCTATTCCTCTCCCTCAACCTCGCCACTTCTGCACGTAGAAGCGGTATCACGTGTAACTGGCCTGTTGTACCCCGACCACCATCTCCATCTGCATCTCCATCCACAAGTCCATCTTCCTTTTGACCTGCAGCACCCTTGTCCCTCGCAACCATTTGCTTCTCAGCACCACTAATACTACTACTATTACCACAAACAACAACCTCCTCCAACCCCCTAACCCGCTCTTCCAAGCCCGCCTTTTCCCTCGCCCAATCTCTCCGCTCCTGCTGGCCTTTTACTTGTAAGCGATTGGCCAGGTCGAGGATGCGCATGTATTGTGCGGCGGTTGTGCGAAGTGTGCTTCGTGCTTCGGCTCTGCTTTGTTGGAGCGAGGAGACTGTGGTTTCTAGGGTGTGGAGTTGGTGGGTGAGGAGGAGGGTGGTTTGGGTGTCTGTTTGGGTGGTGGTGGTGCTACTGGGTTCGTGGGATGGGGGTTTGGGTTTAGAATTAGAGGTGGAGGGTTGATGGGTTTGCGCGTCGGGTGGGTGCGAGGTCGTGACGGGCTGTGTAGGCCATGGGTGGTCTTGATAAAGGTGATTCTGGTATTGCGAGGACGAAGAGCTTTGTTGTTGTTGTTGTTGTTGTTGTTGTAATTTGGGCAGGGGAATGGTGCTGGGTGGGGACATGGAGGTGTTGCTGCTGTTTGCGAGGTACAGGGACGATGGCGATGCATGTGTTGTAGAGACCATTGTATTCGTCGTTTGCAATGGCGAGTAGGGAGTCGTGTACACTGATGTCGACGGCGGCGAGCTGTGGTGCGAGGACGTGTCGACTGGCACTACTCCCGTCCTGTAAAGGTTTCTCCAGCTATCCTCCAACGGCCCTGGTTCCCCGCCAAATGCATGTTGGCTTGTGTATTGCCTGGATGGAGGAGGAGTTTGCTCATCGCTTTCTTCCAGGTAGTGTTTTGCTCTTTCCATATCTGGCATGTCCACAAGTGACGGCTGTGGTCGTGATTTGCTTGCCGATCCTTGCTGCTTGTGCTCTTCTAATCGGATATATTTCTCACGCCCAAGGTCGAGCGCCCATTGGAGTAATTCTTCGCTCGTAGATGGACTACTCTGTTGCGGCTATTTGGACGTATCAGCGTTTGGCGCTTCGACGTGTTGCTGACGTTGGCTAGTGTGAGACGGATGGGGTAACTTGCCTGATGCGAAAGATGATGGTCTAGCTGCGTTAGACTTGCGACTTTAGCAGCTGGTATGGTAGAGGAGTCTGCAGCAAGATTCTGCAATAATGAATGCGAGTTGAAACACATTGGGCCCTCGTGATTAAGTAAACGGCCAGCCACTACCACCCTTGCTACGGGCGCCGGGCCACTACCCGAAGGAGCGTGTACGCTTGAACCGCTATTTGGGTGAGCACTCGACAGTGGAAAAGGTGTGAAACGTGTTTGTGAATCTTCTGTAATCGGCTCAGCAACCAGTCTCCCAATCGGATATGCACGTCACCGCGCTTCACGCGCTTTCCCGTGCTCAAAGATTGCGTCTCTCCCCAAAGCAGACATGTGTAATGGCTATAGACAAGGGTAGGCCGTACCTGTGTAACTCGGTTGTGCGTTCCGCCAATGAGGGCGCTCAAAGCCATTGGAAAGGGACTGAGATCGAAGTTTCGATTTGTCCAGTGGCGCACCTTGGTGAAGTGGGGGCAGGTATTGCGGACTTCTTGGCGTGTTAGATCCTGCTGACGTGCGGCGGGATGGAGTGGAAAGCGGCGGTAGCCTGCGTTGGTTGTGGAAATGATGCTCTTGAAAGCCGGCAGTCTGTGGCAGAAGCGATGGGAGCTGTTGAGCAGTAGAGGCGACATTTGTTAAGCTACGACGCTTGGAAGTCGGCCTCAAGGACTCCTCATCTTCCCATGATCGTTTCCGGCCTGTCTGCGACTCCATGTGTAGGAACGAATGGTCGTTGGAGACTTGAAAATTGATCTTGCCTTGGGCCATTCCGGTTGACGAAGTGGTTCTTAAGACACTAGTAAAGACTTGTATCGAATGACGGCTATGAATATCAAGATAATTCAAGTTGGTATAGGATTACTAACAAAAACTCTTTATGCGGGAAAGGAGCGAGAAGCTGCAGTTGTTAGTCTGCTGATAATCCTGATTCTTTTGGCATGGGGCGTTTAATGACGATGGTATGACTTTTGCACCAAATATAAGTTGTATGTAAACAGACACAACACACATGGATAATGAAACGCAGCCCTCAACAACGCGTAGCTGGTTCACTAAATCGTCAGCACTCGAGTACGTCAACGCACCGAAATGCAGCGTCGGTGGCCGCAGCCAGCGCTCAGCACACCACCACCACCACCACCACATACACCAAAGATTGCTCGTACTCCTGGAAGACTAGGCTATTAAAAGCCAGCTTCGAAGCAGAAGGAATTGCTTTCGGATCGAAACCTTGGAAATCCGAGTGAATGAGTACATCACGGGGCAAGACGGTGCTTGCCATGCTTCGTACGATGCGGCCTCGGCCCTAACATGCCGGAAAATGCACTTGTTCCCAAGAACCAGCAGAAATGCTTGCAAGAAGAAACCCCCCCCCCCGTTGCAAGCCAAGAAAGAGTTTTGTGGAAGGGTGAGTGCTGAGTAAGATGGATACATGATCATTGGTAATGATGAGCGTTGCACTATTCCGGATTAGCGTATTTAGTCAGCAGTTTGTATCGTGTCATCTCCATGGGCATGTTATGGTTTGGGGAACGTGCTGTGAGGTTGACAACAAGTGCGCTAGGCGTCAGTCATTCTCGCCGCTTCGCCCGTTGCGGTTGGTTACTTACGTACAGCGTGCACGACGTGCATGTACCAAACTGTAATCCGTAGACTTGATGAAGAAGAAAACAAAAATTACTACCCACAAAGACATGTGGTTGAAAGCGCGTGTTTTCATTGCGCAGTGACTATTACTACTACTCTCTATTCTAGTGCAAAACTCAAAGTCGAGCCATATCTTCAAGACAACTTGCATAGATTCATGTAGAAGCTTTCGTCTTGCCCTGTTCATCTGGATAGAGGCTGACTCCGCATTGCTGGTTGTTGCTAGTTTCATGCTTTCAACTCTGGGCCGGGTACCCCAACCGTCTCACATGCGCCAAGCCGGAGTCTGTCTATCAGCATCTACCGGTGACATGCCGACGTCCCGTGCAATCACTTGGAGACGATTCTCAACCCAATCCCTCTCTTTCGTAACGACTTCAGCTTCTATCTTCTGCATGGTCTGTAACTCGTCCAAAGTGCCGCGTATAAGCGACGTGCATGCCTCTAGTATGTATGCGATGCTTGATCCGGGGGAAGGCGTAGCCAGCCTGTCCAAGTTACGGGCAAACGCGTTCAACTTCCGAGTCAATGCTGCATTCTCGGCTTTCCAGGAATCTCCTAGACCTTCGATTGTCCCAAGTGCCTTCTTGTCCCCAGTAAAGTTTTGACGAGCAGACCGTATGTCTTGTACCCATACCAGCCAATGCTCAAACTCTGCTATAAGGCGCTGGAGACGACCACCCGATTCGACCAATGATGGGAGTTCATGGAGGGGCTCTGAGAGGATCTGAATATGTTCGACCAGCCCTCCAGATGAGCCACTGGCAGTCCATTCGAGTAGAGATTCAAGGTTCTTTTGTTCTTGACCGGCACATTCACTCTCTAGCATGATTTGGTACAGGCTAGCCACTTCTTCGAATCGATGATGCAAGCTACGCTTTGCGCTCTGTTCCCAGCATCTGCTCACCTGTGCTGACGATTTATGCAAAAGATGGAGCTGAAGCAGCTCCGATTGGATGCTGACCATCTCAGGGGGGAGCGAATGAAGTGCGGGCTGAGGAACAGGATTGAGAAATGTTGAGGTCGGAGCTTTCCCTACTTTACGTGGCGTAAAATGCTGTTGGAGGGTGCTAAAGGCCGGCCTGTTGGTTTTCTTGGGCTCTTCGGGCCTTGAACCCGCAGCATTGCCTTCGCTCCCATGTGTGGCTTCAGGTTTGGCTTTTGTGCTTGCCGTTCGACTCAGTCCTGCAATCCGCATAGACGTCCTCGCTGGTGCCGGTGCCGTATCTGCAGATGCACCTTGTGTCTTTGAGCTACGACTTGGTGCCATTAGAAAAGACTTTGATCGGTCCGAGGCAGGGATTGATTTAGGAGCATCTTTTCTTGCGGCCGATACTGTAACAGCGGATTTTGTTCGCGCATGGCCAGCAATTTTTGATGTCGGAGCGGGCTGCGAGGTAGTAGCTGGTTTCCGTAGAGATTGCGTACGGCTCAGCCCGACTGCCTGCGGCTCGCCGGGCTTGCTGACTGAGGTAGGGGGGCGCATAGAACGAGGCGCAGTCGTTCCATCACTAGGATCTGCGCGTTGTAAAGATGGTGTGCCACTTTGATATGCTGTACGTGCTCGGAGACGGCCTGGTACGGCACTTGGAGCCGGCATCTCCTGCGTAGCTATCCTCGCATCAGATGCATTACTTGAGCTGCCTTCTGCATCTTTGGACACGGGGCTTTGATTGGAAGGCTCTGGAAGTGTACTTGAGCGCGTAATGTATCTATGTTGGCCTGGTTGAGGGCTGGTAATTGGGAGATGGTCAGTCTGCATCAGGTGATGTGCATGCAAAGGGTATACAAACAGCAAGCTGCGTGGCTTGGCTACCTCAGCATCGCCAGTTTGTAATCTGTTCAAAGCTGGGCGCATCAATCCAAACGAATTCTGAATCGCTGTATTTTGATCGCCCTCAACGGACTTTGCTGGTGCAACATTCTGTCCTTTGTTAGAATTAACAATTTGGCAACAAGCGGTGAATTGAAGTTACCGGAGCGCGTGGGGGCGCATTACTGATCCTGCCTATTTGCGAACGGGACGTCGGGTTCGGAAGCATTCTGAGTGTGTGTGTGTGTGCGTGTGTCGTCACGCTATGGTGAATGCGTGAAATCGATAGCTTGGGATGGATGTTGTCAGATAATGCGCAAACAATTGAAACACTGGGTGTTTACGTTGGGAGCTCGGGGCACCAAGCCCCCAAGCGCTATACCCGAATTAGGCCGCGTTGTTATCGATAGCCGTTAGGTTTGGAACGCATGGGGAGAATTGTACATGATTCGTAATCTATTCTACCTAAGCTGTGTGAATAGCACTTATGCTCGACTCTTGCGAAGCATGTTCCCTGATGCAAGAGTGACAAGGTAAAAAAAGCGACCAGGTGCCTCACGTTTCAGGCCGAGTTTACAAACTGCCACGACGAGCTGGGAATGAGACGCCCTCAATGGCAGGGTAGTCGACGAACCAGCTGACGCGATCTCCGCCCTTGGCATTGACCAGACCACACGGCAGTTGCTGTCCCTCGTCGGTGTCGAAGATCTGATGCATAATGTCCTTCTTTCCGCCGCCTGTAGCGACAAAGGCAATCTTGAGTGCGTGTTGCGCGACCGGAAGCGAGATGGTAATGCGCTTCGGCGGGGGCTTCGGGGAGTCGGAGATGGAGAGCACCCAGGCTTCACTCTCGCGAAGTAGATCGGAGCCGGGGAACAGGCTGCAGGTGTGCCCGTCCGGACCGCAGCCAAGCAGGAGCAGGTCGAACAATGGCAGCTTGACGCTGTCGCGCGCAGCAAAGACGCTGACGAGCGTCTTCTCGTACTGGTCGGCCAGCTCTTGAACGTCGTCGAGGTAGGTGACATCGATTGGGTAGACCTTGGGCGTTCCCAATTGAGAGGGTATCTTGTCCAGAAGCTCCTCCTTGACCAGCCTGTGGTTGCTGTCTTCGTGGTCGAGGGGCACGGCGCGCTCGTCGGCATAGAAGATTTCCCACTTGTCAAACTGTAGTTTGCCCCCGTCATTGGTCTCTTTTAGCAGCGCCTGGGCAAGCGTCTTGGGCAGGGAGCCACCAGAGACTGCGACGCGGAAGACGTGATGGCGCTCGAGCGCGGCATTTTGCGCATCGAGAATGTAGGTGCGCAGGCTCGGGGCGAGCTCGGCAGCGCTTTGGAAGGCGTATAGATTCGGTGGCTTTCCCATTGTGTTTGAGGATGCGTTGATTGTGTTGGTGGGGTTGAAGTTTGTAGGCGCGCGGTGGAGGGGTTAAGCAGGTGGGGCGGCGTGCCAGTATTTCGGCCGGTGACGATAGCTACGATAGTGACGTGAGCAGCTTCGGAGCAATCTTGACAAGCATGAAAAGCGGCGCAAGAAGGGAGATGCAGTGATGGCGGCAACGGCTGCCTATGAGATCAGTTCATGGCACCATCGATCGGCTGTCGACATGGCGTCCATTTTGAGCCAACCGTGCAGCTTTTGAGGCGCAGATGCCATCGCACCCCGGACTCTGCGCGATTCGCGCCGTAGGGATAGATGGCCGGCGCAGGGTGGCCAGGGCAGAGGCATCGGCAAGGCTCTGAGGTGAAGACACAACGATAGAGAGGATTTCATGAGAGACATGTCTCCATGCACATAGAGCGAGGGCTGCACATGATGGCCACTGGCAAGACGACCAATGACATGGCTGCACTGAACGCTAGTCAGGTTTTGGTCTAGTCACGTGCAGCTGGATAATGGATATCCACTCAAGACAAAGGCGTGTGATTCCAAGCCTCTCCCGGCCTGATTGCCTGAATCCATTTACCCAGGAAACAAAGGGTCCATCTTGGCAACGTACTGAATCCATCTTCAATTTCGCCCGATCCCTGAACCCGCACGTGGCTGGCTATCTATGGAGAAGGAAAAAAAAATCAACAATGCTCTCGATGACTTGCGTCTATCGAAGGACGGAAAAGAAGTGTGCAATTGGCACGTGCTATGCGATAAGAACTTGGTCTTTTGAACCAACGTTGCGAATCGTGGTTACTCGTCTCTGAGTGAGTAAAAAGAACCAAAGTAAAAGCATCTTGGACACGCGAATGTTTGTTCAAGCCTACCTAGATGGTTAACCTCGCAAGCATCGTGAGCCCACCCGACAAGGATGGCTCGTAGGCCAGCTTGATCAGAATTTTGCTAGTCAACCAATTACGAGTAGAGATAGGCATGTATTTAGTTGGTCTTTGAACAAGCCTGCGGCTCGAGCACTATCGACTCCTACATACGGCCTCTTTATCGGCCCCCCGGTCACAGCCGAAACTTTTCAAGGGAAAGTATCGTGCTGCCTCGGCGCGTCTAGACCAAGTCGTATCGCTCCCACCGAAACAACGAGAATACCGACTGACTGGTGCTTTGTTGCTTTTTTCTTCCTCCTCATCCTCCCCCTCTTCTTCTTCCTTTGGTGGGTCGATTCGTCCATGTCTGCAGATAATGGCAGCTATCGTGGCTTGATTCGCAGCCTAGTTGGAGCAACCAGATTTCAGTTGGGTCTCCATCGGTCGAACCATTTCATTTACACTTTGTAGCTGCAGCTGCGGAACAATATCAACATGGTAGTATGGACGCGTGAGATTTCAGCCCCGACTCCGGCCCATCTGACTGGCCAAGGGGGGTGGGGTCAAAAGCCTGGACAAGGTTTCGATGCTTGTTTGCTTTTGGGAGACGGAGCACGTAATAAGTCTGGTGGGGCCTTTTTGGTTTCCCAAAAGAAACGAGCTTCAGCCTAAGTGCGCTGGGTCAGCGCGAGGGTGGCGATTATCCAGTGCTTGGGTGTAAAGGAAATTGAGCTGTTTCGGTAGGGTCGAGGGATAGTGGCATGATGGTTGCTGGTTCTAGGCCACGACAGCGCCTGCAGTGCGGAAGACGGTTACTCATTTGTGGGCTGCGGCGAATCTGGGCTTTGCATACTGCTAGACAACGGCCAGATGCATGCAGGTCCGCGTGGGCATGCAGTCCAGCGTGGAAACGTTGGCGTAGGAGTCAGCCAGCGCTGGTGGGCTATATGCGTAGGTATGCACACTCTCTCGGCGCAAAGCCAAATGCGCCACACACTTGCGGGTTCGGTCTTGGACGGAGGGCAGACCGAGCTTCGTTATCGGGTGGGGGTTTGGGGCGGTTGTGGCAGTGTGCGACAGTTTGGCATGTGTGGTGAGAAGGTTTGGGCAACGGTCCGGAAGGAGATGGCAGTGTTCAGTTCTTGTGTGTTTGCCGTTACTGCGGAAACAGGGATGCAGGGACCTACGTTAGCCCCTGGTGTGCATCAATCATGGTTCCTCGAAGGGGGGGGGGGGGTTAGTTCTTTTTCTTTATTTGCGGGCGTCTCGATGGCCTCCGATCTAGACCCCAAGGCCAACGGTTCGGCCCGCCATAGACATCGACGATGGGCACAGTAACAGGCTGCGACAGTCGCGGTCGCAATGTCCGCGGTAGAAGCTGGGATCGATGGATGTTGCAGAACCTGCCGCTTTGGGGCAGATTTGGAACGACGTGATCGTGATGATGGCTTGGGGTGACGGAGCCGGTCGTATCGGCGAGTGGAAATGATGTGCAGGGCCGGCCGCGGCAGTCCGGGGCGGTTTTGTACACAAGGTGGACCAGGAGTAGACCCGTAGCGAGTAGATGGTAGCGTAGTACTGTACAGGCTCGTGTACCTATTCATACCATGCATGCCACTGGCGCCGGCGGGCAGAGGCTGTGCATGGCCACAACGGAGGAAATTGCGTTCGGCAGCCTCGGCTCTGGTCGTCAGCCTCGTCGCCCGACTCGCGCCCTCGACGGCCAGGCAGCAAAGGCGACAACAGACAGCTGGCGTCCAAAAGCATGCGGTTTCATCGTTGGCCGTCCATGGCGGGAGGAGAGGGCGAGAGAATGGCATGCCAATCTCGATGGCCGCGTGCGGGCTGGGGGGCGGCCATTGGCTGGGGGGCGGGGCAATGCAGTCATGTCGCGCTAGCCCTAGCTGGGCGGCCGGTACAAAGCCAGCAGCGATCGGGAATGCGTGGCTTGATCGCAAAGTGGGCGTCTCAGCTGCAGGCGGATGCAATCAGGCCTGGCGAAAGACTTTGGCCAGTGTCTTGAAGTGATGTGCGCTGGGGGAGCATGTCGTGTGCCAATCACGAATAGCCGACCCCGATGGCCTGCCACTGGCCCATGGTCCATGGCCCAATGCCGTGTACGAAGCATATAGCCATCCGCGATCCCGCCTACCAACGACTGATTCACACAGCCCATCATCCCCCCTTCCCAGACCAAACACGAGCCATATCATGAACGCCGATCATCCAACGCCAGACTCTCCCGTCTCCACCGCCTCGTCCTACCCGTCTTCACCGGCCGGCTACTCTCCCACGACTGCACCTTGCTGCTACTTCAGCATCGTGCCGGCCACGCACTTTTCGCTCGAGACTCCCACCCACAGCCCCGTCTCCGAGTACCAGCCCCACACGCCCTCGGACCCCACCCATCCGCTGCTGGCCTTTCGACTCCCACCGCCGCTGTCCATGTCGAGCCCGAATCCGGCCTCTGGTCTCTTGCAGCTGCAAACCCAGGCTGCCTACCGCCCTACCGCCGACCCTCTCCAACAGCAACAGCAACAACACCGTGCCTCGAGCGCCTCGTCAACCGGCTCCAACAGCTCATCCAGCTCATCCAGCTCATCTAGCTCGCACCGCACAAGCATGGGTTCCCCGTCGACGCTGTGCTGCTGCCGCTGCCGTCGCGAGTGTGTCACGAGCATGTACCAGATCGGTACCAACCGCTACTACTGCAGTCACTGCGCCAGAATGACTGGCTACAGTGCCGGTTGAAGCGCCAGCCACTGGGCGACAAATTACCACATCTACACAAACATGCTGTCACACAACATACATCACACACACACACACACACACACACACACACACACACACACACACACACCATCACCACTCTCTGCCTATCTATGCAACTGCAGCACGGAGCTACCGTCAGATGCAAGCAAAGCGTCTGGACGGGTACCCCTCTGGCACGTTGATGCCGAAAGCGAGCATGACAGGCAGCGCACCTTTTGCGCCAAGAAACATTGAGATGGTTGTGGGAACTACGAGGAGGATATCGGAGCTGGGCTCCCAACCACATGACGCCGGAAAAGCAGGCTTGCACGGGCGATATGATCATATGATACCCCAACATGTTGTACATTAGATAGTCAATACTACGCTGGCCAAGCCATGCATTACCCTTTACCCACACGTGCTTGATAGGCTGCATCTTTTGACTCTACTCGAGTCGTGACTCGCATCAGGACCCAGCCTTGCCAAGCAGCCTCTCAATATACTGCAAACTACGAACCGATCATCTTGGGGCAGCTCGACAAGGCCCGGGCTTCGTGGCCCGCTAAGCCCCGTCGGGCGTAGTGGGAACCGTCAATTTCAGCCTTCCGCCACGGGCGCGAGGCTGTCGCGCATGGGTGCCGTCTCCTTTGCAACCTACAAACGACCTTCAAACACCATGTCATCTTGTTTGCCTAGGCTTGCACCTCGTTCCAAGTGAAGCACACGCACTCGCGCCATGGTCGAGACGCGAAACACGGTTCACAACCGTCTCGGTATGTGGTATGACGCCCCGTCCAACTAACCCCAAGCAACGCAACGTATACGCAACACGTAAACCGACCCCCCCCAATGCAGGCATTACACGGTTACTCTAAACAAAACAAAAATGCGAACAAGGATGCGCAGTCCATCCATGCAGACATCAGATCTTCACGCACATCCCGCCTACTTGCTTCCTCTTTCTCTTTCCTTGCCCGCTCCATCTTAACCGCTTTCGGGGAAAAAGGGAAAGGGAACGGCATGGCATCGCTCGATGCCGTGCGCCAGGAACGATCGCCCATATGCAGGGAGCAATAGATCGCCGCCGGGCTTTTGTGGGCATGGACTTTTCTTCTTCTTCCTCACACGTCAATGACACCAAACAATCTCCCGATGACGGGCGCTCAGGGTGATGCGTATGTGGCTTCTTATTTTTCCGTGGGTTGCCGACCAGCTTGTGGGTTTGTTTGTTTCCTTCTTCAGCCTTGGACTTAGGCTGTCACAGGTTTCGAGAAGAAGAAGCCTGTGTGTGCCGGACGGAGAAGAAGCCGGTAGGAAGGTGTGCACTGGGGATCGCCATGTTGAATCGAAATCGACAAGTTTGGAAAATGCCGTTGTTGCGAGATAACCAAGGGGGGGAAATGTTGGTATAGCCATCACACACACGTTTCTCCATGCTAGCCCCCCAAGCCGATCAAGGTTGCGGGCGTGTTTGACATGTGGCGGATCGATCGTTTGCGCGCCGGCAATAAGGTTCCTCAATCACTGCCAAGCCGATGCCGATGAGCTGGGGCGTTTGTTTGTTGCCGAGCATGGTTGCCTGCGATGGACGTTGAGGGCCAACGGCAAAACACCTTCCACACGCCAACACATTATCCAGAACTGACCACTTGTCAACTTTTCTTCATCTCACCCGACCAGAGCACGCGTTTGCATCACTAGACCCCCCACTGTCGCTCTCGCGTCTACTCCCGCGGAGCCAGGCTGCATCGTGTCTTGTCGGCCTTGCCCTTTGCGGCCGTGACAACTAGCCCCACCCGCAACATCTGCCACGCCATCGACGATGGCAATCCAGCATCGAAGATCTCCCGCGCGTTCGTATAATGCCGAGTCCCACAAGTCCGTCAAATCGTCCCCCCTAAAAGCCTTACTTCCGTCGCGCACGAACCGTGCGTCAGCCCAGCCCCACGCTTCTGGTCGACAAGAAACCCTTTCCCAGTTTCTCCGACCCGCGTGCCTGGTGGATACTCACTGGCTTTGGCGCTCCTGTTGCACCATCCTAGCCAAAAGCCTACCAGGTGGCAGCGGAGGCTGTATATAGACTCAGCATCGTCAAACGGCACTACATGACGCAGCCGGCACCGGGTCTTCGTAGTCGCATGCATGCCGGAGCGTTTCCGATGTCCGTTCAAACACCAAATCGTCGATGATGTTCAAAATGCGATTACTTATTGCCAAAAAGTCCGATCCGTTATGTCATCCCGCCGTCTTTCGCTTTTTGGTCAAAACGCCCGGTCCGCATCATCTGCGCAAGATGCCGCTTGAAATCCTTCTTTTCCTTTTCTTGTTCAAACACTCGACACATTCAACGACAGTAGTACATCACCAGGTCATGCCCCATCTCATTTCCACACCCCACCCTGCAACCGTTTTCCCTTGTGGCGCCCTTTTTTTTCTTTCTCCTAACAAACAAGGGGTGGGGAATTTGGCCTCATTTGATCGTCGTAGGGCCTAGACCGCAATCTTTATGAACAACACGCGCGCACCTGTGTATACGCTTGCTTGTATACACACGCACACGAGTACTACTACATGCTTTTACCGGGAACCTATGCCCTGTCAAGCCAAGTCAGCTGCACAACATAGCGCATACGGGTCTTAGTTTTAGCCCCCCCCCCCTTTTTTTTTTCCTTCGTTTAAAAAAAATCCCTTCGCATCGTCATCGTCATCATACCCCAGACCTTGTTATTTGAGTTGTTAGTTGGTCTTTTTTCGCCCATGCTGCCCGCACACATGTCTTGTCTAGCTTGGCCGTCTCTAGGTACAAATAAGATGAGTAATCTGCACATGCGCCGCTCCCGCAAGTAGATTTTTTTTCTTCTTCTCTTCAGTTCCATTTCTTCCTTTCGCACTAGAACTTTGTCCATTGGGGGTTCTGGACTAGGTAAAGGTAAAGGTACGATACGACGCGATAAGATATGATACCGTCCGATCCAACACACAACTGCCGGAGTAGAAACTATCCCGCGCTTTGGAAGCCTAGCTTACATTATAGCTCGCCAAGCTAAAATACTGCATATGCACCGTTAACCTCGGCATATACTTGTAATATACATGCGAAAACAAAAATTCATGTGGTCGCCTTGCCCTGGTTTTTGTAAATGGGTCTTGACCTGTGCGTTGTTTTTTTTTGTTTCTCCATTTACGTGCAGACATGTAGTTTTGGACTTGAACTAGGGGGGAAACAAGGTGATGATAACTACGGATTTAATCGTACTAGATGTAGGTGGGATAATGTTTGTGATTTCATCTCTGCATACATGTGCATTAAGGAAGAACGTTTTTATTTTCTCTCTCTCTCTTTTCCTCTTTCTTTCTTCCCATCGTCTCGTCTATTCGGTCAATAGCAATAACTAGTTATTGTTCGTTATCGTCATCTATCGCGCTGGGGTTTATCAATAACATTAGAAAACCAACCCCAAAAGGAAAAGTTTTCTGTAACCAAGTCATGTGGAGCGTGTGGTTCTTGATCACTTTATTCACCTTTTAACACACCTGATTCGAGATCAAAAGGGTGAAAGAACAATACACACACACATGCGTGTATTCTTTTCAAACTACCTTGGTAACTTGCAACTGGCTTTCTCAAGTACGCCCACCACCGAGTAGTAAGAGATGGAAAATCTACTAGTTTAAGCATGTTGCATGTTGTGGCGTTTGTTTGTGGTTGGGTTACCTTGAAGACATGGGTAAAAGAATACAACATGTTCTCTCTCCTCTAGATTAATCGCGTCTTCTTCAGTGTGTGTGTGTGTGTGTGGATTGGTCATATTTACAACACCATGGTATACAGCAAGCAACAAGGAGGTTTACAGCTTACAGCGCCAGTTTTATTATAATTACAAACCAACTATTACTATCCATCCATTAGACTACCCAAGCACACACACACCCACACACACACACACTCAGTTGATCTTTCCAGCAATGCAGTGGCTCTGCTTGCCAAACGCAGAATCAGCAACCGCCGTCCACAGACTCGAAATGTCAACCGTCATCTTCTTTGTGAGCAGGATGCGGCAATCCGAGGTTTCGTACCAAAACTGCAGCGGCACCTGAGCCTCGTCGCCGTCGCGCAGGGAGTCGTGGAAGTTGATTGTGGCGTTTGTGTTGAGGGCGACACGGTCCATGGGCATAGTGGCCCAGTACTGGTTCAGCTCTGTTGCGTTTAGGGCGACGGTATTGTCGCCGCCCGAGACCATGTACTCGACGTATTGCTGGATGTATCCAATGTTCCAGTTGAGAGCGCCTCTGCTGCTGCCAATGTGCTGCATGGGGCCTGGCCTGGGCCGGCCGCCGACGGTGAGAAACTTGATGTTTTGGCGCTGGCGCAGCATCTCGGATGCAATGGCGCATGCGGCTCCGCAGGTGCCGTCGGTCACGACGGCAATGTCTTCGGCGGCAAATGGCTGCGTGCCCTTCCAGTTTGCTAGCGGGCCGTAGCCGTGGACCTTGACGGCCGTGTTTGAAATGCGGGCGCCGAGGAGCACGTCGTCAAAGTTGAGTCGGAAGAGGTTGGTAAACTCGTCGCCCTTTTGCTTCGCGCCTGGCCCGATTCTGGCTTGCCAGTTCGGGAACGGCTTGCCGTTGGCATCCACGTCCGTCTGGTAGTCGAGCGAAGTGGAGAAGATGTACGTGTTCAGCGTCTGGGTGACGGCGTCGTCGCTCGTGGCTACACGAGGGAAATTATGGGCTGCGTTGGAGGTGGCGTTGTTCAGCAAAATCGTCGACTCAAAGGCGCGGTATCGTTGTAGGAGCGGTTGGTCCTTGTTCTTGGGGAAGAGCAGCTCATACAGGTCGTAAGCGAGCAAAACGTCTCCGTTGCGATCGTTGTTGTTTTGAAAGTCAATGATGAGCTTCTTCTTTCCGTCGGCCTTTGCTTGGGCGAGAAACTTGACAACTGTCTTCTGGACATCTGGCTGGGTGTGGATGTTGCCAAATGTTGGCATGGAGAGCACAGCAGTGTCGGAGTGGTCGCCTTTAAGGTAGTAACCCCCAACCGCGTTATCCTTCTGACGCACCACTGGGTTTGGGAAGCCAGACGCAGCAAATGGGCCCCAGATTGTGGGCGCATGCAACTGGCTCAGACGGTTCTCGCAGTTGAACCAATATTTGTAAAGGCTGCTCCCGTCGGTAATGTTGGTGAAGGGGACGAGAACCTTGGCAAAGTTGTCATATGTCCTCGTGGTGCCATTTGCAAACTTGAGCGACGTGGTCGGTCCTGGATACACCCAATTGGCGTCGGCAAACGCACCGAGACCCTGATCGATGCCTGTAGATGCGCCGGCGAGCTGATAAAACATGGAGTTGTACAACGCATCTGGGTCTTGGAAGTTGCCGAGCTGAGACAACTTTGTGAGATAGGTCTTGGCATCCTCATCATTGATGTGTGTAATCCGCGAGGGTTTGAAGTTGGCGCCCTGTGCATCGGCGAGCACGTCAGAGTAGACGTATGGCTCTGGCAGCGCTTTTCCGTCACTAGAAACCGAAACCAGAGACACTGGACGGCTGAATTTGAAGACCGTGCCTAGTACGTCTGGAGTATACTGCAGATTGCTATCGTGGGCATTCTGGAAATTGAGGTAAAGTTCGGAGCCGAACTAATCATCGTCAGCTCACGTGCCTTTTTGTTGGGCGAAACAATGACTTACCTCGTACTCATTCTTGTAGCTTTTCGCGACGACCTTGCTTCTGATCTTATCTAGTCCGCCCAATACATCATGCGGCTGTTGCAGGTTGTCGATGTACGTCTGTGGTGGATCTTTGATCCAGACAAGGTTGCTTTGCCATTTAAGGTAGGGCGCCAAGCCATCCACAAGAAGAAGGGCAGCGCTCTGGTTGAACGGGACAGACATTAGGCAGTCTAAAATTTTAGCCCATGTTTAACGGGTAGCTTGTGCAAGGACGCTTACCATATGCCAACTTTGCAGATACAGTAGGGTAATGATTCTCAGTGACATTGCCCTGAGCCATCGAGGGTACGATTTGCCCACAAGCCTTGGTGTTTGTTCGAAGGGAAGCTGATGTAGGGGATGAGAGAGCGAGTGTGGCTAGCGAGAGACCCGCAGCGATGTTTGAAAGTGGTCCCATGGTCGCGATTATAGAACAACGGTAACAATACTAAATGAGTGTCTGGTGCACTTGTAACGATTCCAAGCGCGCTGTCTTCCTGGCTAGTCTACGTCCCTGTCTGTTTTATAAAGAAAATCCCTTCACCACAGATCAGGTAGCGAACTTGCGCCTCCGCCGGTAAACGGGAGTTTGGCTGTGAGCACTACCCCGTCTCGTGATACCCATGTGCTGTTGCAACTTGCCTAAGATTGGAAATGACAGGGGTGTAAAGACCGGCATGATACAACTAGCTACCTCCTATGAATGCTACTAATGTCCATCGTTTGCTAATAAGATGCAGCAAAGAGCCCGCCTATTGGCCTTTTTTTGTTAAAGGCCGTTGGGACGAGAGTGGATTATGAAAAATGACGCTCCATGTTTCGTGCATCTGCTCAAAGTCGGACGAAAGTGCGGTCGGTACTGTGAGCGATTAGTGTGCTAAACACGCATTGCCGGAATAGCTTTCGGTCAATTGTCAGCCTGGGAAACGTTGTCATGTCAGACACGAAAAGGGGTGTTTGTTGTACCGCTGCCAGGAAGAATCACAAAGCCAACGATAGAAATGAAGCTATTGGTACAACGGGCAATTGTGGAAAGATTTCAAGAGACACATGTCGTGATTTCAGCGAGGAAGCTTGGTGTGGTTGGTGAAGTTCTACAAAGTCGGACCCTGAGATCTGATCGGCGCCTCTAGTCCACAATAGGATGGCGCAAACCCCCGTATTCAAGCACCAACGTGCCAATTACCCGGGTATCGTGTTGGAATTCCGTATATACTACATGTCCCGATCCCGCGCGACTTTTAACTGCCGGAACAGATCCCCCTTTTTATCTTCTCGGGAGAAGATCATTAACCTCTACGATGATGCGAAGCAAGCGCCCTATACGATTACGAATACGAAGAATTGTATCGGCACTTGTACACCATACATTTCTGCCTTTGGGCATGCGTTGATGCCCACAGTCTCAAAGTTAATGATTGTGATATCACCTTCAACATGATTCATATATATCTGCTCTAGACACCAATTGACCATGCTTTAGCAAATCTCTCCAATGAGAAAACATAATACCTCCAGGGCTCCGTACAATCTGCCAGCGCATATTACACCGAATATCATGTGTGAGACTCTGTGGGGACATATCTATCGCAGCGTGAAAAACCTTGTAATCAGATCTCCGCTTGGATCGCTCATTTGCGCCCTAAACCAAGTTAATTTCGTGTCCACAAATATAGATTTCCATCTCATGATCGCCTCATGGCACCCGCGCTCTCCAATCAAAGTTTGACATTCTTGGCTTTTCGAATCTCGCTCACGTGGGGATAGACTGCAAGTAACGTATTTCGTTCCTGAATCTTTCAAAGCTGTTGGATGCACGAGTGGGCGACAACCGCACAAACTTTCTGGTTACCCGTATAAACATCCGACAGCAGTGCTCTCTCCTTGTCACGAATCCACGGCTTACTTTGCTCACTCTTCAAGGGTGGCATATGCACCCAAACCTTTGCCCTCGCCGTTCTGCGGGCCGAGCAGACTTGTATTTCTGGTGTAATAACAAAAGGTTCCAAGTCGGCAGTTCACGCAGTATTCTCTGCTCCTTCCTACATCTCTTTACTAGCTCCCTCTTCCCTTTCTGCACCCACCCCCTTGAACGGATGCCTCGCATTAGGATCCCTCCTCGGCCTCTCAATCTGATCCTCACCCTCAGCCTCTTCCTCCCTGCCTTCCTCTCCTCGAGTCCCTTGCACCACCCCTTCAGCCTCGGAAACTCACCCAACCTAATTCCAGCCCAGGACGCCCACTTCGCCCACGTAAACGTCGTAATATCGGCTAAACCAAACTTTCCTCTCCCCCTTTCAGCAAGAAACTCTCAGCCCTACAATCTAAACTCGAGCAGAGAGTACAACCACCTCGTCCCGTTCTGGTACTGCTTGCTATCGCAATCGATTGTTTTCGGGGTCGCACTTGTAAAAAGCACTTTGGTTGAGAATAATCATCATCATCCAACATGTTCAAGTATTCAAACGTGGGTAGATAAATGTTCGGATGTAATACTCCTACAAAACTCATGCATATATGTTGTCTTATCCCCTATTTATCTGAACCGTCATAACATCCATTAGTCAAGAATCTCACCTATTCAATCCAATACTCCTCATGTCTAGAATCCTCGCCCTCTCCTTTTCATAAGTACATGGAAACGTTTTATACTGTACCATTTTTTTTCTTCTTCTTCTCTATTTACCAAGAAAAGAAAGAGAAGAAGAAGACATTAGACAATCACAAAAAATAAAACAAAAGAAATAAATAAATAGACAGAAGAAGCCATGTACTTGTACACACTCCTCTAGGTAGTGTATATATATATGTATATGTACGACTCTTACCATGTGCACAAATCGCTTAATCCCCTGTCATTTTATTAGGCCTTCACGAGTCGGAGAAAACAAGACCCTGTTAAGCAACTCTTGCAGAGACATTTTCCTCTCTCTCTCCACGTTTATAGGACCAAGGGTGGATCTTAGAGTCAAAAGTCACAAAATACAGGCAAAGCAACAAAGCGAGATGAGAACAAGACTTGGAATCATTTTCATGCATGGCATTCCTCGCTTCCCCTTCCCGTCTTATATAATATGGTAGCAGGTAGCAGCAGCAGTACCAAGGTAAACGTTTGTAGCGAGAGAAAAAGAGAGAGACCGTTACACAAAGCGAATCAAGCGAATCAAACAATGACAAAACAATAGGAAAGGAAAACAACAACAACGAGGATATAATTAGAGTACAAGGATGGGAGAATGAACAAAAAAACGCCTTGGTATACTTGATCAAGTAGTAGTAGTAGTAGTAGTAAGTTGGTAAGAAGTGTACCTCACTTGATAGAAAAGAAAAGGAGAAAAGAAAAAAAAAAGCCAGCACACACCATTGGGTTGTCGTTGAAAAAGAGAAAAGCCCAATCATATGGGGAATAGTCTCTCATGTGGTAAGCAAATGATTTCCATAATCCTCCGCTCTGCCTTTGCCTGTACTCAATGGTGTTGTTGCCCCCGCCATGCCTTTGCCGTCACCGCCACCGTCACCGCTGCTACTGCTGCTGCTGTTGCTGCCACCACAGGCGGTCCCGCTCCAAGGATCAAAAGTCTATTTACCACCACGACCCTATTTGCCGAATAGACTTTTGTTTTCTTTCCACCCCCACCTTCCCTACTATGCCATGCTCAAAAGAGCCATGGTCGTCAAAAGGTATATGATATCGATGCATTGCCGGTACAGAAAAGTTTTGCTGATTCACAGCCATGTCCAGGGAGGATGCCAAGGTATGCTTGGCTGCGTAGAAACGGTGCAACGTAGAAGAAAGCTTTTGGCCAGATTTTACTTATGCCTTGAGCCCCTTCTTCTCGTTGACGACCTTTGGACGGAAGACGGCGTCCTGGCCCGACATGCGTCTAGCAAGTGCGCGGTCCAGCTTGGCGCCCAGCGCAAGCTTCTTCATGTCGTCCGTCTTCTCGTTTGTGAGTGTGTATCGTTGCTGGACGAGGCGCTTGTCTTCGAGGCGGTCAAAGCCGGCGTTCCATGTCTTGATGTCTTGGGATTTGGGGTCGCAGGTTGCGACCGAGGCGTCGGAGAGGTGCGAGGGCGCGACCGAGGGTGTGAGTGTAGGTGTGGCGCTGTATGTGGAGAGGCGGGTCGAGGCGCGGTTGCCGGACGACTGCGATTTCTTCTCGTTAGGAGACGTGTTGTGTTGTTGCGACATGGTTGTGGGGGGTTGTGTGGGAAAAGGATGAATTGGTGTGTGTGTGTGTGTGTGTGTGTGTGTGTGTAAAGTGCGGGAGCTAGGTGTAGGGTTGCGTGGACAAAGAAAAGAGGCAAAGGAGTATGTTGAAGCAGATGATATGGGCGTGCGCGGCAGAGGGCTTCGACCACGGAGGGCAGGGGAGGGCTGAAACGGGAGTGGATGCGGAAGAATGACTTACGTTGGCAAGGATGGGCCGCGAGGACTCAAGAGAGTTGGTCATGACTGCGGGCCGCCGTGGGTTGGGCAGTCCAGTCCGTACGGCGTGTACGTGCGCGGGGGGTGTGGGTAGCTTCGAGCTTGGCCTTTTGCGACGGGGGTTCGGTGAGGCCTAACAATGGAGACTGGAAAGCAAGCGGTCGATTGAGCAGCGATGGAAGAGAGACGGAGAGATGGATATGAAGAGAGAGAGAGAGACAGAGAGAGAGAAGAAGTGAAGGAGAAGAAAGAAAGGGCGAGGAAGACTGGGGGAGAGGGCAAAGCGGTGGGCGTGGGTTGTGCGTGTCTAAACTGGGTTGCGCTGTTGCAGAGAAGATGAAGGACATGGACGTAGTCGGAGGGCGTCCTGGCTCCTCGCGCGCGGCGTTTCAAAGAAGCCAGATCGGCAAGGGGGGGGGGGGGAATGTCAAAGGACAAAGCTGCACGAGCAGGCAGGGCGGCCGGGCTGCAGGGGTCACGTCACGGTCCCCGCCTAGGAAACGAACGACGGGTTGCAGGCTGGTGTTGTCGAGTCGGTGAGATGGGAGCGCGCTGCTGAGCAACCCAAGCCAGCCTTGCTTGCTAGCGACGGACAATGTTGGTGTCCAGCCTCAGCCTGCCTGTGTGTGTGTGTGTGTGTGTGTGTGTGCCCCGGCTGCGGGCCCAAGTCGAGGACGGGGGTCATACGTGCAGTGCTTGACGGCCGCATTGGCCTGAAACGGCGTGTCTCTCCAAGGACGGGTGCATGCTCGATGGAGTGATTTACATGCACCCGATCCACACCCAGCCAGTCGTGAACAGGTCGGCCACCAGTCCGCCAGTCGGCCAGCCAATGCGTTGATTAGGCCGACGCTTACAGCGCGTCTGCCACGTTTTCTCTCCCGCGGGAACCCACGTTGGCCGCCGCGACTACAGGGCATGGTGTGCTTGGCCTTTGCCTCGTCTCCACCGGTCTGCAGTACCCCTCGTTTGGGTTGGGACGTTGGGTCGTTGCGGCTGTCAAAGCCGGAGGAGGAGGAGGAGGAGGATACATGACGCCCTCCCTGCCTCGCGATAAGACACGACGCAAACGGCGACAGCAGCGACAAAGAGAAAATCCTTGCCTCCGTTGTCGGTTCCTCCCCCTGTCAGCCAGCATCGACTCAGTTTGCTACCCTAATCTATGCAGTCACGGTCGCCTGGTAAATAACAACTGCAGCTAAGTCCTTAGCACGCCTTCTCTACTGATCCTGCCGTCTTGTGATGCCCAGCCACTTTGCGATAACAAGTCGCTCGTATAAGTAGGCTATAGCTGACGATGGATTCACCCCTGGTCTAAGCGCCTGCATGGAGCGCATGGAAGAGAGAGAGGGAGAGAGGGAGAGAGAGAGGATCCTCGACACGTGGCCGCCGGCAGACAACAACGTGGACGCACGGCCCCTTTCCCGCCAAATCCGAACCCAAATCTGACCCTGTGGGGCCCTTTTATCGTCTTTGCTCTTGCTCGGCTGCTGGGTCGGCTAACGGCGTAATCACGCTGAAACGACAATGGCCGGAGTAGAGTGTCGCACGTACGGTGGAGAACAGGTGGTTAGTATCATGTGCTTTCGGCAACGAGGTCAAAAAGGCATTGACTCGTTCGAACCGGTTTCTCCAACATATCTCCGGGGCATTGATCAGCACTGCAACCGAGACGAACATGGACATAGGTCACGTTTGAAATCCCCCCAAAAAAAGAAACCCAGCTACCATTCCCACCCGAAACGAGTGACGGATACATGACGAGGCCGAGAAGCGAACGTGCCCGTGACGTGCCCAAATCCGGGGTTAACCAAAGTATAGGGCGAAAAGCAAAAGCAGTGCAAAAAAAAAAGAAAAAAAGAATCAAGGACAACCAGCGTCATGGTGTAAAAACCCAAATCTGACAGCCATCCGTTCACATGGCCATGCCCGGCAGATGATCGAGCCCTAGAGCGAGAAAGAGAGGAAGGTGTCAGCATCGATTACGAAGAAAAGCCGCAAATGCAGAGAGAACAACTTGGACTTTGAACTTACATCCATCAATATCTTCCTTGACCGAAGCCTTGACCAAACACTTGTTCATCGCCTGAACATTCTGACTCTGCCAACGTCATCAGCATCCTCACCAGCAACTACGACAGTTCAAGTAAACCCCCTCAACTCACCTTCAACGGCTTCCCATTCTCACACGCCTGAAACATACAACTACTATCCATGGCCTTTTGCAGCGCATCCCCCTTCCAGCCAAACAAGTAGTCCGCATGCGTCCCGTACCCCTTGTTATCCGCATAACTGAGGAAGAACGGATTAGACCCGTCCTTGGGCCACATGTCCTTGAACTGTGCCGTGTCCCAGAGCGTCTCGTACGCCACCTGCGGCATGCGCACTGGGTGCGAGGCCGGACAGGGAGCGGCAACGGCAAAAGCTTCCTTGGCAGTGTTGTACATGTGGTCCTGGTGGTTGGGCGAGTCCGCGTTTTTGCCGTCCCAGCACGAGGGGAAGTGGTGGACCGTCATGATGCCGCCTTTGCACGGCTTGGGAGGGAAGTCGGGGCTTTCTGGGAAGCGTGTGTTTTTGTCTTGCAGACAGACGAAGCGGAGGCCTGGGTGTTGCTTTGCGTCTTCGACCGTGTTTGTGGTGGGGGAGCCGACGGTCATGCGGAAGCCCTGTGTTTCTGTTTGTTAGTGTGACAGGAGGAAGGAATGTACACGCACCTTGGGAAAAGAAGTGATTTTCTGGTTGCCATTGGTGTTAAAGTCTTGCTGCGTGTAGTAGATTGTCATGCCGCCGTTGATGCCGTTGGGCAGTGCGGCGTTTTGCATAATCGACACACGCTTGTAGGATCCGTTGGTGTGTTTAAAGTACATGGCTGCCGTCCAGTAGTTGCTGTCTCTTGTGAGAAACACACAGAAGAAAGTGGTAACCAGTCCATGGCCACTTGCCTGAAATCCTCCGAGAACGTACACGTGGTGCACGTTGCCTGCTCGGCTGGATCCGTGTCCATTGTAGCGTTGAATGCATTACCACCGACAATCTGATGGACGTGAGCAGAAGGCAGTTTTCCCGGCTCAACGAGCGGATCGAGGCGCTGGATGCTCAGCGTCGAGCATCCGAAGCGGAGTGCGGCCTGCACAGGTGCTGCTGTGAGAGCGGTAATGTAATACAGCTTCATTCTTTCTGGTGTTTTAATTCGTGTTGGCGATGTTCCAATGTGTTTCTTTCAAATCATGGAAACCAGAGAGCAAGGACAAAAGCACCATCTTAAGCCCCACCCATCACTCAACTTCTTATTGACCCCACGGCGTCGTCATTGCCCCGAATACATGGTAGTGTATGGTGTATGGTGTCGAGATGCTTTATACATTGATTAACGATATTTGGCATGCGACCAATAACATACCATCGTGTCAAGACATCATGCCCTTCCCCACGTTGATGTTCGGGAGTTGAAATCACAACCGCTATATTGATACCGCGTCGTGATCAACGCTCACTTCGGCACTTGTGTTTTTGTCGCGTAGAATTCCGACAAGCAAGGCAAAATCTCACCATCCAACTCAGAATCGTTCCGACCCTGTTTACCCCATATCTCCACGCCACCAAGCCACGATGCTAGCAATAAAACTGCATACAACACAACTTTCGCCCCCATGATTCCGGCGTCGACGTGGTGTCAAAAGGTAAGGGAGGCGCGCTATACCCATATAGCATCATAAACCGTGCACTTGTCCAAGACGCTGGTGGCCACGAGGGCCCAGAGATGCCATTCTACCGCATAGTGTCTTGTACAACCTTTAGCATCGGCAGGGTGTCTCTTTGGCTTTGGCTTTGGCTTTGGATTTCCATTTCCTCTCTTTCAGTGTCCGTCTCCATTTTCTTCCGAGATTGGCCCAAGTATTCAAATTATTCTCAAGGAAAAGAAAAGAGCAAGCAGTGACAGATAGATACACTACCCAACACCATCTGTTCATGCGCTCTAGAGAAAGAAAAAAGAAAAAAAACGTCGCCACTCTCAGCTTTAATGTGTGTGTGTGTGTGGGTGTGTGTATACCCGCTAAAGCGGAGTAACAAGTTGCCCACAACCTAAACGCATCCGGGCTTGTGCATGTGCATATGCATATGCACCTTACCTACCCCGCTCAAAAACATCACAACGTTTTTCTTTAAACGCCACACACGTAGCGAACGACGTTCGCTACAATCAACGGCTTAGTCCGTGCGCCTTCCCAACGCGGGCATATGGGACGCGCGATACACTGGCTTGGGCGCAGCATGCAGCACGACGGGGCACGTGGGATTGCAGACATACGCAATGACGGGTGGTGGTAAATCACCATTTTCTTCTTTTTCTTGGAACGGCATAGTTCAAATTCAAATTCAAAAACTAAATCAACACATGTTTTCAAACGTACAACCTGATACTATCACACACGGATGAACAACGTCATCGCCGTCAAATGCAGTCCCGTATCGCCAAAAGTGTTACGCCGCCCCATCCGCAAAGTCGACCAACTCAACAAGCACATTGCACACACCATCAGCCCAGACGGAAAATGCCTTTTCCCTCAGCACACTATACCAGTCGTCCATGCTGCGAATTTCCCGCCATCCCTTCGGACCGATGGACTTGATAGTGTGGCGGGGGAGGAGGAGAAGCTTAGCATCGACACCACTGTTGGCGTTGAAGAGTATGTTGCGAGTAAATGCACAAGTTGGAGTGGCGACATGGCCCAAAGTATCCTCTGTCAGTGGAGGATGAGCAACTGATGTAGTTGTAACAGGCTCGCCTGTCGTGCTGGACTCTTCGCGGTGCGCATCCTCAGTCTGTAGCGCATTCGCTGCAGCAGCAAGTCCGCGCAGGTTCTCGGTTCCAGGCTCGTCTTCTTGGCACTCGGATACCGGCTTAAGCTCTGGGTACTTGTCCTGAATCTTCTGTAGTAGTTCGTTGACGTCCCTCATAAAGTCAATGTAGTCGTAAAAGGCCAAGTGCGCACGAGGTTCAGCCGTGATGCGCTTCTCATCGAGTTTGACGCCTGATCTCGTCCCGCACGAGCCAAGTACAACAAAAACATTGATCCGCGAAAGGTTTGGCTCGGTAGGGTTGTCCATGAGCAGCTGTACAAGTTAGCTGTCGAGGGAATCCAAAACTTGAAAGCATCATTCACTTACTTTCAAACTCGTTTGCACAGGTACACTAAGCTCAGTCTTCTGCTTCAAGTCCGCGAACGCCTTCTGTTTCCGCAGAGTATATGGTATTGGGGAAGTAGTGTCTCGATTTGTTGGTGAAAAGTGCTGCAATTGATGACTGAGACTGGTATCATGCCCACAAAAGTCCTCACTTTGGTGAGCAACAGCTTCAACACCATCTTCCGTATCCTTCTTCTTCGCACCACCCTTCCTCGTCTCGATTGCGTATTGTCGCTGTCGCTCGTTTGTGACCATGCGTCTCATGAGGGGAGTAACAAGACTGATGATCTTGTTGCCATCCCTTGGCCACGTCAGTCTTTCTCCAACATCGGGCGTCTTCTCTTCGCCCAACGCACGAGCAGCCTCTATCGTGTCCCTCTTCCCCGGCTTTTCCACATGCTCACCAAAGAATTGCTCGCCCACTCCGGCGTTTAAAAAGTCGCGTACACAATTGAACAGACGCAGCTTGACCATGTCAGTATCGCCTTTGCCCCGATTTCCCACACAGTTCTGCCGTTCAGGATGTGACATGTCGAGCATGTATGATTTGGCTCGGGCTTGGAGTTGCAGGAAATTCTCAGGGCTGAGCTGAAGGGAAATAAATAGCTTCGACATGGGAGGCCGGGTGTACTTGCGCGAAGTCTTCTCGGAAGAGCGGCGAAAGAGCGCGGCGGCGGAATGAACACCTGCAGCACGAGCGTCGTTTAGTAGAGACTCACTCAAAGGCAAGACACTGCTGTCAGCAGAGTTGCCACGGCTGTCACGCTCGCCTTCTTGAAGCTGTGGGTCCGTAACTTCAGCCACCCTCCGTCGTTTGGCATGCAAGGGGTCTTGGTCTTGGTGCGAGTCATCTTCGGTGGGGGCATTGGTGACTCTTTTTCTCTTGCCCCGACCCTGCGTCTGAGAAGTTTCTGGTACCGAACCGTCAACATCGAAAACCTCGGAAGCCTGTCCCGCAGCCGTTGCAGCCTCCAGTAACTCGACCAGGTTGTGATTTTCCTCCAGCATATGATCGGTCGCCGCGTGATGAGCAGTGTGCCCAGCGTACATGTGTGGGTTGAGATGATGGTCAAGCGGTGATGCAACAGCAGCGGGGCCAGAAAGGTCATATTCGTCTTCTGCGGTCACGAATTGGGGCGGTACAGCGTTTGTACTGGTAGGTGTGGTGATGAAATGACCGGAGCGCATCTGGTAGTATGGCGCGTTTGCCACCATCGTCGTTCGTGTTCGTATCCCCCGAGATCAGACGGATCCTACGGTAGGGATCAAACAAGGCTGTGTATAGTCGGACTGAATGAGCTGTCAATGCACAAGTGTAAGTCTCTGGATCAGGGCGCGAGAACAAAGTGAAAAAAGAAGAACAAGAAGAACAAGAACTGAGCCTATGCAAGTAGGACTGGGATGACTCGGTGGGACATGGCGTCGAGAGTAACATCGAAGCTCTTTTGTATGTAGCCTCCCACGAGGTTTGGTTTGACATTGAAGCAGATACATAGTTTGCGGTTTGAGCGCAGGAGGGCACTATTTGCGATTTGATCGAGAGAGTGAAGCATGGATTGAGCCGAGGGGTAGAGAGTGCCGAGTTGCACTTTGACCCATCGCAGGCATGTAGTTTGGCACTTGGGGGCAGAGATGAGGATCGTGAGCTGGTTTGACACGGAGGGACGGAAAACAGATCAGCAGACAATTGCGCACCTGACTTGGGGTGCTGGCGCTTGCTGTCGTGTTGTTGACGACAAGCGGCCGACCAGCGGGCCAAGGTCTGTCGCGGGCGGGGCGTGCAGGCGTGGGTGCAGGCGGCGAGCGTGCGTTTGGTTTGTTTGTGATGTTTGGATCGTTGACGCGCGAACATGTGACTGAACTACATCATGGGCGATTAGATAAGCCCACCCAATTATGCACCACAACAAACTGATGGGTAGGACGGATGGCGGCACATGACATGCGAAATCTCTGACAGCAAAGTGAAGCTAGACTACGGGCTGTGACGAGTGTTCGTCAAGTCTAACAATCTACAACGCCACATGCAATAAACTCCAAACTCCAGGGATATCTTTATAATACACATGCTAAAAACCGTCACCCTCGTTCCATTCACGTCCTGCTTCCAAAGCTCGATTTCGTGGATCTTGCCCCCGAATCTCAGCATCGTGCTTCAAAGCATCTACTATAGGCCGTAGGCGGTCGATTTCCTTTCTATATTCCGCATCCTTGCCCGGTTCCGGTACTGCCAATGTCTTCAACTTCTCCTTGTCGTCCTTCTTCCGGGCGTCTTCCATGGCTAAGCTCATGCTCTCCCAATCCCTGAGATCGTCCAAGTTGTCATTGAGTGCACTCTGGAGAGCCCTATAGTTCTCGTATTCTTCTTCGCCACCGAAGCATGTTCCGTATTGATCGCAGTAGCAGATGTGCTCCTTGGGACAGTAGATATTCTTGCCAGTAAAGACAAACTGCCAGACATACTCCCAGATGCGGCCACTGAGATAGTCGGGCATGCGCGTGTTGAATAACCAGTCGCGGTACCAGACATATTGTGTATATGGCTTCGCTTGTATACGTTCTCTCGAGAGGGCAAACTGGGCGCAGCACGGTTGCGCAAGGACGGCGGGTACTTCGTCCAGAGGGAAGAGCTCGCTCCAAGACTTTGCGAGGAGTACCTCTTCTGGCTTTTGGCCGTCCTTCTCCGTCGAGCCAGGATGCATCCAGTCCGGGCAACCAGGATTCCAGCTGCATTTCATGTTTACAAAGCCTTCTCTCCAAACGCGCTGCCGACTAAGCCGTGTTATCAGGAGATGCGCGTCATTACCGAGCATGTCGTCGTTGTGCCATGCCAACTGGTGGGCATGCATGAAAATCGTGACGTCAGGAAGGCTGTCGTAGTTGTCAATGATCCATGACAGGTATATCATGACTTCGTGACCCTTGTTCTTGGGAGGGTGCAACGGGGCCGTCGGGTCGTCCGCCACATAAATAGCCGTCTGCTGCCCCGGCATCTTTTCTCGTATCCAATCTACGCTCTCGTCTTTTGTCTTCGCAATCACCAGGGTCGACGTGTAGTTATGGCCAGATGGCATTGGCGAGCCTGGCTTGAAAACAGGCTTGGGATTCCAGTTGGCGTAGTCTGGGTCGCTGTTTGTGCCCTTGGACGGGTCGGCGCTACCAGCACTCGATGGCGGCGGCGCATTGCTACCGATGTGATCTCCAAGTCCGACATGTTGCGGTAAGGCCCTCCATGCTTCGCTTCTGTGTATGTCCGAGTAGTAGAATACGAGTACGAACAAGGCTCCGGCGAGTGCGAGGAGCGGGATCGCGTTTCTTCGGCTCATGATGCGAAGGGAACGAATGGGCAGGAGGAAAAGAACCAAGGGGCGCAGATACTAGAATCAAGAGAATGTCTCGTACGCCTTGCAGTGTCAGTCGGCCATATTCACACGCCCGGTGCTTGTTGTGCTCACGGTGGAGTCGCCGCGCGGCGCGGGAGGCCAGGAAAAGCTCCGGAGTCGGCACGACCTCCCCCCTTGGGCCAGGAATGAAGAATGCAGAATAATACCGAGGGAACACACAATGTACAAAACATAGACGGTTGTTGCACTTGCGGTCCCTTGATGGGGGTACCGCAATGGCTGGTAACCCTTGACGTAGGCTGCAAGTCAAAGGCCATATGGCCCGCTAACGCCTCCGGGCGCTGTCTCTCATCCCTGCGGGTGCCAACTTCTAGCCTGTATCGTCGTCCGAGTCAGGGCCGCGAGCGGGTCCCGTAGATCCCCAAGAGCAGCTCCAGGATTTAGCCAGGTACAAGCGTTACAAGCACACGGCAAGCCCATTGGCCTGTACATCACCATCAAGCAGAGAATCTGGAAGCAGAGCGCCGTGAATGGAAAAAACATTGATTATGCACTAGCTAGATGAACACTGCAAAGCACGCATAGCACGCAACACACACACACACACACACACATGTGGATGAGCCTGGATCTAATGGACAGCTACTACATCTTACTTTTTTCTTGGGGGAGAGGGGGGGGGGGGGGGGGGGGTGGTTG